>LVTN01000258.1:16720-159454 GCA_001649415.1 Musa itinerans
TTTTTTTTTGGCCAAGAAAAATATGCTAAAGATTTGTTAAAAAATTTTCATATGACAACTTATAATCCAGTGAATACTCCAATGATTATAAATGATTAACTTATATGAGATGGTGGAGTTAAAAGAGATAGATGAAAATTTAATTGGATAGTTAATTTATCTCACACATTCAAGCCCGAATATTATGTTTACGGTTAATTTATTATCCAAATCCTCTTTAAAAAGAGCTCTTTGGTACATTAAGAGAACTCTCAATTATGATATATGTTATGAATAAGTAAAATATTTGAAGTTGTGTTCTTATATCGATAGTGATTAGGCTTGTTACGTAGAGGATAGAAAAAATACTTTAGGCTTTGTGCTTACCCTTGGCTGATTTTATGGACAATAAAAAACTAAGAATATGATTCTCTCTCAAGCTCTAAGGTGAAGTTGTTGTGGCTGACATGTCAAATAATTGACTTTGAAAAATTCTAATATATTTTCAGAAAAGATAAGATGGGCAAATTAAAATCTACTTTAACAATAAGTCTACTAAAGAATCTTGTGGCCGGGGGTTTGAAATCATTTTATTCATGAATCGATTGATAAAAGAGAAATTCAAATAGACTATTGTAACAGCGAAGATCAACTTCCTGGCATCTTTACAAAAACATTAGCGAAAGAAAAATTTTATTTATTTTGATAGTAATTTTAAATTATAACTATTTTGAATTAAGAGTGTGTGATATGAATAATTTAAATATTTAAGATTAGATAAAATAAAATATAAGAATTTAGATTAAGATAAATAGACGAGGATAAAAAGATCTGTTGAGACATAATAAATTTCTTTATTATTTAAAGAATTTATACTCTATATTTTAGTTAATACAAATATATGTTCTTATTACTTGTATTATTTTGTTTCTTCTCTCTGGAGTTATGCAGAAATCCAACAATGTTAGCTTATCATTCTCTCCGAAGTAATGCAGGCAATCCAACAATGTTAGCTTACGAAAACAACTTTATCTCAACGTTGTGGTGATCGAAAATTTATACTAATTTTTCACTTGAAAAAGCTTGCTGCTTCGAATGCTCTGCACGTCGTATCTTTCAGGAGATCTACTTGTAAATTTCCTGATTTCGAATGCTTGTTGCAGTTGAATACGCTCCTAAGGGTTTTTTTTTTTTTTTGGATAAAATTTTTTTTTTTTGCTCCACTTCTTTGCATTTAGGTATCTCTTTCCTCAAGTTAATCGAACCATATTCACAACAGATCCCAACAAATGAATGGAAACATCAATTGACAGAGACTTCACAACATCCATATGTGCCTCCAAAGCTAGACGACACACACGAACTTCACCTGTGTGTGTGTGTTCCTTCCAATTATTGATCTCACTGCACTAACACGCGCATTGTGAATGGCATGTCATAAAGAGCGTCCATCGCCTCCGACATCAGTGGATAGGGAAGAATACACGAGACCGATCACACGTTTGACACCTGACCAACTCGGCAAGCATGGCCAATAACAGCTATTTCCTATCACATCGTCATCTCGACTCTCCCCCTATCGACATCGATGTGCTTATTATCTGTACCATATAAAGTCTAATTGGGGAGCATCATGTTAAAAAATTAAAATATATTTTAAACATCATAAATTAATATTTTATTTTTTTTAAAATAAGATTAGATAAAAATTTAAAAATAAAATTTTTTAATTTAAAATATATTTTAGAATATTTCAAATAAGGATGCGTGGGAAAATAATTGATGTGTGTAGAAACAATATTTTGCGAGTGACTCTTCATCATGTTCTCAATGTCTCAGCGCTATCTCTATCTCTATTAGAGCCCTTTTTGTCTTATAAGAGAGATCAAACAGATAAAAGAATATTGGAGAGATTTATTTATAATTGAATAACTAAGTGTTGAATTTATGGTGTAGTGTTCTCTACGGAAGTTTGATTGTGGACGATCAACTAAGTCATTTAAGGGCTCCGTCAAGATCCAAAAGCTTGGTATATTGAACTTGAATCTTTTCTGATATTAATTGGCTTCATTAACTTTAAGTCTGATACCTTTTTATTCATACGACAATAATATAGAAATATAATATATCTTCTAATATATCTAGATGATATTATTGTCACATGCAATGATCATTTGAAGATTCAAATATTTTCAAAGCAATATTTCTAAAGATTTAAAACCTTTGAGTTATTTTTTGGGAATAGAAGTAATATTTATATTTTCAGATCTTTTTCTATACAGAGAGTATATTTAAGACTTATTATCAAAGACGATACGAAATAAGTTGCTATTCCTTTCTGTACTAGTGAATCACTCAAATTATGTGTCCTATCATGAACTAAACTCAATACCGACAAATACTTGACTCCTTATAATGCTTGGCTCTCACTTACGTTCAAAATTTATTCTAATTTTTCACTTGAAAGCTTGCTGCTTCATTAGTGGTGATCGGTGATGCAACTAATGAATGAGCGGAAACATCAATTGACTGAGACTTCACAACATCCTTACGTGCCTTCGAAGCTAGACGACACACACGAGCTTCACCTGTGTGTGTTCCTTCCAATTATTGATCTCACAGCACTAACACTTGCATTGTGAATGGCATGTCATTCAGGGCGTCCAACAGATGTTGACAGACGACCCAACTCGGCAAGCTTTCCCGAAAACAGCTGTTTCCGATCACATCGACGTCTCACACTGGACTCTGTCATATCGACATCAATGTCCTTTCTATCTCAACCTTATCAGTGGAGAGCAGTACACGCTTCGTTTCGAGGCTGAGAAAAGAGACACACGATTATATTTATATAATTATTCTCGTTCGATCTAAAAGTATAAAAATAATTTTCTTATTTTTTATATTTTTATTATTTTAAAATCTTAACAAATATTTAACTTATTTTCAAAATTACTCTTAATAAATTTTAAAATACCGTCACATTAATATCGATAGAATATCACCGGATGAGTCGAATATTTGAGTCATATCCATAAGCTCGTTTAAGAAGAATATATCTATATATATGTAAATGATAAAAATATAAATCACGTGCACAAGAAACTAGAACATAAGATAAGATGATCATTCTTCCTCTCAATCGATTGCTTCCATATCCAAAAATCAAAGCTACTACTGAGTTGACACCAAAAAAAAAAAATACAGTAATTTACAAAAGAAAGCCTGTTTCATATAATGAGATCTTCTTCATACATAGGTAGATGTTCTCAAGATATGCTCCATATCTACCACCACCTTTGGAAACTGGACAGCAATATCACCTACCCCTCCGTTTTGTCTAATTCAACGTAAAGACAATTGGACTGGAAATTTTAGGTATTTCGTTGAAAATATTTCATTGCAGGCTCAAGTAAGCTTCTCTTGTTAGTAATATTAATCATTAAACAATAGGCTAATTAATAATCAATCATCAGCAACAGTGCAGCTTTTATTTCCTTAAACAAGAAGAGTTCCTACAGGAATATGGCTGATAAGGATTCTATCAACTACAGCTCCTGATGGATTGTTATTACGATACAAAAAGGAAAATGCTTCATGCTAGGGATGACACGATCATATAGGAACAGGTCGAACAAGCAACAAGGAGATGCACTCATTCATTGTAGTGTAAGATTCGGTGTATGCATCAATGTACTTGTATACGTTCTCTATGATTCGTGTAAAATAGAGTGATGTTTGAAGTAGCGGGGCGAGGAATGTGGTCGGATTGAGGCACTCTTGGTTTATATCCTTCCATGCGTCTTCCACCATTTCTTGGAGCTTCTTGCATGCATCGTCTATGGATGTTCCATACTCTTTCATGCAGCAGTGTACTGTGGAGACAACATGTTCCCTCTTCCCTTCTCTCTGCGTGCAAGTCGATAAAGAAGAAATGTTGCTTTACTTTTGGCATTCGATAAAGGTCGATCGATGTTGAATACTTTTGAAAGCTTAGCTTTCAGACGCTCACCACATCACAGGTCCATAAAGAAGTGCAGAATGGGGGAAATCGTGTGGGTTAATTACCTCATACGAAGTGATGTCATTCATTATTCGAGCGATTGCAGCAGAAGCGTCGACGATCTTGGGCAAGCTAGCAACCCATTCAAATGCTTCCTTGGTTGCGACTTCCCCCATGCCAACCAAAATGGCAGAAGCAAACAAGGGATACGCGGAGCTCATCTTGGAAACACCCAGGTGTTCTTCTAATGTGGGCACATATTTCTCATCCCTCCATCTGGATTCCTCAAAATAAGCTCTAGCTTGAGACTTCAACTGTGATCACAAGGAAACCAAACCAAATGTGACAGCAGAAATGCGTCAGGAGAGAGGTGCAAGTCCAAGAAATTTTCATTGTGAACTATCATCATCTGAGGATTGCCATCCATAAATATATAGTCTATTTAATGAGTTTCCTTATAAAAGAAGGATAAAAGTACATACTGCTTCCTTGAGGTAAAAGATCCTAAACTTCTCCTCCGCTGCAAGCTCAGTTTCGAATTCTCGAACAGCGAATAGAAGCTTGAGAAAGAAGTCCTTTAAGTACTCCGGGAGCTGATCAACAGCCTCAAAGTCCCACCTGCACGTAGCATTTCTTCTCAGCAAAGGATTATCTCGAATTGCTTAAGGCACCCAGAAATCACATTTTCATGGTTTCTATATATGTGTGATGCATAACTTAATTGCTACTGCATTTTCTTCTTAGCTTAATAGTATCAGCAAAAATGCAGCGAGGTCTCCAAACCTTTGGATCGCATCAGTTAGTAGTTGGCTCTCCTCTAATGTGCTATAGTCATCGTAGATATCATCCAAGATGGAAGTAATGAGCACTATCTTGGCAGTCATTACCCGTGCACGTGAAAACTGGGGTTCATAGTATACACCCAGTATCCAGTAGTATGCTTCTACCGCTCGATCTCGAGCAAAACTTAGGGTTTTGGTTAGGGCTAAATCCTTCCACCACCTGTCAATAATTATCATCAATTTGGAATCTAAACGTAAGCACAAATAAATGCAGTATAAAGAAGACTTGCATGCAGATGTCTTTGAGCTCTTGACGATGAAGAGATTGCAGCATATGGAAGTCCAGCTTTGCGAGCTCTAGGATCTTATCGTTTCGTGTTGGCTCCTCCTGGTAGAAGGAGATGTAATGCCTTGCGAAAAGCCTTTTTATGCTTCTGCGAAGAGGTGTCTCGAGGGCAAGAGACACTAGCGTTGCCATAGGTTGGTTGAGATCATCATGAACCATGGACGTAAGGTGGCTCCGTGCGAAAGAAATAGCTTCATCGAGTATGGTCTCTCCGTGAGTTCCAAGGTAAGCCGCGTTGTATAAGCTTAGCAGCCCTTTTACATCGTCACTCAAGGTTGTTGAGAAGCTCCCTCCCTCATCCTTGAACTTGTCGAAGACATCTGAATAAATAAAGTGATGACATCTATTGTGTTATTAAAAACTAAAAACCTCTGTTATGATCCATAGAGCAACAAATGAACTAAATAAAATGATATTATCACATGTACTAGCTTAAGTTTTTTTTTTTCTTTATTTTTTTTATCTTTGTTTTATAAAAGAAAAAGAGACCTATCAACCAAATGCAATAATAGCACTAGGATGTCTCGACATAGATAGCTAAAGTTTTTAAATAAATAACATTAATTAAAAATTTTAAATGATATCAAAAGTGGTCCTATGTATACATATACTTATTAATTCAAATTCTAAGCATCAGATTGATTGAGCTGGTCTACCGACCATATTTACAAAACAGAAACACCATGGAGAAGGTTTGCAGCACCTATCGGACCGCATCCATCTCTCCCTATACTCTTTAATTTCTTATTATGATCGAAATAAATGAGGGTATCATCAGAAACTTTCTGCTCTACTGACAAGTTCAACAAAATTACGGATAGAATACTACCCTATACATACATTAAAGAAGATGAGGAGATTACCGGAGGTGACGCTGTATCCTTTCTCTCTAAGCAGTCGGAATCTGAGTGAAACCTCGTACACTCCATCGTTGGCGCTATCAGCATCATAGACTCGTTTCAAAGCTTCGGTTAGTTCCTCCTCGAAGTGGTAATCGAGTCCAAGAAGCTGAATCGTATCGATCAAATGCATGGTTTGTGTCACATCGTAATTGTCCTGGAACATTCTCCTTACTTCTTCCCTGAGTTCTTCGTCTCGTTCTCTCATCCATGCTTCTGACTGTATCATGCTTAGATGTTAGTTGATATCACGGATCCACCTCTGATGATCTGTATTCGTTCTGGCTTATATGATAAGACAGGACTGCAGTCTTCAAGTTGAAACGGTTGTTTTCAAAGATGTGGTGGACTATGGGAGTTTAGAAGCAGTAGCAACTTTTTTGGGATGTGACTTGAGTTACTAAAGCTTAAGAAAACATAGGAAATACTAGAAAACGAAGATGTTCAAAGAGCTGCATGCCAATTCATTAAAGTGAAGCTAAACAACAGTTGAGCTGAAGCTGATTGTGCTCCAAAATTATACCTTTGTACTGTTAAGTTGATCGCTCACTCATGCGTGTATAACAAACAGTTGAGAGACTATATCACAGCGTCAAGATTAAAATAAACTCTTCGATGCGACACGTGCCTCTGTTTACATCGTCATCTCGACTCTCCCCCTATCGACATCGATGTGCTTATTATCTGTACCATATAAAGTCTAATTGGGGAGCATCATGTTAAAAAATTAAAATATATTTTAAACATCATAAATTAATATTTTATTTTTTTAAAAATAAGATTAGATAAAAATTTAAAAATAAAATTTTTTAATTTAAAATATATTTTAGAATATTTCAAATAAGATTAGATAGGGGTTGTATGGACTAGGAACTCTTGTATTTTATATCTATAAATAGGTGGTATCTATATATAGATCATAGATCTTGAAAGATCTCTGTGTATTTTTATCTTTTACAAGTTCAATAAAAAAAAAATTTCCACCTTGGTTTCTTCTTCTTCTATTCGATTTGATCTTGGGCTAGTAATACCTTGTTCTTATTATTTGAGAAAGGATTGCACTTGCATCTGATCCTCCATTTCTTCACATAGTAATAGAGCCATAAAAGTGATAATCTATGTTTCAAGATCTTCTTGGTGAAGAAGATAATATTTTTCAACTATAGAAAATTATAGTCAAGTAGTGGATTTGGTATTGAACTTCTCAGTTAGTTTAATTAAAAAATCTAAAAGACTTGTTTATAATCTTATCTCATAGAAGAAGATCTTTGGGATGTGATTGGTAGAAAATAATAACAGCACTGTAGATGGAGACTGTCATGATAGAAGACTTTAAATGCAAAGGCTAAATTTATATTTAAAAGATATATTTCTCATTATCTCTTTGAACATATTATTAAGCCTGTTTCATATAATGAGATCTTCTTCATACATAGGTAGATGTTCTCAAGATATGCTCCATATCTACCACCACCTTTGGAAACTGGACAGCAATATCACCTACCCCTCCGTTTTGTCTAATTCAACGTAAAGACAATTGGACTGGAAATTTTAGGTATTTCGTTGAAAATATTTCATTGCAGGCTCAAGTAAGCTTCTCTTGTTAGTAATATTAATCATTAAACAATAGGCTAATTAATAATCAATCATCAAGAACAGTGCAGCTTTTATTTCCTTAAACAAGAAGAGTTCCTACAGGAATATGGCTGATAAGGATTCTATCAACTACAGCTCCTGATGGATTGTTATTACGATACAAAAAGGAAAATGCTTCATGCTAGGGATGACACGATCATATAGGAACAGGTCGAACAAGCAACAAGGAGATGCACTCTTTCAATGTGGTGTTAGATTCGGTGTATGCATCGATGTACTTGTACACGTTCTCTAAGATTCGTGTAAAATAGAGTGATGTTTGAAGTAGCGGGGCGAGGAATGTGGTCGGATTGAGGCACCCTTGGTTTATATCCTTCCATGCGTCTTCCACCATTTCTTGGAGCTTCTTGCATGCATCGTCTATGGATGTTCCATACTCTTTCATGCAGCAGTGTACTGTGGAGACAACATGTTCCCTCTTCCCTTCTCTCTGCGTGCAAGTCGATAAAGAAGAAATGTTGCTTTACTTTTGGCATTCGATAAAGGTCGATCGATGTTGAATACTTTTGAAAGCTTAGCTTTCAGACGCTCACCACATCACAGGTCCATAAAGAAGTGCAGAATGGGGGAAATCGTGTGGGTTAATTACCTTATACGAAGTGATGTCATTCATTATTCGAGCGATTACAGCAGAAGCTTCGACGATCTTGGGAAAGCTAGCAACCCATTCAAATGCTTCCTTGGTTGCGACTTCCCCCATGCCAACCAAAATGGCAGAAGCAAACAAGGGATACGCGGAGCTCATCTTGGAAACACCCAGGTGTTCTTCTAATGTGGGCACATATTTCTCATCCCTCCATCTGGATTCCTCAAAATAAGCTCTAGCTTGAGACTTCAAATGTGATCACAAGGAAACCAAACCAAATGTGAAAGCAGAAATGCATCAGGAGAGAGGTGCAAGTCCAAGAAATTTTCATTGTGAACTATCATCATCTGAGGATTGCCATCCATAAATATATAGTCTATTTAATGAGTTTCCTTATAAAAGAAGGATAAAAGTACATACTGCTTCCTTGAGGTAAAAGATCCTAAACTTCTCCTCCGCTGCAAGCTCAGTTTCGAATTCTCGAACAGCGAATAGAAGCTTGAGAAAGAAGTCCTTTAAGTACTCCGGGAGCTGATCAACAGCCTCAAAGTCCCACCTGCACGTAGCATTTCTTCTCAGCAAAGGATTATCTCGAATTGCTTAAGGCACCCAGAAATCACATTTTCATGGTTTCTATATATGTGTGATGCATAACTTAATTGCTACTGCATTTTCTTCTTAGCTTAATAGTATCAGCAAAAATGCAGCGAGGTCTCCAAACCTTTGGATCGCATCAGTTAGTAGTTGGCTCTCCTCTAATGTGCTATAGTCATCATAGATATCATCCAAGATGGAAGTAATGAGCACTATCTTGGTAGTCATTACCCGTGCACGTGAAAACTGGGGTTCATAGTATACACCCAGTATCCAGTAGTATGCTTCTACCGCTCGATCTCGAGCAAAACTTAGGGTTTTGGTTAGGGCTAAATCCTTCCACCACCTGTCAATAATTATCATCAATTTGGAATCTAAACGTAAGCACATATAAATGCCGTATAAAGAAGACATGCATGCAGATGTCATTGAGCTCTTGACGGTAAGCACATATATATACAAGATCAGAAAATTCTTATTATCTATTTATATTTGTAGGTAGATGATATGATTAATGCTAAAAATTCATCATATATAATTTCTAAATTTAAGAAAAATCAAATCAACTTCAAAGATTTAGATCACTCTTAATGCATTGCTCAATATAAATAATATGACTTTACTTTAGTATTTGGAGAATGATTTGGTAAATTCTATACAAGGTGATCTCTTAATTTCTTAGTATTGTTTAAGATTAAGAATTTTTGTTTAGAGTTATCACTCTTTCTGATGCACGAATAAAATATTATATTATTCATGATCTTAAAAAAGAATATATTACTTATGTTACATCTATTCCGGGATGGGTTCAACAACCATCCTTACTAGAGTTAAAAAATCTTCTTGCCTCTTAGGAATCCTTAGCTAATTAAATGACAAGAGCTTTTGTTTCAAGGGAAGATGGAGATACCATTTTTACAAATAAGAAAAAAAGTAATGATAATTATAAATAGAAGAAAAATAATGCTGACAACAAACAAGAGTTTTGCTCAAACAATGATGCAAATCGAAAGAATATCAAATGTTATAGGTGTGACAAATTACGTCATATCAAGAAAAACTATCGTGTGAAGATTAAAGATGAAAATATTGCAAATAAATAAGATTATTCTATTGCTACCGAATAATATTAGGGCAAATGCTTTATAGTTGAAACTACTAGGGCTATGACACCTATTTATTTTGAAAATGATGCTTTACTTTTGGCATTCGATAAAGGTCGATCGATGTTGAATACTTTTGAAAGCTTAGCTTTCAGACGCTCACCACATCACAGGTCCATAAAGAAGTGCAGAATGGGGGAAATCGTGTGGGTTAATTACCTGGTGATAGTACCAAATTTATCAATCTTGATCAATATGAAGATAGTGATGCAATTATCATGACAAATAACAAAGTTTACCAAGTGGAAAAGAAAGGTACTATCATAATCTCAAATAAATATGATAATCCTATCATATTGAAGAGTGTGTACCATGTTTAAGAAGAAAAATCACTCTTCTATTTTAAATGCAGTTGATGCTAGAAATTATATTCTTTTTGGTCCTAATAAACTCTAGTTTCTTCACAATATAAAATAATTAAATATAGATATAGTGCATTATGGTAAAAGGGTCAAAGTTTATATATTTTGTCAACATCAACCTTTTATGTTGATAAGATGAGTACAAATAATGATGCATCATTTTGGCATATTAGACTTAGTCATATAAATTTTCGTAAACTGAATATTATGATGTAGAAAAGTTTAGTGAATGGTCTTCCCAATATTACTATTTTTAGTGGTAATGAAGTTTGTAAAGCGCGTCAATATAGCAAAGCATGTAGACAACCTTCTTAGCGATCACTTTCAAGATATAAATTTCCCTTAGAGCATATTCATAGCGATCTAATGGGCCCTATCCAAATACCATCTTATTTAAGTTCTTTTTATAAGCTTCTCTTTATTTATAATTTTACAATGTTCACTTGGTCAGTTTTGTGAAGAAAAAATTAGAAGTTTTTTCAAAATTTCATGAATTTAAATTAATAGTTGAAAGTGCTTTTGAAAGAAAAAAATTAAAAGATTACCCACTGATAATGGCGAAGAGTTTGCTTCTAATAGATTCTTCTCTTTTTGCAAAGAGTATTGTATCAAAAGGAAATTTACATATGCAAATACACTACAACAAAATAGTGTGGCTGAATAAAAGATTCAACATCTCATGGAGACTTATAAATATAGGCTTCATGCAAAGAATTTACCCTATTAATATTATTTGAGAAAGGGTAGCACTTACATATAATTGTACGTTTCTTCATATAAGATACATTTTCGTCGAGAGACATACAATTATGTAATTATTTTCACAATCTCACTACTTTAAAACCCTAATTAATAAATAGGTTATTTTTTAAATTGCTCTGAATAATTTTTAAAATATCAAAACATTAATATCAACAGATTATAACGTGTCACCAGATGAGTTGAAAACTAACTTCTCAATCGTTAAACAATAGGCTAATTAATAATCAATCATCAAGAACAGTGCAGCTTTTATTTCCTTAAACAAGAAGAGTTCCTACAGGAACATGGCTGATAAGGATTCTATCAGCTACAGATGCTGATGGATTGTTATTACGATACAAAAAGGAAAATGCTTCATGCTAGGGATGACACGATCATATAGGAACAGGTTGAACAAGCAACAAGGAGATGCACTCATTCATTGTAGTGTAAGATTCGGTGTATGCATCAATGTACTTGTATACGTTCTCTATGATTCGTGTAAAATAGAGTGATGTTTGAAGTAGCGGGGCGAGGAATGTGGTCGGATTGAGGCACTCTTGGTTTATATCCTTCCATGCGTCTTCCACCATTTCTTGGAGCTTCTTGCATGCATCGTCTATGGATGTTCCATACTCTTTCATGCAGCAGTGTACTGTGGAGACAACATGTTCCCTCTTCCCTTCTCTCTGCGTGCAAGTCGATAAAGAAGAAATGTTTCTTTACTTTTGGCATTCGATACAGGTCGATCGATGTTGATTACTTTTGAAAGCTTAGCTTTCAGACACTCACCACATCACAAGTCCATAAAGAAGTGGAGAATGGGGGAAATCGTGTGGGTTAATTACCTCATACGAAGTGATGTCATTCATTATTCGAGCGATTGCAGCAGAAGCGTCGACGATCTTGGGCAAGCTAGCAACCCATTCAAATGCTTCCTTGGTTGCGACTTCCCCCATGCCAACCAAAATGGCAGAAGCAAACAAGGGATACGCGGAGCTCATCTTGGAAACACCCAGGTGTTCTTCTAATGTGGGCACATATTTCTCATCCCTCCATCTGGATTCCTCAAAATAAGCTCTAGCTTGAGACTTCAACTGTGATCACAAGGAAACCAAACCAAATGTGAAAGCAGAAATGCATCAGGAGAGAGGTGCAAGTCCAAGAAATTTTCATTGTGAACTATCATCATCTGAGGATTGCCATCCATAAATATATAGTCTATTTAATGAGTTTCCTTATAAAAGAAGGATAAAAGTACATACTGCTTCCTTGAGGTAAAAGATCCTAAACTTCTCCTCCGCTGCAAGCTCAGTTTCGAATTCTCGAACAGCGAATAGAAGCTTGAGAAAGAAGTCCTTTAAGTACTCCGGGAGCTGATCAACAGCCTCAAAGTCCCACCTGGCCTCTTAGGAATCCTTAGCTAATTAAATGACAAGAGCTTTTGTTTCAAGGGAAGATGGAGATACCATTTTTACAAATAAGAAAAAAAGTAATGATAATTATAAATAGAAGAAAAATAATGCTGACAACAAACAAGAGTTTTGCTCAAACAATGATGCAAATCGAAAGAATATCAAATGTTATAGGTGTGACAAATTACGTCATATCAAGAAAAACTATCGTGTGAAGATTAAAGATGAAAATATTGCAAATAAATAAGATTATTCTATTGCTACCGAATAATATTAGGGCAAATGCTTTATAGTTGAAACTACTAGGGCTATGACACCTATTTATTTTGAAAATGATTGGATTGTTGATTCAGGATGTAGTCATCATCTCATTGGTGATAGTACCAAATTTATCAATCTTGATCAATATGAAGATAGTGATGCAATTATCATGACAAATAACAAAGTTTACCAAGTGGAAAAGAAAGGTACTATCATAATCTCAAATAAATATGATAATCCTATCATATTGAAGAGTGTGTACCATGTTTAAGAAGAAAAATCACTCTTCTATTTTAAATGCAGTTGATGCTAGAAATTATATTCTTTTTGGTCCTAATAAACTCTAGTTTCTTCACAATATAAAATAATTAAATATAGATATAGTGCATTATGGTAAAAGGGTCAAAGTTTATATATTTTGTCAACATCAACCTTTTATGTTGATAAGATGAGTACAAATAATGATGCATCATTTTGGCATATTAGACTTAGTCATATAAATTTTCGTAAACTGAATATTATGATGTAGAAAAGTTTAGTGAATGGTCTTCCCAATATTACTATTTTTAGTGGTAATGAAGTTTGTAAAGCGCGTCAATATAGCAAAGCATGTAGACAACCTTCTTAGCGATCACTTTCAAGATATAAATTTCCCTTAGAGCATATTCATAGCGATCTAATGGGCCCTATCCAAATACCATCTTATTTAAGTTCTTTTTATAAGCTTCTCTTTATTTATAATTTTACAATGTTCACTTGGTCAGTTTTGTGAAGAAAAAATTAGAAGTTTTTTCAAAATTTCATGAATTTAAATTAATAGTTGAAAGTGCTTTTGAAAGAAAAAAATTAAAAGATTACCCACTGATAATGGCGAAGAGTTTGCTTCTAATAGATTCTTCTCTTTTTGCAAAGAGTATTGTATCAAAAGGAAATTTACATATGCAAATACACTACAACAAAATAGTGTGGCTGAATAAAAGATTCAACATCTCATGGAGACTTATAAATATAGGCTTCATGCAAAGAATTTACCCTATTAATATTATTTGAGAAAGGGTAGCACTTACATATAATTGTACGTTTCTTCATATAAGATACATTTTCGTCGAGAGACATACAATTATGTAATTATTTTCACAATCTCACTACTTTAAAACCCTAATTAATAAATAGGTTATTTTTTAAATTGCTCTGAATAATTTTTAAAATATCAAAACATTAATATCAACAGATTATAACGTGTCACCAGATGAGTTGAAAACTAACTTCTCAATCGTTAAACAATAGGCTAATTAATAATCAATCATCAAGAACAGTGCAGCTTTTATTTCCTTAAACAAGAAGAGTTCCTACAGGAACATGGCTGATAAGGATTCTATCAGCTACAGATGCTGATGGATTGTTATTACGATACAAAAAGGAAAATGCTTCATGCTAGGGATGACACGATCATATAGGAACAGGTTGAACAAGCAACAAGGAGATGCACTCATTCATTGTAGTGTAAGATTCGGTGTATGCATCAATGTACTTGTATACGTTCTCTATGATTCGTGTAAAATAGAGTGATGTTTGAAGTAGCGGGGCGAGGAATGTGGTCGGATTGAGGCACTCTTGGTTTATATCCTTCCATGCGTCTTCCACCATTTCTTGGAGCTTCTTGCATGCATCGTCTATGGATGTTCCATACTCTTTCATGCAGCAGTGTACTGTGGAGACAACATGTTCCCTCTTCCCTTCTCTCTGCGTGCAAGTCGATAAAGAAGAAATGTTTCTTTACTTTTGGCATTCGATACAGGTCGATCGATGTTGATTACTTTTGAAAGCTCAAGAACAGTGCAGCTTTTATTTCCTTAAACAAGAAGAGTTCCTACAGGAACATGGCTGATAAGGATTCTATCAGCTACAGATGCTGATGGATTGTTATTACGATACAAAAAGGAAAATGCTTCATGCTAGGGATGACACGATCATATAGGAACAGGTTGAACAAGCAACAAGGAGATGCACTCATTCATTGTAGTGTAAGATTCGGTGTATGCATCAATGTACTTGTATACGTTCTCTATGATTCGTGTAAAATAGAGTGATGTTTGAAGTAGCGGGGCGAGGAATGTGGTCGGATTGAGGCACTCTTGGTTTATATCCTTCCATGCGTCTTCCACCATTTCTTGGAGCTTCTTGCATGCATCGTCTATGGATGTTCCATACTCTTTCATGCAGCAGTGTACTGTGGAGACAACATGTTCCCTCTTCCCTTCTCTCTGCGTGCAAGTCGATAAAGAAGAAATGTTTCTTTACTTTTGGCATTCGATACAGGTCGATCGATGTTGATTACTTTTGAAAGCTTAGCTTTCAGACACTCACCACATCACAAGTCCATAAAGAAGTGGAGAATGGGGGAAATCGTGTGGGTTAATTACCTCATACGAAGTGATGTCATTCATTATTCGAGCGATTGCAGCAGAAGCGTCGACGATCTTGGGCAAGCTAGCAACCCATTCAAATGCTTCCTTGGTTGCGACTTCCCCCATGCCAACCAAAATGGCAGAAGCAAACAAGGGATACGCGGAGCTCATCTTGGAAACACCCAGGTGTTCTTCTAATGTGGGCACATATTTCTCATCCCTCCATCTGGATTCCTCAAAATAAGCTCTAGCTTGAGACTTCAAATGTGATCACAAGGAAACCAAACCAAATGTGAAAGCAGAAATGCATCAGGAGAGAGGTGCAAGTCCAAGAAATTTTCATTGTGAACTATCATCATCTGAGGATTGCCATCCATAAATATATAGTCTATTTAATGAGTTTCCTTATAAAAGAAGGATAAAAGTACATACTGCTTCCTTGAGGTAAAAGATCCTAAACTTCTCCTCCGCTGCAAGCTCAGTTTCGAATTCTCGAACAGCGAATAGAAGCTTGAGAAAGAAGTCCTTTAAGTACTCCGGGAGCTGATCAACAGCCTCAAAGTCCCACCTGCACGTAGCATTTCTTCTCAGCAAAGAATTATCTCGAATTGCTTAAGGCACCCAGAAATCACATTTTCATGGTTTCTATATATGTGTGATGCATAACTTAATTGCTACTGCATTTTCTTCTTAGCTTAATAGTATCAGCAAAAATGCAGCGAGGTCTCCAAACCTTTGGATCGCATCAGTTAGTAGTTGGCTCTCCTCTAATGTGCTATAGTCATCATAGATATCATCCAAGATGGAAGTAATGAGCACTATCTTGGTAGTCATTACCCGTGCCCATGAAAACTGGGGTTCATAGTATACACCCACCATCCAGTAGTATGCTTCTACCACTCGATCTCGAGCAAAACTTAGGGTTTTGGTTAGGGCTAAATCCTTCCACCACCTGTCAATAATTATCATCAATTTGGAATCTAAACGTAAGCACAAATAAATGCAGTATAAAGAAGACTTGCATGCAGATGTCTTTGAGCTCTTGACGATGAAGAGATTGCAGCATATGGAAGTCCAGCTTTGCGAGCTCTAGGATCTTATCGTTTCGTGTTGGCTCCTCCTGGTAGAAGGAGATGTAATGCCTTGCGAAAAGCCTTTTTATGCTTCTGCGAAGAGGTGTCTCGAGGGCAAGAGACACTAGCGTTGCCATAGGTTGGTTGAGATCATCATGAACCATGGACGTAAGGTGGCTCCGTGCGAAAGAAATAGCTTCATCGAGTATGGTCTCTCCGTGAGTTCCAAGGTAAGCCGCGTTGTATAAGCTTAGCAGCCCTTTTACATCGTCACTCAAGGTTGTTGAGAAGCTCCCTCCCTCATCCTTGAACTTGTCGAAGACATCTGAATAAATAAAGTGATGACATCTATTGTGTTATTAAAAACTAAAAACCTCTGTTATGATCCATAGAGCAACAAATGAACTAAATAAAATGATATTATCACATGTACTAGCTTAAGTTTTTTTTTTTCTTTATTTTTTTTATCTTTGTTTTATAAAAGAAAAAGAGACCTATCAACCAAATGCAATAATAGCACTAGGATGTCTCGACATAGATAGCTAAAGTTTTTAAATAAATAACATTAATTAAAAATTTTAAATGATATCAAAAGTGGTCCTATGTATACATATACTTATTAATTCAAATTCTAAGCATCAGATTGATTGAGCTGGTCTACCGACCATATTTACAAAACAGAAACACCATGGAGAAGGTTTGCAGCACCTATCGGACCGCATCCATCTCTCCCTATACTCTTTAATTTCTTATTATGATCGAAATAAATGAGGGTATCATCAGAAACTTTCTGCTCTACTGACAAGTTCAACAAAATTACGGATAGAATACTACCCTATACATACATTAAAGAAGATGAGGAGATTACCGGAGGTGACGCTGTATCCTTTCTCTCTAAGCAGTCGGAATCTGAGTGAAACCTCGTACACTCCATCGTTGGCGCTATCAGCATCATAGACTCGTTTCAAAGCTTCGGTTAGTTCCTCCTCGAAGTGGTAATCGAGTCCAAGAAGCTGAATCGTATCGATCAAATGCATGGTTTGTGTCACATCGTAATTGTCCTGGAACATTCTCCTTACTTCTTCCCTGAGTTCTTCGTCTCGTTCTCTCATCCATGCTTCTGACTGTATCATGCTTAGATGTTAGTTGATATCACGGATCCACCTCTGATGATCTGTATTCGTTCTGGCTTATATGATAAGACAGGACTGCAGTCTTCAAGTTGAAACGGTTGTTTTCAAAGATGTGGTGGACTATGGGAGTTTAGAAGCAGTAGCAACTTTTTTGGGATGTGACTTGAGTTACTAAAGCTTAAGAAAACATAGGAAATACTAGAAAACGAAGATGTTCAAAGAGCTGCATGCCAATTCATTAAAGTGAAGCTAAACAACAGTTGAGCTGAAGCTGATTGTGCTCCAAAATTATACCTTTGTACTGTTAAGTTGATCGCTCACTCATGCGTGTATAACAAACAGTTGAGAGACTATATCACAGCGTCAAGATTAAAATAAACTCTTCGATGCGACACGTGCCTCTGTTTCATCGGAGCAAGGATGGTGTGTGATGAAGTAGTCACCCCAGAGGTCGGGATGATAGACTGCACACTGCCGCACGACCTGATGTTCTGCGGCATCAGGTGACTGAGAACTCACGGCCTCCATTCCTTGAAGGCTTGACGAGGTGGACAAGAACGGCGTGGTTGATGTAGAGGGCCATCACGGCTCGGTGTCTTATAGGCTCCATGGAGGACTTGTGGTTTGAGCAGCTGAATGATTGAGGCCGTGATGCTGAATAAGTGGCGTTCAATAATTGATGAAGAACGATTCAATTGGAGCCAATAAAAGAATTAAAACAAGTGTTAGCTACATATGCTTTTCTAATTGTTTTGATGTTATAGATCAAAAAAAAAAAAAAGGTGTAAGCAATTAAAAAAGAATTATAAACAATCGAAAAAAAATAAGACTTAAAAGTTCATATACTTGCACTAGGAAAAGAAGTAATTTGACTAGTATGGGTATAAGTCTATCTCTCTCTCTCTCTCTCTCTCTCTCTCTCACACATTAAAACTATTACTTGATTCTGGAAGCTGACACCAAGTGTGTTAATATCGAATACAGCCGTCTGGTATTTCGGATGAAGATCCAACGGGATTTGAATCTACACCTCATTTTGCTCAAGAATGATTATTGATATAATTGTAGCAAGTTGATGGGTGAGAGAGACTGCGATTCTGATGCTCAACCTACCAAAATGTGCGATGCGGTCCCTCTGAGCTCAACTCAGCCGTTCATCGGAGATAAGTCGATATTGTTCACATATAACGATCACCATATCAATATATATATATATATATATATTATGCTAGTTGGAAGAGATGAACAAAATATTTGTGACTGGAAAATTTCTTTGATGCTTTCTATTGAAGTTCTCTCAAAATGTTTTCAAAACGAAGTCAGTTGACTGGCCACATTGTAGCCGCAAGATTAATGAATCATGCTTCAAATCTATGAGATGTTTGATGCTGTTTTCCTACTGAAAACCAATTATTTCTTTAGGATTCATATTGGTTCTTCAATGTAGCAATGCAACGAAAGCAACAAAAACAGTATGACCTTTCCTCAGCACAGCCAGTTTGCTTATCCTTACATTATGAACTACTGTAATCATTTCACACCAAGCAGTGACAATTGATCTGAACATAAAACAATTATATATATATATATATATATATTCTCTCGTCTCAATCTTCATCATAAAATAATGAAAAACAAAATTCGTCATATTGCCATACTTGCTTACCAGAAGGTGGTGCAGTAACTGGTTGTCAGGTGTGATGGGAAGGTGGAAGGTGAGCATGACCAGTAGATCAAGCTCGATCGGATGCAGTGTTGTTCCTTCAAGTTCAGAAGCAAAAGGCGTGTTAGTTCATCGACGGATGATTTGAACTTGTTACTGCTAAATTGATGGGCTAATATACAATAAACATATCATATATTTCCTTTCTTTTTTTTTATCAGAATAAAAATTGACTTTTCATTGGCCCCTTGCTACCTCCGGGCTTTAAGGTGAGTAAATCTGTCCCCACGGCAAACCAGAAGCAACAAGATCTCGTGCCATGTTTTCTCGAAGCCAGCAGATAAATACACAACTAGTGGCACCAACAACAGGACATAACCACAGCATTCAATCTACGTCAAACACTATATATATATATATATAGTGCAGCACAATATAACAAATCAAGGTAGAGTGCTGTAAAGAGTTATATGCTCGGACCCCCACGACTGACTTCGACTTGGCTTTTGGGCAACTTACTACTGCCTCTAGCTGCTGTCCCCGGGGGCTTTGACTTCAATTATTGAATGTCATAGTTTGGCACTATATTACATCGGATGGTCATCAGGCTTAACATAAAATATGGACAATGCATTATAAACGCATGGAATCCTCAAGGAAGTTGGGGATGTGTGAAACAACAACTCATCCCTTAAATGAAGGCCAGCACCTCCAGCTTTCTTTACTTCCTCTTCTCGGCACCAAGAGAGAGGAGATCTAAGCTACTAAGAAGAGATTCATTACGGGTTCCTCTGACAACCGCAGCTCGGGACATGGATGATGACCTAGAATCTACCACAGGCTGCTGAATCCTTTGACCACTCAATGGCCGGCTGCTTCTTGAAAATATTCTACTTATTCTGCTATTTTGTGGCTCACTAGGTTCGGTGGAACCCGGTCTGAAGCTCGACAAGACAGCCATCTTTGATGTACTCCCATGGCGATACATTGGGCGGGTTTTTTCTGAGTCAACCTATGATTACAAACAAACACACTTTGTTATAGCGCCAATACAACATCTGATTATACAACTACCATGGACTTACAGCATCTTTGGATGACATAAGGGCATCGTCTAAAGTTTTGTGCTTGGAATGATCACAATGATGAGCAGAACCTGAAGCATTCCTTCTAGCAAATGCTTCAACTGCACCTGAGAATCTTTCGCGAAGCTCTAGCGCCACCGATAAAGGTCACAACCAAATCAGCAGGACAAACTTTATTTTATGTTTACATCTAATCTTCAGAAAAGAAGCAAACCTGAAGTTCTTTCTCCCCGATCAAACGATGGACCAATAGCTCCATTCGTCCTATCGCTTGATTGCTGCAAGAAAATACAATATTTCAATACAAACAAATAAGAAATAAAGATGACAAATAGCAACACGATTAACTTCAAATGAATACCCGTATTCGAGGACTGGCACCAATTTGAGGATGCTTCACAATGGTCCAGTCAAAAAAATAATCAAATTGATACCCTGTGACAACACAACATGAAGAGAAGATTTAGTGTGCAAGACCTCAAGTGGCTGAAAGCTTTAGTAAAGATTAACCGCAAACATACGAGTAAAAAAGGATCAGAGAATATAATACTTGGAATCTACCTTCTCGAATAAATAGGTCACGGAAAAGTCGCTTCATGTATGAATAATCTGGCTTGTCCTCAAATCGCAATGATCGGCAGTAGTGGAAATAGGATATAAATTCTGATGGATATGACTTGCAAAGTGCCTGATTCACAACATAGTTGGTGCAAAAATGTCCGCATTTACTTGTTGTCATTAAGCTAATAAGTTGAATGAAGAAAATAGTTGGTTAAGCAAGTTCTTCAGCAAACAGACAGAAAGAAGATCCTGAGTTACCTCTACAGGAGTAAGCATTTTCTTTTCACTAATTTTATCATACTTCTGCTTTTTAGTGCCAGCTTTAAGCCCTTGCCAAGGAAGGCTGAAGCAAAGGAAAACAACCAGATGTAACAAGTTATGCATCCATCAAAACACAAAGATGAAAACGAATAAACCACACAGATAGATCTTAACCTTCCTCTTAAGAAATACATTAGCACATAACCAAGAGATTCTAAATCATCTCTTCGGCTTTGTTCTGCATGTAGACATGGAAATGTCAAGACAAGTATGCACAAGATGTATAAATATAAGGAAAATAACCTGTATCAATTTCTAAGGTGAGAGAAACTCACCGACCCCAAGATGTGTATTAACACTTGCATACCGTGCAGTCCCGGTCAGGTTCTTATTCTCCCTGTAAAATGATCTTAATGCATCTTACATAACCAAGAAGTACTAACACAAGGACTAAAGAAGATTTGATTTACACATGAAGACATGGAACACAGAGACTCGAGACACTCAATAATTGAACATGCATAGGAACCCGTGTTAGAAACTTGTGAAGGATGGCAAACACATTCGGCTGCAAAATAGGAAAGTAGCCAAGGCTAAGACTAAAGAAAACTAGTTCAGCCACCTTACTAAGCTGCTTGCAGAAAGACAGAAACTTTAAAGATGTGAACTTTCAAGGTCTACTCTGGCTTTGAACACCTTGTACTATCTTGAAAATCTTGTTTATTTACAAAACAAAGTTCCATACCAAGTGCTAATTTTAATTCATCACTTGCTCTTGATTCAAATAATTTAGTAATGCCATGTTTGTGAGCTTGTCGGCAATTCATTTTGCCTATGAAATTATTAGCTTTTCAAAAGTCAGACCGAAACAAACTCATTAAAAGTCAAAGACAATAGTTATCAAGTTTGTCTTGTCAGAGATGCTATCTAGTAACTACCAATAATTCCTATTCTCTTAAAAAACAGGTGCAATAATAATGTCAGGAAAATATCTACAGTGAGTAAGCAGGTCGATACAAGATTTTGAATTAGCCCACTTGGTCCAAGTCATTATTACCTGTATGGTATGTGCTTATGAGTTTGAAGATCCCTATATTTCTTCGCAAGGCCATAGTCAATGATATAAACCTGAGATTAAACAACAAATGTCAAACAGATCACAAAGAGAAAGACAACACAACATTAAAACTCTGGGAATACATGGCTAAACTCACAAATCAATCAATATAATCCATTCACACTAAAACATAGCTCCTCATGCAACCTATTTATCAAAGGTGTGGAGAAATATTCAACCATATAAAATTATGAACAAAAGGCAAATTTTAATCCTGTTGACAGAGTTTCTAAGAATGATAAACTAAGCTCAGGACAGATCCAAGAAGCACTAAGCACCGGTTGGTTCTTGTAATTTACAAAGTCCTTGGAACTCATAAATTATATTGCGGGTTGAGTTCATGATGAAGACATCCATTACATCAGAATAAAATACCATCTAGCTGGCTGTTGCAAGCCTAAGGGATCTCTATGGCAGATACTGAATAGATATTGAATTCTCTTCCCAGTTAACTAACACAAAGCTCAGAATCTGACAGTGAACAAAATGACAAAGAGAAAGCACTGGCCCTGATCCACATAAACAGCTGGGGACATGCTTAGCAAGAAAAGAATACTTATGACTTAAGAGAGAGATTAAATTGCCATATATTACAGAAATTATAGGTCAAGGATTGTAAGAAGGGTTGATAACAGGAAAATGTCAGCCTTGCCACATCGGCACAGGTCACTTGAACATCAAGACACGAACCTAAAGAAACAGCCTCCGTACCTAGATGGTCCTAATGCATGAGACTCGTGTCTAAAGGCCGGTTTTCAAATCATACAAAGCCCATATTTCATAATTTGGTTTCTCAGTCTGTATATAAATGATTACTAAGGTCACAGTAATTTCGACGACAGACATGATGGAACATATCCCTCCACCTCCCACACTACTGCCACGTTATGCAATCAAAAGATCCCCGCCAATGCCCCATGATACAGTCCAAATATCCACTGCTCGGCCTCTTTTTGTTCTTCACCTTAGTTACATCGGACTGTAATAAGTTTCAGAAACATCGGATGTAGAACGGTGAGCAAATCAAATTGGCTATATCAGATTGTCAGATGCTTTCAGAACTGAGTGGCAACCCACTAGAACTTGGAATGAGAATGACTAGATGGAATGTCTGGAACCAATAAAATAGTGGTAACATTGATCAGATGGACCCAGCAGTCAGCAAAGTCTGATTGGTTCCAGGTAGTCATTGTCGTATGGTGCCACGATCTCCACCAATGTCAAAAGTAGGGCATAGCAAGCAGTGGGGCAGAGGGTTTTCATGGCAAATGTATAGCGGAAACTATACACCCACTGAGAACTAATATAATCACATAATATAAAAGGATGTTCCAAGTCGTAGAGGAACAATCTTACTATAGTACCAAGGCCCACCCTCATCCTTAATATAACCACATAATATACACTATCAAACATATAGTAACTAAGTGATAGTACTCGACCTTTATTATTTGATTGTTAAATAATATTCGACTTCCTCAATTTTATTTTGGCTACCTATATTTAGATTGTTGTAATTATTTCAACCTATATGATAATATTTATTTGTTCACATTGTTGAGTTTATAGGATTTAAATATAAATACTATAAAATTCATATTATAAAATATTATATATATATATATATATTAAAAAATACATATTCCTCAATTTTATTTTGGCTACCTATATTTAGATTGTTGTAATTATTTCAACCTATATGATAATATTTATTTGTTCACATTGTTGAGTTTATAGGATTTAAATATAAATACTATAAAATTCATGTTAATAAAATATTATATATATATATATATTAAAAAATACATTTGTCCTCGCCGTGTTCGTACTCCAATTTTTTTTTTAAATGATGTCGCCATGTCCATGTCCCATGTCTGTATTTGTGCTTCTTAGTAATTGTATAAAAGATCCAAACACCAATTTACAAAAAAAACATTATAAGTTTCACATTATATGAATATTTTATATAAATGAGCCAAAAATATAAAACTAAAGTTCATTCTATGAAAAAAAGCCAAAATATGGTTAATGAATGAAATAATGTCAACGTAATTCATTAATGATATATAACAATGAGAAATTGAAAGAGACAGAAAGAACACAAGGGAGAAAGAAGACAGAGATCAAATAGAGAGAATGCTAGCGAGAGAGCACAAGAGTGAAAAAGAGAGAGGGGGAGAGAGATAATAGGAAGCAGTGCAGATTGTCAGAAATACTTCGAGCAGTGGGTATGTAAACATTGGTCATTGATTCAAATATTAAGCAGAAATAGTTTAAAGTTCATTTTATTTAGACATTGGTCATTGATTGAATGTCTAATGATGTTTTTTTAACTTGATTTAAGTTTTTCTAGTCCTATTTATATGGGTTAAGAATCAAAACTAGCTTTCTCTTGAGCTGAATTGAGTTTTTCCTTAACCACTTTATAAGAAAATTAACTCAAGGGTCATTGGGCTTGAAACAACTACTAGGGCCCATAGCAAAGCAGCAAATAGCCTAAGATAAAGCCACTGTAGACCTAAAGTGCTTTATGGTGACGCTGCATATAAAGCATCACACCAAACATTTATAAACCACCACAGCATCAGATAAGACTGCCAGTTAGACTAAAGATCTCCAGTATATAAAACTAATTTCTATCCACTGATAGATGCAATAAAATAAAAATCTGCCATCCAACCTGTTGGTGGATGCTCTTTCTTAGTGGACACAAGGTCCCTGATGCTCTTAGTGGATCACTAGAACAAAGTGAGAACAAAGGGATCGAGGTGTGACCATGAAATCCCATGGAGGTGCAATGAAACAACCTGAGGAAAGAATGATAGCTGAGATGGTTAAAAGGTACCATCCTCTATGTGATTTTACTAATGAGCAGCTATGTTCACCAACAGATCCATCATGTGTTTGTGTCTTCAGCCATACTAGTTCTCACTTCCTTACTAAAAGGCGTACGATGTATCAATGCGGTGCAAGCCTCCCCATTCTTCCAAAACAGCCAACCAAAGACAAGGAAGAAGTCTCATTTGAAACAGTCGGTTTGCAGGTAATTATGACACAAATTAATGGAATCAACACTTATACAACAACAACAACAACAAAACTATAAGTCCCAACTATTTGGGGTTGACTACATGAATCTTTTATCGCCATTGAGATATGCAAAAAGTAATATGTTTAGTTAAGTTTAGAGTGTTTAATGGAATCAACACTTATACTAAAGATAATTTAAATAGAATCAATTATATATCATTTAAATAGGGTCAATTATATATCCTACACAAGTATTTGTTAGACAGATATCTAAAACTAAACATGCACCCAACATGAGATTGTGTGGACTACGGACTCGAGGATATTAATAAAATCAGTGGGATCTAGAGTAAATTATTCCAAATTAGTTTAGATTTAAAGTCCATGGCATCCGGAATTTAAACAAGGAGATGGAAGGGCATTGTTTAGGTCAGAAGGGTATGTTGAATGCTCACAATCACTCAGAAGATAACAAATTCAACACTTTGTTTTATGTTAGCGCTCCTATTTTCTAGACAACTTGCAATAGCTCTTGGATGTGCAAAGTAAAATTCCCACCCATCACGCAAATAATATTTGGTTGCATACATTTAAATCTAGATTATGTCTATGATGGAAACCATAAGCTCCATGAAGCTACTTAAGACCATAGAAAGAAAAAAAACACTAATTCTTTGTGTGTACTTCCATAGGAAGTCCAAAATTTACCTTTGTGACAAAATTCAGTTAAAACAATATAGAAACACACTTGAAAGACACGTTTGAAGACCTTATTTATGTCTATGATGGAAACCATAGGCTTCACAAAGCAACCTAAGACCATCAGAGGAAAAAAGTACTAATTCCAATGTGTATAACTACACAGGAAGTCCAAAAATTAAAATCAGAAATTGGTTAAAAATAATTCAGATAAAACTCAACAAAAACACCACACGAACACACATACAACAAAAAAGAAAAATATTAGAAAATCTGGTTTAGACAAACCATAGGTTCCACAAAGCAACCTATGACCACGAAAGAAAAGAAACTACTAATTCCTCTGTGTATACCTACCGTAGGAAGTCCAAAACTTAAGATCAAAACTTACCTTGCGACAAAATTCAGATGAAACTTTCATAGAAACCAGTTTCACACACACACATTAGAAGATCTATGATTCTGGTAAAAAGCAGAAATTATTACCTTACGCTAGTATTATCAAAATCAATTTATTTCGAGTGAGTTGATAAGAAATACTTACATTGTATTCTTGGTTGGAAGAATCATAGATATGAAAAATTAAGTGAACAATTACATGCTCTTTAAGATGATAGTGAAAAGTGCAATTCTGGGAAGTAATTTGAGGTCATTTTTCCTAGTACTCATAACATAGGTAATATGAAGCTGGATTGCCAAGTAATTTTGATGTTCCAAATATTTGTATGCACTAGTTTGAGCACAGTGAATAACCACTAGAATGTATCCTCAGATACACTTGAAGGGCTTTTGGGAAATGAAATTTCCGATAATATGATAACACACCTGATTTGCTTTACGACCAAGGCCCATAAGAAAGTTATCTGGCTTTATATCACGGTGAAGAAACCCCTTTGAGTGCATATACTCAACTCGGTTAATCTTCAAAGAAAGAAACATAAATATTATGGTGATGTTTAAAGAGAGTTTCATTTCTAAACTCTGAAAAACAAAAAGACAACTAAATTAAAAGCTAGAGTCGAAGGGGAGAAAATGGTGCACATACTAATTGATCAGCAACCATTAGTACTGTTTTCAGTGAAAACCTCCGGTTACAGTAGTTGAACAAGTCTTCTAGGCTAGGTCCGAGAAGATCAATGACCATGACATTGTATTCTCCTTCCACACCAAACCACTTAAGATGGGGGATTCCAGCTTCATTAAAACAACAAACAAAAATCATCATTAGCATTGACTGAGCAAACAAAATGAATCATACTAATCGACTGACAACTTACTTCCTCCTTGGAGATGCATATACAACTTCGACTCATAATGAAGTTGAGGATGCTTCGCCTTCACTGATTCCTGCCAGCATTAAAGCATAGGTAGTAAATACCAAGATCCCATGGGTTATCCAATAGAATAACAGAAGTAGATTGCTCCATGATGAAAACATCAGACTTAATGAGTAAAATGAGTTGAAGTAAACTAGAAAGCTTGTAATATATCTCCAAAGAGAAGCCCAGATTGGAGCTTTCAAGTAGAGAACTTACTAAAAGATAGACCTAACATCACATTATACACACCTAGGAACAATTTTCTTTAATGGGTGAATGAGCAATTGGATTTTCAGAATTAGGACCACTTGTGTAAAAGGCAAAATCAATGTAATAAAGATCAGAGTTTATATTAATAATTCAAATATGAATACCATGAATAGAGTTTTTTGACTGATCATGTAAACATCGTTGCAAGGTGTTGCACCGAACTCCTGGTACAATAGAACATGCACTATGTTTGTGCTACATGTTTTTTCTTTTTTCAGCCATTAAACTTGCACTGTAATCTTAGGGCAACATTAATAACTAAAAACAATTGTAACATCTCACATAATCAACTAGTGGTTTTATTGTTTCAAATTCAAGTTAGAAAAGACTTCATTTACATTTTTAAACAAGTTATATATATGAACATAGTAACAGTGCATACGAGCTTTACTGCTACTTCCTCTCCGCTTTGTACGTTAATACCTGAATCAAATCAACAACGAAGACAAAGTAAGACAAAAAAA
The DNA here is from genome assembly GCA_001649415.1 of Musa itinerans. Taxonomy (NCBI): domain Eukaryota; kingdom Viridiplantae; phylum Streptophyta; class Magnoliopsida; order Zingiberales; family Musaceae; genus Musa; species Musa itinerans. The sequence goes on from LVTN01000258.1 coordinate 44,591, forward strand.
GTGTAAGTGGAGCATGAGCCAAGACATAACATAAACTAAAAAAATGATGCACAAACGTCCGAGAATATAACACACCCAAATAGAGCTCGCCAAAAGAACCACTTCCAATCTTTTTGCCAAGCTTAAATTTTCCACCTATCACACGCTCCATTATTCAAGATCCAATACAAATACCCCACACTAATCAACTCAACGCAAAATCCTCAGATCTCCAAGGTTGTACCAAAGAATACTCCTTTAAATCACCAGCAATCCACCCTACGACTCTCCTCCACCGACCAAGCACGATCAGAACAATCGAAGCCACCAATTCGTACAGAAAAAAAACCCTAAAAATCGTTATTCTTGGACATCAAGACCTACATTACAAGGAAACCGACTCCTAGACCTCCAACCAGCACGCACACGCATCATCGGGACTCCGAATCCTCCTCAAATAAGAGGATCCAACAAAAGAAGCACCACTCACTACTGAATACCGAATCAATAAACTTTCATCCGCCCACGACTCTGATCGCGAAGAAACCCAAGCACCAGCCTTCGACCGCCAAATAGAAACCCTAGAAGATCTCCACCGACACGAGAGATCCAAGCGCCGCTTTTCGAAACAACCCGTCGAGTGGATCGAACAGAGAAATCGGATCAAAGATATGGAGACCAAAAAACATCTCCCCCGGATGCTCACAACAACTGTCGCGACGAAGGAATCGAGGAGAGACGGTGCCGATGATAACGTGATCTCGACAAAGCTGGCGACAGATTAGTTTTCCCTTGTTATTTCTCTGTTACCAAACCTTTGCTTGTTGTTACTTGGGGAATTAAGTACATACGAATTGGGTGACTTCAAGTATGGGTTCCAAAGAGAGCTGCTTCTCGCTAATTCTTCATTTTATGCGACAAGTTTGGTAGAAAATTATATGCGGTAGCTTTAGTTCTATGCCATCAATAATATCTTAGTTTGATCAAGCGGCCAATATTTCTTCGCATATATGTTTTATGAGGACCTTTGTTTTGTACTTTCATCCGACTTGCCATCGGTCGCTGTAATGGACTGCTTTAGTGTGATGACCACCTGTTGACGGGGATCGTAGGGCAGCAGCTATCCCGTACGCTAGCGTAGGTACGGGCAATGCTACCTGCCCTGTGGTTGGAAACTGTATTGAGGGCTCCATGTAACATTACTATCTCCAGTATCGAGGGTATTATGTGGGTAGAAAAGACTCGTGGGAGATTCGGTCAACGACGATGACACATCAGAGACTAATAACTTATTTTATCTAAAAACAAAGAAAAGGAATATCAGTAACTTATTATGGCTCCTAAAATACTATACAAAAAAATATATAACATACATATTGCTTTTCCATATATGATGATTTTATTAAAATCTACAATATGATTGATGATCAAAATTGATGGAGATTTAAATTTACAAAATATTAAAATCTAAAAAACTTATGATAATATTAATAATTAAGTGTTGATGGAGGTTTAAAGTAATTGAACACCATTGTAGACCCAGTGAAATATAACAACACTATAACTTCATTCAAAAATATTATAAGGATATTTTGAATTAAAAATATTATATATTATCTAGGATATTTTTAAAAAAATTCTTATTTTAGGTATTTCTCAAATAGTTATCATATTTTAATTTTTTTTAAATCATATTCATTAATCTAAGAAAATATCAAAATTACCCTTTTTCCATTGTTACCTACCTTCGTTGCCACTCATCATTCTTGTTGCTCGTTGTCCACCGGTCACTTGCTATCTATGAGCGGAGGGGACATGAGGATTACTATTGGCTCTTGACTTCGTCATCATCCTCTACTCTATTGGACCTGTTGCTCGCAGTCATTGCACAAGAAAAGATGGGGCATGATGATTGTCATTAGCCTTGCCCCTTCCTAGAGGCAGTGTCGTCCACCAAGTAAAGGGGTAGGGTCAATGACAACTCTCACACCCCTTTCTTTTCTCGTGCAATGATTAGGAGCAACAAATCTAATAAGACAAAGGGTAACAACAAAGTAGAGGACAGGCGACAGCCCTCACACCCCCTCCTCTTGTGGACCTCAAGCAACAGGTGGACGATGGGCGATAAGGGGCAACGACAACGAGTGACTAGAGGCAACGACGGAGGTGGGCAATAGTGGAGAAGGGTAGTTTTAGTATTTTCTAGATTAGAAGTATGATTTAGGAAAAACTAAATTGGGATAACTGTTTAAAAAATATTGAAAATAAAAATATTCTCTAGAAAAATTGCCCTATTATCTACGGAAAATTTTGAAAACATGAGATAAGAGAAAAACCCAAAACGTAAGATTTTTTTCGTCCTTACCATTTGAATGTTAAATCTCAAATTGATATATTTATATATATATATATATATATAGAGAGAGAGAGAGAGAGAGAGAGAGAGAGAGAGAGAGAGAGAGAGAGAGAATTGCCGGCATGCTTTGTCTGTGCACAAGAAAACTATATCGGGTAAGGATGACTCGGAATTTGAATCCGAAAAGAGAAAGAGGGATCCAATGTCAGTTAAATTCGGATAATTATAGAGAATCCAAATACAAACTAGGATTGCTATCGATTTTTATGCATGTACAAGTAACTATTATGTAGATACATGCCCAGTATCGTCGGATCTTATTCGGATACTCTCGAGGCCTGTTAACATCCAATTACATGACTATTCCCTACTTCACAACGTGTTATTCTAATAATCTAACCCTTTTTTGTGGCTTGCCATTCTTCTTCTTCTTAAAGATACAAGAACAAGGGTATGCGATACTTACTCCTGGAGCACATTCCACCTCCATTGCGGTCAACATATAAATTTGCTGAGACGATATAGCATTGACCACATAGAAGCAGAACTTGTACGACTCCTCAACTTGAAGAACTCTACAAGTGGTTCGATGGGTTTTTATTCCTAGGACATCATCATACAAAACTGCACACAACCTTGCAAACATAGCTAGATCTAACTGCTCTTCTCATTATTGGGATGGAAAATCTATTTAACAGTCGTACCAAATGATAGATCACCGATATAATTTCTTTATTTTTCAGAAAGAAAAAAAAAAACTGTGGACTAGCTGTTACATGGAATACTGCATATAGTGAGAAGGGCTACTAACTCATAATATTGCAACAACAGTGATTAAAGTTTCACAAGGCACAGAAAGTAAAATAAAGCATGTGAACAAAGCCTCCCATCAAACAAAAATCAAATCTGAATGGTTTTTCTGTTTGTATCAACAAATACAAAGACAAATCGGAAAAACTAACCAATTTGTGCCACGTAGGTGGGCATTAGGCAGTCCCGACAACATGGACATGAAATGGGGATCCACGACAAAATATTGGCTCATCGGATGAGTCCGATTTTGCACGAGCCCTCAGGACATCGGTTGCGTCATAAATGACGGCAGCTGCAAGAAGTGTGTAATCCCCTGGCACAAGAAAGTACAGGGCAAAGGAATGTGTTATATCTTGGAGTGGAGGAGCCTCCAGACTGATATCACTGAGGGTACCTGAGGAAAGAGAAAACTAAGAATGAGTCAACAAAATATTGTATAATCGTGAGGTAACACCATTCTATTTGGTCCATCTCAGCTGTTTCAACTCTGATATAGAAACTTTAATTGCCATATATCTGATTCGGATAAGAGGGATAAATAAGCAACATCAGCTCTTTGTGTGTGCGTGATTCCAAGGAATATCGACTTTGGTTAATAACAGAACTTTTTATCTGACTTGAATGTAAAGGTAGGAAACAGTCACTGTGGTCCGGTAACTAAAATGTCTGGAAGCTTTACCAAATCACATGTATAACAAAACGGACAAAAAAAGAAATAACAAGGGAGATATTGCTTTATTTTTCTGATTCACAATAAGAAATGAACCAGCATGTCATGTTCTATGAAAGAGGCACTATCTAACAAGAACATACTAAATGAGGTCAACAAAATGGGTTGTGTCAGGAACACCCAGTCCCCAAAGTTGTCATTTTAGTCGTAAAAAGATGAAAAAACACAAGACATGTGGGAAAAATTAGGTCCTACAAAATGTGAATGTATGGAAGTTTATCTTGCCTTATCATTTTGTTTATAGACTGTCAGTTCATTTAGTCAACCAAAATAAGAAAATGTTGATATAAAACAAATTACTGTTATCAATCAAGAGATATTGAATCATACCAGCCCATAGAACAGTTGCTTTATTTCCTTCGATGCAATTCTCTCCTGCTACATCTCTGCATGAAACATTAAGGCTCATTTTAATCCTTTCCTTTGTGTTATTCCGAATTATGACCTCCATACGAGTCATCTCGTGAGCCAAGACAGAACCTTTAGCTCTTGCAACATTCCTACTACCAGGCTGGCCAGGGGGATTGTCTGATATACTGGACTCTTCAGGAGAAACAATATTTTCTGATGCAGTTCCATTTTCACCCAACCTGAAACCAAAGGTTAAAGGGTCCGGCAGTAATATATCCATGATTGATGCTTGCAATGCTGCTTGAGTGGCATCTTTGATGTTCAACTCTCCTGAGCTATTTCGTCCTGAATGCCATTTCACTTTTATTTTGGAAATTAAATTGTTGATGGAAGCATTCAGCTCAGCCTTTGCATTCCTTTCTGCTGTGCTAGAAAATTTATTACCTAGAAGATTATTGACTTGAGCATCTTTTGAAAAGAAGGAAGCATCAAGAACAGGTAGTTTGAAGTGCTCCATGGGTATTAACACTCTTGCAGAATAGTCACGATCAATTCTGGTTTTACGGTACCCAAAGTCAATGTCTTCATTACTGAAATTTGCCATGCCATGCTCACTCTGTTGACTATCCAACTGCATTGAGACATTGACCTCAAAGACTACATCTGTGGGATTAGACAGTTCTAGTTCAAGAAGTCGCAAACCCCAACTTCCTCTATATGGATCAATCTTAACCAAACCGTCGTTTTGGTTCACTGATTTTAGTTCTTCAGTTATACCATTCTCACCATAAATTTGCTTAGGAAGTGCCTCGCTCACACGTGCAGGAAATTCCATTGAGAGCAAGCGTGCCCTTACAAAGCGCAAGCCCTGAAGAACACACACATTTAATGGGACAACCAAGCGCCTTCCCGGTGGCACAGAATTGCCACTGCCATTTGATTCATCAGGACTTGTCCATGGACCTAAAAGAACAAAGAGGACAAGGTTAGCCCACTTCAGATCAATTGAATAATAATAGAATCAATGAAAAAGTATGCCAATATTTGATCTTGCTAAAGTACTTGTTATGTCAAAGATAGTAACAACGTGGACAAATTCACATCCAGTCCTGTAGAAACAAGCAATGCCATGACTCTAGCAGTTTTCCTTTCCACTCTAACAACTCTAAATCTAAATTGGCTAGTCATGTCATACTGATGCATTTAAATTTACTCTTTAAACATGTCTGAACCACTTGTACAGATTTCTCAGATATAACACACAACTTCCAACAGATAAAACACATACCTACTGCACAGTGCTCATACCACCATGGATAGGGGGAGGGTCAATGTATACAACCTTTCCTCTAAATAACATGGCTGTTTTGGTAATTCAAACCCTGGTCTCCCAGGTAGCAAAGGAACAATCTTTTCTCTGCTTGGTGGTATTCTTAAAATGTTATGGTGATACCATGATCTCCAGGTTCACCTAATCCTGATAAATTTCACTGATTCAGGTTAGAATGTGCCAGATTTATCCCTTTCACTCAGTTTCTAAAGGATCAAACAAATTCTACATGAGTCAGAAAACCCTAAGGTTTGGAAGGGATCCGTCAGCCTTAGGCTGACTAAAGATATAATTGATTTGAGCTTCTTTTCTTTTCCTGTTCCAACTACTCTAGCCAATTCTATTTAGTTATATCTACTTCAGCTATCTAGCTAGATTGATTCGTCAAACTGATGTCTGAAGCAATGTGTTCCACATATTACATAACAATCCTGACTAATTCTGATCAGTCCCATAAATTAGTGAGTCACTATCGTATTTCCAGTCATTTCAAAGTTTCTGTATCTCTAGTCATTACAAAAATAGAACTCCAAGGGCTAACCCCACTCGTATACATATTGACTTATTCTGTCACAAAAAAGAATCAAAGATGAAATTACAAGGCAAGAGAAGATTTAAACACTTCTCCTAGGAATGTAGCTGAAGAATTTGTGGATCATGAACTACAAAACAAATTCACAAATATAAGAGAACTTATTTCTAGAAGACTGTGCTGCTATCATAGAGATTACAACTTTAAAAGAAAATTATAAATTTGAAAGGGACATTTAAGTACCCGCATAATAAATAACCAACAACGGGCTGCTTCCTTCCTTGGATATTCTTCGTGCACTTCCAGAGGAGCTCTTGCTAGCATCAAATTCAGAATCCGTCAAGCTCAGCTGCCATGCTTTTACAGTTACTGGAATGGTCACTTCTCCACCAGGTTTCAGAGGAAGAGATGATAACAGAACATCATGTGCAATTGAAATAACAGAATCCTGGTTTTTCCCTGATAATGCAATGTGTGCTTGCTCAATTGGTACGGTCCCAGCATTCGTTAGACTTGTCCAAATATCACGAATTTCACCTTCATACAAGATGGTAGAACCATTCCCTCCTACCACGTGGGAAACTAGCAGAGGTAGAGGGGGCACCACAGATATGTTTGGAGTGGACATGTTTTTTGGTTTCATAGAGCCACAGCATCTGAAAGGGTCAGAAAGAACCAGGCCCTGTGATGCCCCAAGAAGTAAGTTGTCAACATCCCTGAATAGGTGCTCTGTAATGACACCAAAGCAATGGACAATGCATCCTGGTATTGAAACTGCTCCAACTTTTGTTGGAATCCCAGACAATAAGATCACCTTGGAAGTATTAGGTGGCAGACTCACACTTACAGGAAAAGCATCAAAGTTTCCAGAATGAACTGAGAGATAAATACTTTCAACCATAAGGTCAAAGCTACATGGATTTGCCAATTCCACTAAAACCTGAACTGGTTCTCCTACAATCCATGTAAGCTCTTGTTTATTGCAATCAGAGATGGCACCCTTGCTGAAAGGAGTGTAAATAAATGGTCCAGAAGGTGCTGAACCAGTCCACCACTCCTTTTTTTGTGGATTGCGCTTTATGATATCTGTTTGTGAAGGATGGAGAGGAAACGAATGCAACCTGGAAAAGAAGCTAACATCCATTACTGTTACAGGAAAAATTACCGTGGTACTGATACTGTATACTATAATTCATTGCATTTTATTTATTTTTAGGCATAGGAATAACTCGAACTTGAAGTTTGTCTAATATTTGAACCTAAAGTGCATCATTAGAGAAAAGTCCCTAGAAACAAATGCTTTGGTTACTTTAACTGGAAACTACAAACCAACTAGATGCAAAAACACACACAGATAACAATTATGACCATAGCTAGGGGAAAATAACAGATTCCACAGACATCGGATTGTGAAAAAAACATATCCATGGACATTTCTTATCAGCAAACACAAATTCATATAAACATATAGAACGGATAGTAAATTCTGTAACCATATTTGTTTAAGGCTGATACTACTATAAGCTGGACATACAATAAATATAAGTTCAAATTGGATAATAGGTGGTTATGGAAGTGTGTATAATACAATTATAAGGTAATATAATAATATAAAGGAGCAATCAAGAAACTAATTCAAATTCATCAATCATATTAATACGGTGAGAAAGTCCAAAGCAAATGTCAAAAAATGAAGAAGCATGAGAAATATATGATGTGCACAGAAAAATTAATATATTAGAAATTTTTTTACAGTCAGGAATATTCAGAAATAAGATCAGGATGATTTCAAAGTAACTAACTCTTGGTTTAAAGTCAAACAAATTGTTCAGAAATCTTAAATATAGCATAAGAAATGCAAAATATCATTCTTTCTTGAACTAGGCTACAATTAGCTTGTAACAGATTTTCAGATAATTTTTTGCATTAATCAGAATCTAGAACCATCATGTTTATAGCCAGAAAACGTTTTGAAGTCATGGTAGAGTAGACAACAACAAGCTACTGCTCCTTTAAGGAAAACAGGATAGTATGTCCAAGTACAGTTATCAAATGATTGTGGTCCCTTTTTTTCTTTTTCAAGCACAAAGAATGTGTATCACCATAGTGACTATTTGGATTTTCATTCATCATTGTATATTTATCAGCAATAAGAATTCAGAACTGGCAGCACGGAAAGGAAATAATGAGGAGAGAGGAAACAACAATTTCTGCATATATATCTATTTGGAAGTATATAAATATTAAACCAGAGAGGAAACAACAATTCTCAATACAATGAAAAAATAAAAAGTACCTGATAAAAGGAAGGGCAGGATCGGCACAGCGTGTGCCTGATGGAAGTCTTTCTGCAGAGTTTGCGAGTGAGCTTGCAAGCCCACTCTGACCAGCAGGCGTAATGAGCGGATAAAATGATCTAAGTAGACGAGCTGCAGCACTCCATGCAGCAAGAGGATCACCAGCACGAACAGAGGACATCAGTATCTCTCTCAAAACAACCATTTGTATGGTGCTCCACTGAGACTCAAACAAGGAGACTATTGATAAAGGGTGCATTTTTCCGCCATCAGCATGACTTGCTCCAAGATCCTTGATGCAAGTAAGTTGAAGAGATTATTAGCCATACCTAAACTGCATGAAGAATATCAGGAAATGGAGTCTAGAAACAGCTTATTGCATCCATCTTAAGATGGACTCAATTTCAATCACTTGTCATAGAGAATACAATGAAAACAAAACACTATAAGACAGTTCAGAACTTGTCTGTTACCAGTTCCGGAACCTAATCGGACCAGTATGCAAACAGTAAATGTAGACCAAAAAACAGATTTAAAATGGTTTAATTTTGGTAGATGGCCAGCCTACCATGGTACTAGCATACTACTGTACCAGTTCCACAGTTTGACAAGTACAGCACAATCTGTACGTTGGACGTACCATAGTACTATGCTCTGAGTAAAACACGGAATTCATAAAAGTTAATTATATATTGGCATCCACTCCTATGCATGCACCAGGAACCAGATATCATCATTTTTAAGCTCTATAGTATCAATCTACTATCTAAGCAATTTATTGATTCAAGATTAACTATAGAACTCCAAAGTTAGGAATCTTAATGTAAAATAGTAAATGTGATAAGAACAGAATCCTTGGACAATGTTATGAAAATATGATTATACATTGTACAAGAAAATAAATAGTGAGCTCAGCTTAATTTTATTAACCACATTACTCTTCTGGCCAAACAAATGCAAATTTAGAAATCTACAAAGGACAATATAAAAGGCACAAACTTGGAGAATAAGAAATTAAAAAATATTCTTTCCGATATCCTCATGCATGTGACTTCTTTAATGTGTGTGTGAGATAGACTCAAAAACAGAACACTGTGATGATATTAAAACTATATTTGTGCACATTGACAGCAAGATTTTTTTCATAAGGTCACCTAATAGTGTTACAAAAGAACATGGAAACCAAGCAAGGGTTTTGAGACAACTCAACCAGTCTTACCTATCATTGTTGTGTGGGTCCTCAATAGCTTGATTATTAGAAAAAACATATAAAATATAGTGTTATGTTTGTGAAGGTTGGAAGTGGCAATATCACAAACATTTGGTGGAAAAACTTTAAACAACCAACATAGTCTGCAATGGTTGGATAAACTCAATGAGCACTTATACAAGAGAACGGCATATAACAAGAGAAAAGTAAATTGCAAAGGCACAAGAATTTACAGGTTCAACCTAAGGAACAAGAGCAGCGTCTATAGGAGAAGAATGCAAAAGTTGTTTTCTATTACTGGAAGATTACCAGAGAATCACAACTTAGTGTCGAAGCATACAAGAGAAAGCTCATCCAACTTCTTATCTAACCCTCAAAAAGAAAATGATCCTACATAACAATGGGCACTAAGACGAACTAGAACTTTGAGGCTTCTTTCTTGTCTGTCAATCTTTCCAGAATAATCTAGTGTTCTTTTGTACACATGCACAGAGTCTCATTCCCACGTTAGCCCTATACTTGGCTATTAAGAAATTTAGGCCCTTAGATCAAAGGAACATCATCCGATGGCTCAAACCACATACACGTTCACTTTGGAAAGGTTCAGATTTCATTTCACCAAGTCATACACTGGGGCAACTGGAAAGTGCTAACAAGTAACATAACATAGGCTAACAATATGTCAACAATGATCAAACTTGCTAGTTGCTAGAACTCTGTGCACGCTAACTTCAATAATTCATTTTCAACAATAAAAACCTAATTTGTGGCTTAAGCAGCAGTATGCAATATCTTCTAAAATCATTTCTATCAATCCTACTCATGACATATTTTCTAAAATCTAAGTTCAACAATCCATTTTCCTGGTTCTCAGACACAAAGAGAAGCATCTTTACTTATCAATGTCTACTTTTGCAATCAATTAACCACATATCTCAGTCAAATTGCTATCCGAACAATCTCAAGTAGTTAAAACTTTTGTGTATTTCTAATATACCTCTCACTGTGCTTTTAGTTCTATCCATGGGAATCAAGATCTCTCTACCACCATGAAACTATGAAATCACAATCTTATCCTAATATATAGTAGTTTACATTCAGGAACATTATGCTATGTCATCTAGAACTTGGGTATACAATTTAATTAGTGTTATTTAGTTCTGTGGATATATAATTGGGTATAGAATCTCTCATTTTTTTTGTTTTCTGCACATATTCTTGCAAATAAAAGAGATTTTCAAGAGAAACCAGCCAAAAACACCTAGTTAATGAGTGGAATAGAGTGATTTATCAGACATGCAGTTAATGGTGCATATAAAAGAAGTACAGTTTGGTTAATAAAAAGCATTATCAAGCAGAGAAAATTCTGAATTTTGATACAAAAATATGAAACTCTCAGTATTTCTTCTAATAACAACTTACTTGGGGTGATGGACACATCTTTTGGCTGTTCCTTCTACTTTGGACGTGATAAGCATTTGAAGTCATAGTCAAAACTTGCATAGCACTCATAGCAGCACAGGCATTATCCTGCTGCAAGTACAATTGAGCTACTTGTCGTGAAAAGAAGGCTGCCTTCCGTTGATAGCCAAGAGTTCCAAACAATCTTGCTATTTCAACATATAATATTAAGCGATCACTTGCATCAATCAGGGACTTTGCACCATCAGCAGCACTCATCAACAAGTCGACAACCTCCTTAGCAAGTTCACGCCTAATAAGAAGAGATCAAGAGCAGCACAAAGATGTTTCAACTTCCGAACTGGTTAATAATGCCAGTAGATATAAGTGATCTCCAGTTATTAATAGAAATTGAAGAAGTATGAACCACAGTAAGAAAATTTTAAAATTTTAAAATCCCCCATCCAAAAAAAATAAATCAATCCCCCAACAAAACATCATAAATATAAAAGTTAGGAAGACATTTGTCATAAATACTCCCAAATTATACTGATCACTGGAAAATGAAAATTTGTTCTAAGATATGAATGGTGGCATTAAATAAAGAACAGAGATTCAATTATGACTAAAATGGTTTCAGTAACTTTTTCAGTTGTACATATAGATACGTAGAATATACACCCTCGAATATTCTTAAGAAAACGGGAGGCCCAGTGTTGCAAATGCTCTCGAGTTGAAATTGTTTAATTCTATAAGTCCAAGTAGAAAACCTCAGGATTCAACTTAGACACCTTAATTTTTCCTTGTGGGAGTCTTCATCTTAAACTAATACAAACAGTGGACAGAAAGTTTCTTTATTCGAATTAATAATAGTGGATAGTGTAACTAGGGTTCTTTTTGCACAACATGAATCTAGGGTCTAGTGGACATATAGCAAAGCTTATCTTGATTGGCTCTAAACTTCCAATTAAACAAAAAATTGATTTTTCACTAGAAGCCCTTCTCTAACAATCTCTTAAATTAATTTTGTGCTAGGCCACAGAAGCTTATTTCAGAGATTGTGCAGTATTTTTAATTTCAGTATTGAGAGTCATAATGAGGAGTTGTGCACATGATTAGGTGTCAGTAAATTGGGTGGTATTTTCTCCATAATAGTTGGACCCAAATTCTGTAAATAGGCAGGGTAGTAAATAAAAGAAAATAGATTCAACAAGCTAGCTATTCTAGACTGCTAACTATAATAGTCCATGGATCAGCTATCAAGTTGTTGCATTGTTTTTGAAATAAGTCACAGAGGGTATAGATAAGGATGTTTTCAAGTTATTTGGACTAATTTCCATCATGATTTTTATTTTTTACTAGCTCAATAATGTTATCTTACTAGTTCCTTTTAAGGAGGAAAAGCAGTTAAATTTAAGGTTCTAATAGGTTCATAGTTTAACAAAATTAGGATGCATAACTTACAAGAAGAGTAAAGGATCCATAACTTAGGAGAGGAGTAGAGGCCAATTGGTTCTTATCAAAGGGACTCATTATGTGATTTTATCAGTGTTTTTGGGCTTGCTAAACTTTTCACCCATTTTACATTGTCTTCCCACCTGCTACCTATTTTCCATCTGTTGCTGCCTCGGCAGATCATTAAATAGACTACTATTTATGGTTTTAAATTAGACCCAGAAATAAGTTGACGAGTGTTTGGACCTTCACAGTTCTGCCTCATTATGATTTGAAGATTTAAGAACTCTAATACAAGATTGGAAAAAGAAAACCCTTGGGACAGACAAAGGTTGCTGTTGTGTGGCAGTACATAGGCATATTACGATTGATCCACTTTAAGAAGAAAAAGAAAAAGGATGAATGAAAATTTTCCTCAGCACCAGACAATCAGTATGACACGCATATGTCCAATAGCATGCATGAATAATCAGTTGTAAAAGAAACTTATAGCTACCAGAACTTCAAACAGAAATTAAATTGGAATAAGAAGATCAATAAGCTAGAACAAAGAAATCAGAAACTTGGCACTATGAGAAATATCAGAATGAGAGAGGGAACTACTGGAGAAGGGACAAACAGAACTAGTTGCAGAAATTTTATACACAATCATTTTTATACAAATTTACAAAACATGTTTCAATTAAGAAAACCTAGAAGTTGAACAAATGCAATTTTACATGTACAATGCTTCGATAAAGATAAAGATCATTTATTTTCTCCATTTTACTATGAAATTATCAGCATCAGAACAGATGGATTATTATCATTAATAAAGTTACTAGATTGCCTGAGAAATTACAAAGATTTTAACAATAAGATTTTTTTATCCACCAATAGCACCTCTTGGTATATTATTATTTTTTACAGTAATGTCCTTAACCTTACCAAATGTACATCTATTTTCACATGTACAGATCACAACAAGGTATATCTACATGCAAAGACCTAATATATAGGTACTTGTTTGTTAAAGGGCTGTCTACATTAGAATCTATGACAAGACCTGGAGAAAACACGAAATAACAACTAGAGATGTATTTGATATTTAAATTTCAAGCATGTACAGTATTTGAAAGCATACATAACTTTCATGTATCTGCGATGAATGACAAATCTTAACAAATTTTAAAAGAAAGCTCAAATCAGTTACCACATAATAATTTGTTTCTTACAGCTTTTGTGAAATATAAAGAAGCAAAAACAATATCCATGTGATTTTAAGATTGATCAGTAACAAGCAACAATATGGCAAACATAGGTCTTACCAGTAATATAAGAGAAACGATAATACAACTAACATATTCAGTCTTACCGGCAAAGGTATCTAGCTAACTTCAGTGCGGCCTCTAGTTCAAAGCTCACTGTTGAAACTCTACAAGAGATAAAGAAGGTGATCAACTCATCTTGGGTCATGTTCAACAAAGTGATCACAATAAATTTACTCATATATTATAATCAGATATAACTCAGCATAATTAAAAGGCCTTGACAAATAGAGCATACAAATCAGAAGATTATATTTCTCAACCTTGATGCTCCAAAGATCAGAGAGGATAGCAATGTTGAATTCTCCTCTTTCTAAGCTAAGAATCGATTGGAATCTACAGGTCTCAAAATAAAGGTCACATAGATGCAGATCGATCTTCTGATATTGGGTGATATAGGTCAGATTCGTCAGAAGACCAACAAGAAACAAGACTGAAATCCATCCTTAAAGATTTCAGTCCCATAACGATGATAAAAATATGTAAGAGCATGGGCCTAGGGGTGGTGGCAAGTTTGCTGTGATTATGCATCATCACAAAAACAACCTTTATGTTTGTGAGAACCATTCAATAGCTGAAACCATGTGAATTAGGCCACCCTGTCTTTATGACAATAAAAATATGTAAAATTGGCTAACCAAGAAAAAAGAGATTTTTATAATCTTATTAAGAACAAAAATGCCGTTGTTATGGCAAATGTGTAATTGGTGCCAGGAATAAACAAGATTTTTTTCCTGTAAATGTTAGCTTTCCAAAAGAGAAATGTTGATGTATATATGTACAAATATGCTTTCATTGGTATTAGTTCTGTTCACAGTACCAGAGAAGAGAGAACATGCCTCCATTTTACAACACTTCAATATGTTGATCCAAAGTCACATTGCAACAAAACCTAACAATTTTTTCTATAGCAAGAAATATTGTCATCAAATTAAAGACAGATAAAATCCAAAGAAATATTCTCATCACGTAGACAACTCCCATCTAGAATTTATTTAAACTAATGCAAACATAAAATTGGCTGGGTTATTTCACAGACTCATGGATGTTCAAGAAGTCTACAAGTAACTAATGAACGATGCCTACCTTTGTGCATTATCCTGTAGATAAGATCTCCTATAGAGCTGAATAACATTGTAATAGCGGTACTTGACTTCCTCTTCTAAAAGAGGATCCTTATGATCCATTCGATCAACCTGAATATTGTAAACAAGTTAACTAAATCGATCATTGTTCTTAGGACAATACCTCTAAAGCAATCAAAAAGCAACAGGTCAAGGGTAAAAAAAATTCTAACTATAATGCTTATGGAGCTTCTGCAATCTTTAAATTCAAAATCATTTGTCTAACCATGTGATAAAGTAACAGTACAAGAATGTAGAAATATGATTACCAGCAAGGCACAAACACTACCCTCCATAGCCCCTGCATGCCAGAATATATCCCCAGTTAACCTGGCCAGCTCTATTGCAGTGGAATAATGTGCATTAGCATCAATAGGTGATCCTGCTAACATGCAGTAATCCCCTATCGTTTTTTGTGCACGGGCAAGCCTCCTTTTCTTTGCTTTGATAAACTGAAGTAGAACCAAATTAAAGTCATACAACTCTTCAATCAATTAAAAGTATTCTAATCATTTTCAAGATACAACTTTTCTAATTCCATAGAACACCTAAAGAATAAACCTCCTCTGAACCAAGACTAGATTGAGAGTCCAAGGGTGTCTTCAATATGGTTCCAGCTGATTCTGCACGAAGAACCCATTTCTCAAACTCCATCAACAAGGAAGCAGCAAGATCTTGCATCATCGTGAGCATGTGGAATTCTTGTGTCTTTTGATCAGAAGGAGGAAACAATAGAATGTTCTCTCTTTTATTGTCCCCTTCCTCTAACTGTTGACAGAACCCAAGAAAAAAGGAGATAGATAAGAGAAACCAAGATTTCTGACTCAGAATTAGGAATCACACCATAGTGTAGTTTACAACCAAGCTCACAAATATATGGTAAGTATAAAAGATCTATAATCAAATAAGAGTAGGTAAAGAAGCCAAATGAGAAAATGTGTTTGTTTAAACATAGTTTTTTTATTAAACCAGAACTATATCAACTGACTTCATCGAGTATGATAGAATTATTTCCAAGATGCTAATAGCCTAATATATTAGTCAAAAACCAACTTTGCTATATTCAAATAACTTTTTAATAGTTTACATTACATCATTTTCTGGTACCCTACATAATCCATGAACACAAACAATTTTTATTTTATATATTTTAGTAACACCCTACATCCATCTCAACTTGGTCTTCTCTAGAACATATTTTGTGTGTATCATTTCCTAGAAAACCCATATGCTAGCCCATGAAACATAATGGCTTAATCAACGTTCATCATATGATGTACAAAATGTATACCAATGCCCTCTTGAACTGTATATTGCTAGTACTGAATCATACCAAGTGACAGTAGTTTCCATACAATTGTTAGCCCAGCCAAATAAGCCAGACCAATAAACCATTTTTATTTTCTCATCTTTTGATATTTTGACTAAAAACAGGAACATCATGACCCCACACATCATTTAGCACCACAATAACATATCATGAGCAGAATATCTCAAAGAAAAAAATATTACATGATAATTAAGTGAGTTGATCAAACAATCACAATGCAAAGAAACTCAATTGAAGATATACATCATAATCCAATAATTCAATCAAAATACATTGTCCAAAAAGTAATACAACCACTCCCTATAAGCATAAATTCACTTATTTAAGTGGTACAAAGGTTTGGATGTCTACCAGTCTCAAGATCAAAGTCCTCATTTTTGTCTAACGTATTCAAAATATTGGTATTATGATCTCTGATGTTTTAGAACTTGTGTTACTAGAGAACAAAGTCACATAATATCAGTACCAAGATCAAAGTCACCAACTAAAGTATGTGGATCAATATCATTGGGTGGTGTGTGTAGATAAAGCTAACAGTCGACCATGAACAATGGGCCAAGATAGGACCGTTGAAGCCCAAGCAAGGAATGGAACCATGTCGAACCTGTAACAACCTATATCGGATTCGTAGAAACCAGCAACAACTGGTATATTAAGATTTGCTATGATCCAAGGCTCACCAACCAGTAGAAGGTGGTTGGATAAAAGTAGTGTGCACTAACATGATGGTCCATGGTCTTAAATTAATATCATCTTATGGTTCTCCTTTCAAGCTAAAAGGTAAACAACAGAAACATAATCCTCTGAGACCATTTTTTTTCCTTTTTAATTGTCCTGATTTAAACGAATGGGTAAAACCTTTCTCATCTCTTGAGTCTCCGCTTTCTATTATACAACAGATCTAGGATAGTAGAAGTAGAAACACTAGATTAAAAAAAAAATTTCAGTCTCCCCTTAGTATCATACAATAAATGTAAAGACATAAAAAATCCTACCTTATAAACTGACTTGAATATTTTGTTTCAAAACCCTTTTTTGTAAAACTATGGCCAGGTTGTAGTCCTCTGTAATTTAAACATTTTGTTTGTTTGCAAAAATCATCTTCGTATGTCTAACTTAAAGCATATCCCTTCTCGATTACAATCAGCAAAACCAATACCATCTATAAAACATATGCCACGGAACTTCATCACAAATATGCTCAATCAGTATGTGCCTAACCATGAGCATTGTTCAAAATCATTTGATAAATAGGAAAGAAATCTATGGTTTTTTTTAATCATTTAAGCTCACCAAATTAGAATCAGAAAGAATCTAGTTAAAACACAATCCTTTAATCGTCTCAAAATTATGTCATCTGCAAGAATTAGGAACTCAATTATTTTGGTATAGACACCAGGCAACTAGAAGATTCTGGCCCATTTTTAACTTCCAAATTCTACAAAAACAAAAACAGAACAAAACAAAAAAACAAGTCTGAACTCTAAATCTAACCAAGCAGATCCATTACCAAAACTATGAGCACTGTTCAACCACAACTTCTTGTTGAAATCAATGCATCCATTGGTCTATCAGACGCCATTCTAAATGTTAAAAGAAAGGTCAATCCATTATGGCCATAGGAAGAAGCAGAAACTCCTACCTTCCTAGCTTGTAACTTCAGGTCAGAAAACAAAATCCTTCTGCAAGCTGATTAGGTAATGAGTCACTTATTGACAAATCATGGTAAACTAAGTTTTCCATTACCAAATTACTGATAATTTTCCGTTCTTGCCACGATTTATTCATTAATAAGATGTTCTCCGTGGATCCAAAAATCAAATTTGCATGCCTCGTTCAGAAAGAGGGACTACATGGAAATACTTCACGAGCAAACCTATCGCATCTCTCGTCAAGATCACACCACATGGAGCAATCAACAGAAGTCAATCAATGTTACACCTCGAGAGTAAATCGAGAGAAGGGATCTTGGACGCACCTGGGAGTCGGTAGGAAAGAAGGCGAAGCAGCGCTTGGCTAGTGCTGAGGTGTAGGCTTTGCAGGCAGTGGCGAACTGGTCAGCGACGAGATCGAGGTCGGGGGAGGCAGGGCAGTGGCAGAGGCCGATGACAGCAAGGATCTTGCGGCAGGACTGGAAGTCCTCCCAGGCGCTGGGCGGGGCGCCGCCCAGCATGAACTTGAAGCGCAGGCTGCCCGTCTCCCATGGCTGGTGGGTGAAGGGGCTCTTCTGGTGCTCCGAGTAGAAGGAGCTGATAGAGGAGAGGTCGATCCGGGTGTGGCGGCCCAGCATCTCCACGTAAGAACGCAACCGCGGGTGTGGGATTGAGCCGCCGACGGGTAGGACGGCGATCCGGATCATGGAGCCTGTCTCGATGCTCACATCCGGCTCCATGGCCCGCCGCGGGGTGTCTCGAGGGCAGCGGCGCAGCAGGAGGTGGAGGACGGAGGAGGCGACGCAGAGGGAACGGAGACGGGGCGGGGGCGAGGCCGGTGGTGGGAATTTAGATCGGAGATCTGAAGGCGGTCGGAGAGGGGGGGGGGGGGGGTTGTAAAAGACAGAGAGAGGGGTCAAGTTGGTGGATACCAGAAACGGGTTCGATCAACAACAGACTGGACTGCGCCAAATCGGTTGATGAGGGTTCGCATTCACCGACGAAATCAGCATCGTTTCAGATCAAATTCCAATCGTATTTACGACGTTACGAAGGACGACATAATTTCTAATTTACTCCCATTACACTTACATCATTGCACAAAAAATGATCATTATTATTTGCTTAATCAAGTATTATTCATGATCTGTTCTAATTAAAACCACAAGATTTGGCTAATAATAATATTATGACCCGAACTCCACCCATCCTATTCTATCTGTTGATACAAACCCGGTCCATTGACTTCCATCCAATGTCGGGTCTTTGGGCCATCAAGTTCGGCCCAACAATTACACCAAGTACATGTCTGTGTATTATGTTATGTAGAAGCTTATTTTCAAAAAACCTAAAGAAAAAAAATCTTTTCACGAGTTTTTCATTTATGATTCAGTTAATTGTTGGAACAAAAATTATCTTTAAAGACATTTGCACAGAGTTTCAATTTTGAACAATTTTCGTTCAGCGCACCTGATCGCATGAAAAGATCATTTTACCTATACACCATTACCCTTCACTATCCTTGTGTCGTCTCCTCTGTCCTACCCGATCTACGTTGTGTTTGTCACTATCCATCACTATCCCATGTTCGGCTCGTCGAATCCACCCCTACCCACCTCACCCTCGCAAGAGAAAAAAAGGAATAATAATAATTTTATAATAGGTGGCGCGACAAAGAGTAAAAAATAAAATGATTATTTATGAAAAAGAGATGCACCGTAATAATATTTCAAAGATAGAAACTTTTTTTCTAGCATTTTTCTTTCCGGATTTAGTCTATCACCTTAGAAACATATCTTATCCGAAGTTATTCTTTATAAAGTATAAAAATAGATAATAAAAAAAATAGAGACATCGAAACTAAAAATTATTTTGCATCGTAATCATTCACTTATCTTAATATCCCAAACTCTCTCTTTCTCTCTTAATTGATTGGATTGCTCACTGTTTATTAGAAATATCACAATAAAATTAGGGAGATTAAGTAAACCAAAATATATTTTCTTTAGAAATCAGGTAGCCCAGTTGAAACATTATCATCTTTAGGCTAATTGGGCTCTACATATATGGAATGCTCTGATACTTTTCACGGGTGGAAGCATAATACATAAGAATATTTTACTCAATTAGGATGTATCAGATGCTTTCATTCTTATATTCTGTGAAGACATATTACAGTAGTACATCACACCCTCCAAGCTCTTTTCTTTGATATATATTTTCTTTGAAAATACATATTTTTTAAATTATGATGCATATAACATTTTATTTCTTAAATCTTATTTTTGTCATTTACATTTTATAAAAATATTATTATTATTATTATTATTATTATAAATAAATTAGATATATATTTTTTTATAATGAAAAAGAGTGAGTCAAAGAATTACAGCTTTGGAAATGAATCAACATCTCTCTTTCTATTTTCCTCTAAATAAATACAGGCATGCAATGATCATGTTATTATAGGTTGGTAGTTCACCAACTCCACCAAGTAGGACTCCAACAAAGCCATTCTACCAATCCCCACAATCTAATAAGTTTGCAGGCAAGTTGAACAATCCAACCAAGTAAACAAATCTGAACATACCTATCCATACAACATCAAAGACAGACATTTTATTTTTACTGATGACTAAGTTACACAGGAGGAACATTACATTAGCCCACAACACCATTCGAACTGCATATCAAAGATTACAAACCACAACTATAAAGCAAAACATCAGACGCATCAAACATACATAGATAGATGATACCTTCTAATTGACCAAACAAAGCATCACCATTACCAATAGCTACATCCCCTACCGATAAACTACGGCTGTCGTTGTACTACTGTGACCACCTTGGGTTCTCCGATTCCTCACCTTCCTTTTGAAAAAATAGAGGAATATTGATGAACCGGAGAAGCCAACACGAAACACTCCCATCTAAAAGCTTTAGCCCCCCCTTCAGACGCCACCACAATCCCTTCTTTTTCTCCCCCTTTCTTTCTTTTGGGGGACCCCAAAGTTGAAATTTTGTCGACAAAGATCACTTTTTTACCCCACCAAACACCTTTTTTTCCTACAAAGATCGCATCTTTTCATCCCTACACCCGTAATCGGCGCCGATCTGACTTGCCGCCGCAGCGGATTACCATGCCAGAACGCGCGACGGAAGGGCCCTCGCGGTCTCGTCGCCCTTGACCGCACCCTTCTTCAGGCAAAAAGAAGGAAGAGGGAGCGAACTGGGAGAAGGGGACGCGAAGAACGCCGGTCCCGCGTACGGCGACTCCAGAACGGCGAGCCCCCCTTTCCTCGGGAGGATCTCCGGCTCCGGCCCCAACCGATTCGTGGAGCAGAAGACCGAACCATCACCGTCTCGTCCCGGATCGGCAGCCCGGGGGGCTCCCGGCTTCAATTCCTCGCCTCGCTTCAAGATCCGGACCCCCTCCATCACGAGGGCCCTCCGCGAGCGGGTCTCTCCCTCGGAGAGGGCACCATCCTTCCGCGGAGACGGCGATTTCCGACTGTCGAGCGGCGGGTTGGCGCGGCTGGGTTTGGCCACCGCCTGGGGAGGCGGCGAGCGGGCAGGCTGGCCCAGGCCACGCCTGCCTGCCTTCGAAGGAGGAGGAGGAGGAGGAGGAGGAGGAGGAGGAGGAGGAGGAGGAGGAGGAGGAGGAGGAGGAGGAGGAGGAGGAGGAGGAGGAAGGTGGAAAGAAGTGGAAGGAGGGGAGGAGGAGGTGGGCGGCGACCGGGGGGGTTTCTTGCGGTGGGGTTTCGCCGGCGGCGGAGGTCGGGACCCGAAGGCATCGACGTAGAGGCGGTTCCTCAGACAATCGTGCGGTCGCAACACCTCTGTGCCCATTAGGGTAAGATCACCTACCACAGAAAAACCTAAAGAAGAAGAGGACGTGAATTATTGGCGAGATAAATGGGGAACCCAACTCGACATTTTATAGAGGAGGAGTGTTCCTATTTTGGACGCGACCGCATTCTTATTCCTATACGGACATGACGACCTCTGGATCAAACAGGGCATATCGGGTGCGTCCATCGCACACTGAACCGCTGCGATCCGCCTCCTCTTAGAGATCGTACGGTAGAAATATTACCCGCACGCTACTCTATATGAGGCCCTTCATAAGAGGAGTTTGCCGAATCTGACGCGTCGAGAAAACCACCATTGGACGCAATCATCGCCCCCTGCCAACAAGGAAACCCTGAACTTGGCAAAATTTACATCGAGACCCGTCACCGGGACGGGTCTCTTTCGGTCATGATTAATTTCCCTACCGTTGATCTTCAATCGGACGGTTGTAGAAAGCTTGTGGAACCTCGAGACGTTGCGAGATAACCAAGGCAAGAGGGGTAGCGAATCGGGTACGGTCGACATGAGCTGGCGGATCGTTCGACCGACAGCCGTCGGGTCGGTTCCTCTTGGGTATAACAAGTGGGGATACGCCACCGGGGGCTGCCGGTGGGTCGTGGGGACTCCGCGTGATATAGTTTTCTACCCCTCTTTGACGGACTCAGAGTCGACCTCGCGACGATTGGGCATGGACCCACAGGGGACAGCTGCGAGGTCGAATAATCACTTAGGTCACGAAGCGAGTACCCGATGACGTGTAACGTATACGTTTGATCGTCACACGGCCACCGGGGTATTAAAATAGCACCCACCTTTCCTACCGCGTTGTACATTATTGACCGGCTTATACATTGATGAAACGTATGGAACACCGATCGCCCTTTGGACAAGGCATAGTCGCCTCGTGTCCAATTTTCAACAAAATATTATTGAAGGCACATTGTTTAATTCAGATCTTTATTTGTATATGATATTTAAGTATATTTATGATTTTATGGATAGTGTATGGTTTAAAAACATTAAGATATGATCTATTACATTTTTACAAAAAAAAAAATAGTGTAACAAAAATAATCTTATGTTTTTAATTCAAATATATAACCAGGGAGTCTCATTGTGCAGAGTTTGAGTAAAACTAGATGTAATTTAATTAAGACTTGATAAGTTGTATTATTTTTTTTGAAACAGTTTGACAGTCTCGTTTTTTATTTCTTCCACAAAATATTTCGAATATACCTTTTTTATTATAAAGACTTTCTTTAAATGTAAACAACATTTCAGTGTATAATATGCACGATTTTGTTGTTTTTAGAAAATAGTGATGAAGCTGACCTCGTAGAGATTGGACCTGAAAATTACTTTGCTGACTTTAAAAGGGTTTAAAATAGTGTCAATTTTTCAAATATTTAGTTTTTGTATGATTATTTTTAAAATATAAATACCTTATATTATGTCGATAGATTTTTGTTTTTTATATATTTTATTCTTGTGTTAAATTTTGAAATTTGTTTTTAGGCTTCTATTTTTTATACAATTTATCAAAATATTTAATTAAAAAAGATCTATTTGATTTTATCATAAAGATGCTAAATGTTAGCGAACCCTTGCACCGTGGTCGAGGTGTCAGCATAGATCAGTCCAATCTCGGGTGCGTAAGGTT
The DNA here is from genome assembly GCA_001649415.1 of Musa itinerans. Lineage (NCBI taxonomy): Eukaryota > Viridiplantae > Streptophyta > Magnoliopsida > Zingiberales > Musaceae > Musa > Musa itinerans. The sequence goes on from LVTN01000258.1 coordinate 67,973, forward strand.
ATCAACGCAGATGATTGAGTGGTAGAAATGAGTGTCGGGTCGAGTTCGACACTAATCTCCTGAACGTAATATTCTCTCGTGGCGAGCAGTCTGCTTCTTTGTAATCAGACTCTTACACACAGATCGAGGTTAGGAGAGAGATTTCTCAACTCGACACCTATAAAGCTTAAGTCAGTATTGTGCAGATAAAGGGGTCGAATGTCCCAAGTGCTTCCCCTAACGCGAATCAAGGGGTTGACTTTTATACATATGAATGAGGGTCGTTCGTACGTAATCGATTAATGGCGACCAACTCCTTATACGACAGCTTATACCTCTTATGCGAGCGCCAACCAACCTGCATGGATCCGTGCTACGCAACGTCGTTTCAAGCTTTCTAAAATAGTTTTGTGCTATGCATTGTCTCATACGGCCTCGGATAGTATGGGACAAGCAACCGTCCCACCCGAGTTTGATGTAGCAGGTTGACGCGATGCACAATATTAGTCATGAGGCTCTATGTTGGTTCTGACGTGGTTGCTGACTATTATCGCAGGAGGTGGCCTCAGAATATGGCTTAATTAAAAAATATATATTTGATTTTATCATAAATATGTTGTCCGTTAGTGAACTCTTACACTGTGGTTGATGTGTCAACATAGCTTAATCTAGTCTCGGGTGTGTAAGGTTATCAACGCAGATGCTGGAGTGGTAGAAGCGAGCGTCAGATCGGGTCGAGTTCGACACTTGTCTCCTGAACGTAATCTTCTCTCGTGGCGAGCAGCCTACTTTTTTATAGTCAGGCTCCTACACACAAGTCAAGGTCGAGAAGGAGATTTCTCAACTCAACCCATATGAAGCTTAAGTTAGTATTGTGCAGATAAAGCGGTTGAATGTTCCAAGTGCTTCCCCTAACGCTAATCGAGGGATTGGTTTTTATACATATGAATGAGAGTTGATCGTACGTAATCGATTAATGGCGACCGACTCCTCGGGCAGTAGATTGTATCTCTTATGCAAGTGTCGACCAACCTGCACGGATCCGTGCCGTGCAATATCGTTCCGAGCTTTCTAAAGTGATTTTGTGCTATGTGGCATTGTCTCGTACGACCTCGGACAGTGAGGGACAAGCGACCGTCCCACCCGAGTTTGAGGTGGCAGGTTGACACGATACACAATATCAATCCTGAGACTCCATATTAGTTCTAACATGGTTGCTGGCTATTATCGCAGGAGGTGGCCTTAGAATATGGTCTATCACTAGTCACTTTTTCTCAAATTTCACCTTAAAAATAATAATATTATTTTAGATATATATATAAAATATCTAAATATTACATACTCTATGAAAATATCAATAAATAAATAAAACGATTTATTTGTAAAGGTTCTAAAAAAAAAAACCGATTTACATCTTCAATCGTATTATACCAATACATAATTTAATACAAGCATGCTTAGTGCATGTTGCTATATTTGACGCCTTTCAAAAAGCAACAATCTCGATCACAAACTTATCATGTATTTATAATTTTTTAACATTTGGTATAATAAAATATGAATTTACTAAGAGTCTATGAGATTTAAATGATCATACAAAAAATATATGTTTGGTGATAATGCATGAGACTTATTTAAAAATTTCGTTGATAAAATTTATACCTAAAATAATAATCAAATAGTAATATATGCTTACTTATTGAGGATTAAGAGTTTTATATCCGATAAATTTTGAGGATATTAATTTTCTTAAATCATAAAATATTTGAATATCGATGGCTAGATCTCGTGGGCCAATCCCAACTACACTACTTTGGGCCGAAGGCTCCAATTGGGCCTCTTCCTATAGTAACCCACCCGCCACCTTCCCTTCCCGCCAAAATCTCCCCCTTCCCGCCCAAATGCACGTTCCTTAGTTAAGAATCTCTGTCGTTGAGGGAGAGAGAGAGAGAGAGAGAGAGAGAGGGAGGGAAGAGAGAATCATGTCGGGGTGGGATGAAGGGGCGGTGTTCTACAGCGACCAGGCGCAGTTTCCCCGCGGCGGCGGAGACCCCGATCAGGGATCCATCACTCGCCACACCGCCCTCCGCAAGTTCAAGGAGTTCATACGCGGATTCAATGGCGAGAAGGGCGACTTCCCTTACCGGTAACCTCCCAATCCCTCCCCCTTACCCCTCGGATCCCAACCTCGTCGCTTGCATCCTCCCTAACGTGTGTCCCCGATCTCGAACTCGCAGCGAGAGCCTCGTCCATAGTCCCGACCACCTCACGGTGGCCATGGAGGATCTCGATGCCTTCGATGCCGTGCTCTCCGACAAGATCCGCAAGTTTCCAGCCGATTTCCTCCCCCTGGTATAGCCCGCTTTCCCTGTGAATCCCCATTTATTTTGAGTTCGTTCTTTAGGGTTTTGGATTCCATTTCCTGTTGTTTGCGTGATGAAAAGGAATCGCCTTTTGTTCTCTTCTCCGTCTACTAGTTCGAAACCGCAGCCTCAGAGGTGCTTGCGAGCCTGAGATCTAAGGTTGCAGGAGAGTCAGGGGAGATGGAGGAACCCATCACAGGAGAGGTGCAAGTCTTTCTATCTTCCAAAGAGAGTTCGGTCTCCCTGAGATCTATCGGGGTTGGTTTCGTTCTTATTGTCTCGAATTCTCATCTGCCTTCGTGACTTCTCCCAATTATCTTTTATGAACAATTGGTATTGGTTTAAATGTGGATTTTAGGCTGAGTGCATGTCCAGGCTTGTTAAAATATCTGGGATTGCGATTGCTGCTTCTAGAGTCAAGGCCAAGGCCACATACGTAACCCTGATGTGCAAGAATTGCAAGAGCATAAAGACTGTGCCTTGTCGACCAGGGCTTGGAGGTGCCATCGTTCCCCGGTCATGTGACCATGTGCCTCAGGTGCCCAATCATCAAAACATTTCCTTCTACTCCTTGTTTCATGTTTTTCCCATTTGCACTCGAATTGTTTTTTTTTTTTGATGGATTTTCTTTTGCTCAGGCTGGTGAAGAGCCTTGCCCTTTGGATCCTTGGATAGTCGCACCAGATAAGAGCAAGTACGTCGACCTGCAGACCCTCAAACTGCAGGAGAATCCAGAGGTCAGGAATTCTCTACCAGTTAGCAAGTTCATGTAGTACCTATCATCATGTTGGTTCTTTGAGGATAGGCAACTTCTGCTGTTTTTTGAGAGTTTGTTTCATTTGCAATGTTTTTATTGTCTTCAAGGATGTCCCAACTGGAGAGCTGCCAAGAAATACACTTATATCCGTAGATCGGCACCTGGTTCAGACTATTGTGCCTGGCACAAGGCTGACAGTTATGGGCATCTATAGCATCTATCAAGCATCTGCATCGTAAGGAAGAAGTGGATTCAGTCAATTCTTACTCTAGTTCCTTCCTTTTTCATTTCTTAGTTTTAGATCATTGAATCTTCAGTGCTTCCAGCCAGAAAAGTGCGGTTGGAGTTAAACAACCTTATATTAGAGTTGTCGGATTGGAACAAACCCGTGAAACAAATTCCTCTGGGCCATCAAACTTTACCTTAGATGAGGTAACTCCAGTAAAATATGCTTCTGCAATTGCTTTCTGTTGATTGAAAATTAATAATCAATTTTTGCTCAATTAGGAGTTAGAATTCAAAGAGTTTGCTCAAAGGCCTGATGCATATGCTAAGTTATGTTCAATGATTGGACCTTCAATCTATGGCCATGCTGATGTAAAGAAAGCTCTGGCTTGTTTGTTATTTGGGGGTTCAAAGAAGGTACAACAGTGCAACTTTTCATCCTATAAGCAAATGATATAAGATCTCAAAGGTATCTAGATATTCTTTTTGCCAAATAATGCAGAGGCTACCAGATGGCGTACGGTTAAGGGGAGATATCCATGTCTTGCTACTGGGTGATCCGTCAACAGCAAAATCACAGGTTGACATTCTGGATAGTAGATGCAACTTAGCTTTTGACAACAGTATGTTCTGAATTCGTATAGTCACTCCTGATTAGATGCTACATATAATTTTGATGAGAAGAACAAGGTGGTCATTCGGTTAATTAAGGCATGTGCATACAAACTTATCATCTATCAGTCATTGAACAATTTGTTTACCATAAGCTAGCATCTTTATGTGCATCATCAAAACTCTTGAGTCTAACCTGATTTTTTCTCAAATAATTTCTTCAACAAGATCTTAATCTTTTCATTATTAGGCTGTCCATAGTAGAATTTATTATGTCACCAATAATTAGCTTCTATTCACCATAGTTTGAAGAATTAGCCCAAGGTGGTCTCTCAAGGAATCATGACATGATTATAAATTTATCATACATAAATTTTTGACAAGTTATTTAGCATGAGCTATCATGTTTATGTGCAGCATATGCTTTATACTATACGGGAAGCATTTGAGGTTTTATTTTTTGAAAATGTGTATACTGACTTGATTTATTATTAAATGGTCTCTTCAATATGTCAAAAAACGAGTCAAGTCTTTTTATACAACAACACAAAGAAGCCGTAATGTCTTAACCATTCGGGTTTGTCTTTGGATGTTTTACCACCATTAAGCTTTGTGCGAAGCGATACCCCTAGTTAAGTAAAGAGCATCGAAATTCGTGTTTATAGTTATTGGTAAAACTAGTAATAAGCTTTACCTTTTTGTGAACTTGTTTGCAAATTTTATTGATATCCTATGGCCTTATCGATGCTGATGTGAATATTTGCCGTTTTAACACCATAATTAGATCATTGCAGCCATCGAGAACGGTTAAAGATGTAAACATCATAAAAACGAAGAGTCCTTTTCTTCTTGTTGATTAAAATTTTCTAAACTATTACAGATATCCAGTTCCTCTGGATGTGCAGTTATTACAAGTTCTCTTTTAGTAAACCAGATGTACCTTGCTTTTAATGAATTTTCATGTTTGTTAGTTTCTCAAGTTTGTCGAGAAAACAGCTCCAGTGGCTGTTTATACTTCAGGAAAAGGTTCGTCTGCTGCTGGTCTAACTGCATCCGTGATTCGTGACAGTAGCTCAGTAAGTCTACAGGCTCTAATATTAATGCATTACATGATCTCTAAATTGGTTTTAGTTTTCTGGGCATAATTAGTATGGGACTAAGAACTTGCAATTACAATAGTTATCCTAACTAAAAGTTGAATGCAATGCTTTCAGCGTGAATTTTATCTCGAAGGAGGTGCCATGGTTTTGGCTGATGGTGGAGTAGTTTGTATTGATGAATTTGACAAAATGAGGGCTGAAGATAGGTAAAATATATTACGAGCTCAATTCAGGTTACATTTTTATTTTGATGCCGTGCTTCAATTTTCTTGATTCTGTTTTCAGAACTTTGTTCTGATATAGAACTGAGCATTCCTTTTCTTCACAGAGTTGCTATTCATGAAGCCATGGAGCAGCAAACTATTTCTATTGCCAAAGCAGGAATTACAACAGTACTCAACTCAAGAACATCTGTACTTGCAGCTGCTAATCCTCCATCTGGGCGCTATGATGATCTTAAGGTGTGTTAGTTGGTTTCTATAATATTTTTTTAATTAGTTTATTGAACATGGCTTCACACATCTTTTGTTTACAAGTTCTACCTTCTTGCAGACCGCACAGGATAACATTGATTTGCAGACGACCATCCTATCCAGATTTGACCTGATCTTCATTGTGAAAGATATCAGAGAATACGACCAAGACAAGGTACACATTGATTTGAAGTTGTGCTCAAGTTGCTTATTACATTTTACTCCTGACACTAATTCCTTTTGGCAGAAAATTGCTAGTCATATTATTAAAGTTCATGCTAGCGGTGCTGCGGCCTCCAAAAGCACCAATGCTACTGAGGGAGAAAATTGGCTGAAAAGGTACATATGCTATTTCTGTGATTATCATGGATGGGAAGTTACATTTGCTTAATATTCTGATTGTTCTCCAGAAATATGAAAAGATATGTGCTAACTTAAGATTTATAAAAGGTACATTGAGTACTGCCGGGTCACATGTCATCCACAGCTATCAGAAAAGGCTGCTGAAATGTTGCAAAACAAGTATGTAGAGATCAGGCAGGTATGGTATAGTTAATTCAAGATCATGATGCACTTGCTGTCTGGAACTGGATCATTCTGCAGGTTTGAATTACCTTATACTAGTAGTTACATGTGACTTTGTAGAGAATGAGGCAGCAGGCCAATGAGACTGGAAAAGCTGCTGCAGTTCCAATTACTGTCAGGCAGCTTGAGGCAATAATACGTTTGAGTGAATCTCTAGCTAAGATGAGATTGTAAGTATCATACATACATACATACTTATATATATTTGTGTTATTAGTTAAGGTGAAAGTATATGTTTGTATTATATGCAATATCATTCATGAATTCAGGACTTGTGTTGCCACCCAAGAACATGTGGAAGAGGCATTTAGGTTGTTCAATGTTTCCACAATGGATGCTGCTCGTTCTGGAATAAATGAGCATTTGAATTTAACTCCTGAGATTGCAAACGAAATCAAGGTATAAACATGCCTGTTTGCTTCTAGTTTCTATCAAATTTATTGGATCTCTTAAATAACACTTTCAACCCCATGAATAGCAAGCCGAGGCACAAATAAAAAGAAGAATGGGCATCGGAAGCCACATATCTGAAAGGCGTCTCGTAGATGAGCTTGCGAGAATGGGCATGAATGAGTCCATAGTAAGGAACTCAATTTGCATGCAAATCTTTTGTAAATTCCTTGAGTTACTCAACTTCACCTAATATCTGCTAAATATTTCAGGTGAGGAGAGCTCTCTTAATTATGCATCAAAGAGATGAGGTGGAGTATAAGAGGGAACGTCATGTTATTGTGCGCAAAGCTTGATCTAAAAGTTTTTACTAGCTAATATCATCAAAGAGATGAGATGTAGATGCTTTTTGTTGAATTCAAATGTTTGCTATAATTTCATCTTGAATGTGACAAATATTCAACTTTTCAAATGGTTGTGGGCACGATGGAGCTTACTCTGTTGATCACAAACATTGATCATTATTTTTTGGAGAAATAGACAAGCCTCTTCAATCAGATGCAATTTGGATTGTAGTGATGTTGCCAACTGCACCGGTATGTTTCTAGCATGGCATTGCAGGAGAAATTGGGGCCTTTTACCGAAAGATCTCAACTCATTCTTCCTCGAGTGTGTTTCATTGTTTTGAGATTTCTTCTCTTCTGGCTCGAGTGAGAAACTTTCATTATTTGGGGGTGTTCATTTATTTATACAAACATATTCCAGTTTTACGATATGATTTATGCATTCCTTATGATTACCTTTTCACTTGTGGTCTTTATGCTTTAGTCCAAAGAGTGAGTGTGTATGTGCAAAGTTGGAGAAGCAATAAAGCAGCAAGAAAGAGAGCAAAATTTCTTCTTCTACTCCAATGCACTAAAATAAACAGCCTACACATCCTAGCGCGGATTCCGGCGATCTCCACCGTTTGCGTAAGCTACATCGAGTTACCAAAACCCTTCCTTGAGAAGATAGACCACAACCACCATCCTTGATGACTCGAACAACATCCAGCTCTCTCTCTGGCGGCAGCTCCTCACAGAGTGTAATGCTGCGGCATGCCCTCGATGTCCAGTCCCTTGAGCTTCACCACGGACTCGACATGCCCCTTGAGCGTGTGCAGCTCCCTAAGCCTGCACCGAAAACATTGCCCTTTGTAAATCTCTATGTTCTTAATCGAACAAATACCTCTCTTCTCTATCGGTGTAGAATTCTAGCATATCTCGGAGTGTGTTACTTCACCTTGCAACCTCGGCTCGCCTCTTGGCTTGCTCCGCGATCTCAGACAACTCCCTGTAGTTGCTGTTGTCGTCGAACAGGCCCGAGGTGTCTGGGGGCAGCTGTAGGCCGTGCAGGGTGCGCTGAGCCAGCGCCCACTGTGCCTCTCTCTCACCCTTCCCGTAATCCTTCTTCGAGGTGAAGGCCGTCTGCATTGTTATGAGTAGCCATTAGACATCAATCGGCAGTTCCGGAGAAGAGAAGAGACGGTTAACCTTGTTCTGGAGAAAGTTGTCCCAGGCTCTTCCGCTCAGAGCGTAGCGAATGATGAACTTGAGAACGTCGAGAGGGAAGTAGGTGACGAGGCTGTAGAGCCAAATGACCCCAGCCCACCCCCATCCGATGCCCTGGATCCTGGCAAACCCCCACGAGGCATACACCGCGATGACAGTAGCCACCTACAAGGGGATGGATGCCCATCGATGAGAGACTCTAGGAGTAATTCTGCGTGCGTGGAGGATTGCGAAGCTCACCAACTGGGCAGCGATGAAGGCGAAGACTAGCAAGAGACCGGGGCGCTCCACGAAGGACCAACTCCTGGACCGGGTGACGAAGATGAGTGCTTGACTGATGATGCTCACTTGCAGATACAGCGCTGCGGTCAGCTCATCACTGTGGTCCTTGATTGACCTCACACCGAACGCTTCCTGCACCGTTAAAGGTGGGAGATCATCAACGGGTTCTCTGCTTTTGCCTGCGTATCCATTTAATTTCCTTTTGGTATAGTTACTACTCACGGAGAAGAAATCGGTGTCGTGAGCAACGTAGAAGAAGACCACGGTCATGATTGCAAGGTAAGCACCGAGAACGATGCCGGTGGCGAAGATCTCCCGGAGCTTCCATGAGTCGGGCAGAGGGGAGGCCTTGACTCGGTCCTTGGAGATGGTCATGATGGTGCCATCGTTGAGGATGGCGATGATGAGGACCATGAAGGGGGAGAAGTCGAAGCGCCAGATGAGGGCGATGAGCATGAAGCCGAGCACGATGCGGATGGTGATGGAGACGGCGTAGATGGTGTAGTTCTTCATCCGCTGGAAGATGGCGCGGCTCGTCAGCACTGCGCTCACGATCACACTCAGACCGGGCTCCGTGAGCACGATGTCCGAAGCACTGCGTGCGGCGTCCGTCGCGTCTGCCACTGCGATGCCGATGTCCGCCTTCTTCAGAGCTGGTGCGTCGTTGACGCCGTCCCCTGTCATGCCGCAGATGTGCTTCTTCTCCTGCAGCCTCCTCACTATCTCGTACTTGTGCTCTGTAGGAACGCATCACCATTAATCCATCGGAGATCAGATGGATCCACCACACAATGCAGCGGGGAGGTACTATTATTCTTACCGGGGAAGACTCCAGCAAAGCCATCAGCCTTCTCGATGAGGTCATCGATGGGGAGGCCGGTGGTGTCATCGTTCTTCTCGCCGAGGAGGGTGGAGGACGGATACATGTTGGTGCCCATGCCGAGCCTACGCCCGGTCTCTTTGGCAATGGCAAGCTGGTCGCCCGTGATCATCTTGACATTGACACCCAGGTTGAGCGCACGGCGGATGGTCTCGGCACTGTCGTGCCTCGGGGGATCGAAGAGGGGCAACAGACCCATGAATTGCCATGGAGCGCCGGCACTCTCCTTGCTCGCCTCGGGCACCTCCTGCCTTGCCACACCTAGAGCGCGGAGGCCGCGTTCGGCGAACTTGCCGATCATGGCGTGGACCTTCTTCCGGGCGTCCTCTTTCATGTTGCAGAGGTCGATGATCTGATGTATGCGTGAGATAGAAGCGAATTCATGATGGTGCTAAGAGTTCATATAATGAATGCATTCCAGAAGATCAAACCATGGGCTCCGTTTACCTGCTCAGGAGCACCTTTGCTTGCGCGATGCCATTTGCCTTTCGAATCGACGTATGTGATGGCAGTGCGCTTCTCTACTGGATTGAAGGGCAGAAAGTGGAGTTCCTGGATTCCAGCTCGTGCCTGTGAAAGATCATGGATGTGATCAAATCAGATAAAAAAGGAAGCATTCTATCGCTCGTTACTATGTAACATGAACCCCTTCCTACCTCCTTGGGGTCGGCCAGCATCCCGACAATGCAGGCATCAATGGCGTCCTGGTTCTCAACCCTGGAGGCCCTTGCAGCGTACAGGACCACCGTATCCTTATCCATGTCCTTCACGAACACCTGTAGCAAACCGATAGAAGATCATGCTAGTTCGCACTGGATCACGTCAAGAATTAATTGAGGTCGGAGATGTAGGCGTCACCTCGATCAGGCTCTTGTCGACGGTGAGCTTGTTGAGGGTAAGGGTACCGGTCTTATCACTGCAAAGCACGTCCATGCCGGCCATCTCCTCGATGGCAGTCATCCTCTTGGTAATTGCCCCTTGCTCCGACAGACGGTGGGACCCGATGGCCATCGTCACCGACAGCACAGTGGGCATGGCGATGGGAATTCCGCCGATGAGCAGCACCAGGAGGTTGTCGATGCCGTCCCTGTATCGCCGGTGCTGGATCGGGTACATGACGATGATCTCGACGAGCATGCCGACGGCGATCGAGCAGATGCAGAAGTTTCCAATGGCGGTGAGCACCTTCTGGAAGTGGCCTACGTTGTTGGTGCTGTCGACGAGGTGGGCGGCCTTTCCAAAGAAGGTGTGGACGCCGGTGGCGATGACGACGGCCTCGATCTCTCCTTGCTTGCATGTGGAACCGGAGAAGATCTCATCGCCTGGGTTCTTGGTCACAGGGAGGGACTCGCCGGTGAGCGCCGACTGGTCGATCTTGAGCGGGTCACCCTCGAGGAGGCGGGCGTCGGCAGGGATGATGTCACCCAGCTTGATGCTGATGATGTCACCAGGGACGAGGATCGCAGCCTCCTGCTCCGACCACTTCCCATCCCTCAGCACCTGCCACCGATCAACCGACCCGTTAAGTCGACGCAATCCGCAATAGACGCAGGAACTCATGGAACCGTGGTGGAAGACCTTAGTCATAGGGGCGAGGCCGGCCATGAGGGCGGCGGCGGCATTGCCTGCGTTGTTCTCCTCGATGAAGCTGATGGTGGAGTTTATGATGAGGAGAACGATGATTCCGACGAAGTCCTGCCAGTCCGGTGGCTCACCCTGTTTTCATGAATGCATGCATGCAAACGATTACTGCTTCTTCCGAAAACCTTCTCTCAGCAATCATGGAGTTATATATATATATATATAAGATACATAAGACACAGAATCGTTACCCCTCCGTTAGCCAAGACGATGGCCATGATGGCAGCGATCTCCATGACCCACGACAGCGGATTCCACATGAATCCTAAGAACTTGAGGAACTTGCTCTCCTGTCATCATCATTTCAAGAACAGGGGACGTACGGATAAGCTGCAAGGTGAAAGAAGATGAACGGTGAAGTTTGTAGCAGTAGTATCCATGCACCGACCGTCTTCTCCTCGAGCTTGTTGGGGCCAAAGATCTGCAGTCGGTCCTCCCCCTCGTCGGCGGTGAGCCCCTCCTGGCTACATCTCAGATGCTCAAAGACCTCGCTCACGGGAACCTTCTCCTGAAAGGAAGCGAAGACGAAGCAAGTAAGTCTACCAGGCGAAGAAGCGATGTCATGGCAACCGGAAAAGAGTCTGAGAAATATCTGACAAGATCGACGGTCTCGTTCTTGATGTCCTCCAGCGACACGAACTTGGTGCCGACTCCATTGTAACCGGTGGCCATCCGCCTAGTAGAAGAAGGATGTGAGGCTGGTTGGGTGCAAGGAGGAGGGAGAGAAGAACAGGGTCTTCTTCTTCTTCTCTCCTTTCTCGGACCTCCTCCCTTTGAAGTACTTGTTTCGATGGGAACTCCGAAACCCGCCATTTTATAGTGGAGGAGGGCGGGGAAGCGAGTGGTCGGGGAGAAGACGAGGGCCGGAATTTGGGGGCCCCGCCAGATGCCACCCCTGGAAATCGGGACACGTGCCAATGGGTTCGGGGAAAGCCCGGTTCGCGAGCGCGCGGTCCGGCAGAACCGGTCCAGCCATCGACGTGGTGGGATGGCAAAAGAGACTAATTTGAATTAAAGCATTAACGCTTCAACTCAGCTACTATTATCATTCGCTAAAATGTCGAGCATGCTAATAAAAGATCCCTCCAAAACTTAGAGCTTACTCCACTTCGATTGATGAAAGAATTAAAAATAGCATTTAGAATCATGAATTGCTTGAATTACATAATCCACCTTGAACTTCTTGCTAAAAGCACAAAAAATGGATTTTTGATAAGCATATATATGAATCACATTTGTGTGTATCAAGAGATGATAAAAAGGATATACTAAACATGAAAATACTTTCTTTAAATATAATCATAGTATAACCAAGTTAATAAACTTCGTAACACATAAAATCATGCTCACAAAGACTAAATCAAAAGACTTGTTTTACCGTCACTCCCCTTTCGTCATTAGGGTTTCACAAAGCTAAAACATTAAGAGTACGAGAAGAGTCACTAAAAACTTTTCTTTTTATTTTATGAAAAATCCCTCACCTTACTAATTTACGGAAAACGCACGATGTGATATAGAGAAAAACTCATGAAAAAAAAGAAAATGGTTATTAAAACACAAATATTAAGTTTTCTTCAAGTGATTCTCAAGAATAATTACTATTCTGCATATACTTGGAGTAAGTAAGTAAAAATAGTTCAACTATCTGAAACATTAATCCGAAATATCAACAAGAAATATCTTCTTCTTCTTCTTCTGTTAAACTTATTGGAAAGGAAGACACAAGATCAAGCTTTTTCTTGATCTTGACGAGTCATGGTTCAATTTGGAACCATGACTTCATGTTACATCTCGGAGCAAACTGTAGCTGACATACCAAGTCAACCTGGCTATTATTAGTCAACTCCTGTGTTGTTGATCATGTTGAATTCCATGTTTTGAATTGAACCAAGACTCATAAATTCAATTGGAAAGACTTTGCTGGAGATTTCCTTTTTTTTTTTTTTTTTTTGTTGATATCCTCCATCCAATTCTTGTGAAAAACAATATTGTCCTTTCAGATAATTTAATTGCACATATCATTTTCCTTGGATTATTGTATCGATTGCAGGTAGACAAATCCTCTTATTCCTTTATGATATTGTTACTTTTAAGTTCACTAAATTGATTAACATTAGGGATGTTTCAACCTTAACATCATCTAATTTACAGAATCTTTTCATGAAAGAAAATATTCAGTACAGTGCATCTTTTGATTTCATGAAAAAAAATTATATTTATAATTTTTCTTTTGTCCTTGTCCTTTAACAAAAACTCATGTTTCTCTCTCTAGGAATTTTAGATTCAATGTACTTAGTTTTACTCTCATAAAAAAAAATTATTTTCGCGAGTTGAACCCTAATAATCTAAATTATTAAAGAGATAATTTTATTTTGATGCTTAGGTTTTCGTATGTGAATATAACAAATAAGTATTAAAGTAACTTGAGAGAAAATGAACCAACAATGAATCAACATTAAGTAGTTTCCTAGAATGAGATGAACATTATATACCTTATTCTTCTCCTAGAGATTGAATATTCAATATCATGAAAGTGATTCCCTCGTAAAGATCTTGATACAAGGAAAGATATGCTTAAAAGAAAAGAAAGTGGACGAAAGGATCAAATATTTTCATGTATAGTCGACAAGATATGAAAAAATGTATAATTAACAAGATACAACATAGAACATTTTTTTAAAAAAATTGATATCATTGATAATAATTGAAAATTCACCCAAAACATATTCTTTACAATTAACAAGATATAAAGAGGAGCTCTTTCGAGGATAAATCATTATACATGGATAATTGATATTGTTCGTACATATTTAGACCCCTTACAAACATTACATTTTATAGTGTAATAGTGAAAAATTCCATGAGATAAGTTTCATGTTGCTCCCACTTTGGTGATAAAAATGGACTGGCATATTAAGCTAGTCTTCACAAGTTAAAGAAACGAATATAAATAAATAATTAAGCTCATGGTTATTTGTTCTACACTTCTACTCTTTGAAGAGTTAACATTTTCCTAAACTTGAAGGTTTATTTTTTTTATTTATCACCAGAATTGAACCGATCATGCTAGAAAACCAATTCATGTAATGATTTAAATATATAATTTTCTAAATAAATTTTTTTACTATAATTAATGTTCATCGTAAGAAATTAATAACTGATAAAACAATAAATTGCTAGTCACTTGCAAGCCAATTGATGGCATGTGTGACACGCTACGTAGTCCTTTTTTTTATTATTTATTAATATTTTTCATTTTATTTTGTATGTTGCATATATTATAATGTTCATGGATCTATGCAATGAGAATTGAATCATGATAAGATCACGATAATGAAACTGATTCGCCTTTAAACATAGACCATAAATAATCTCGATCATAGGTTACTCGAGAGAGACATCGAGATAATTGGATAGACTAGTGTGTTGTATACCCGTCCATATAATGAATACAACTGATCTCATAGTTGCTCATGTGAGGACACTAGGGATACAGTGCAAGTGCTCATTAAAGAATTAGTTCACTTATCGATCCACTTATGGAATGTTGGATGCTTGATGAAACCTCATTGTCAGACAATGATTCCGTCGTCTTAGTGATGTATTTGGTACTTAGACTTGAGACACTAAGAATGTATTGTATGAGTACTACACTCTTTAATACTGAATTTATAGACCTGAAAGTTTTAGATCTAGCACAACCGATCATCGTGAGTGGTAGCCAACCTTACAAGGGCTATTGAGTGTCGATAGAGGATCATCCGCTCTTGGTGTCATAAGAGGAATATCCTATGTATTTTTGCTTAGACAAATCCTTAGTCAAGATCATTTAGATTGAGAGAGAAAGAGTTCTCTGGGAGAATTCGATTATAACGAGACTCGAGTAAATTTAGTATGGGCCTAATAGCACAATGCCTAATATACGATCTTTGGGATATTAAATGGATGAGGAACTATAGATACACGATAATTAAGGACAAAAAAGGTCCAATAGATTAGATTCCCCTGTATCATCGGGGGACTACAGCGTAGTGGCATAGTATGCCCATAGTTGATGAGTTGAGTGAATTGTTATGAAGATAATAATTCACTGAGTCAGAAGAAGTTCTGACATGTATGACTAACACCAGTTCGATATCGGGCCTAGAGGGTTACATACATATGGTAGGTGTTGCGACAAGTAGAAGTTCGAATATGAGATATCCGCTATGGCTCTTATCTTATTGGATATTCGGTAAGCCCATGAATTATTGGATTTTGTAGATAAGATCCAATAAGAGCCATAAGAGATTACTAGGTAAAGATCCATTAATCCAAGAGGTTTGGGTAATTGTATAGAGATCCAATACCCAATAAGGCATGATCCATTAGAGTTAAGTGGTAGAAATATTTATAAATAAGAGAGCCCAAAAGATGGTATAGGCTAGTCACCTCTTGGTCGACAGCTTCAATTGAGAGTTTGTGGATAACAAGAAGGGGCTACCCCTTCTTGATCATGTGCTGTGTGTGGAGAGAAAGATTTTACAGTGATTCGAGGAGTGTTTTCACTATATCTATCATGTGGATTACCTCTAGAGAGGAGGATAATTGACTACATTCATCTACCCCTATAGATCTGGGATTTTTTAAGGATATATGATACATGTGGTTTTCGATTTTACGTTTTTCGCATCAATCTTCACATGACGACGAGATATTTTTTTTGAAAAATCTATACTTTTTGTTTTATGTTCTTCCGCTATATATATGATGCTATGATCGGATTTTTCAATACTAATAATCGATATCATGATATTTAACATTAATCAAATCCCAAGAAATGATAACTTGATATTGGACCCATCGAAAAATATCCTCTACCATCTAGTGGGATCACCACAAAGGTCTTAACTCAAAAGAATTTACATAAGGATTAGGTGGCAACTACCATTCTAAAGGCCACTTTGATGAGAAATATTATCAAATATATGAAAACTGAAATATTATCGCATCCCTTGTTGTGTTGTTTTTATCCTATAGAGGTCATTCATGTACTATTCAAGATCCATGAGGGGGCTTACAGAGAACACATTAGTACAAGGATTCTGGCTTTCAAGATTCTACGACATGACTATTATTAGCTGATAAGGTCATTTAGTCCTACATTGGTTGAGGAGTATGGGAACCAAGGGCTCATAAGTCTGCCCAGTCTCTCTTACCTTCAGAGGTGCTTTTTGAAGCTCACATGCTCCAAAAAGACAAATTCGTGCAAGTACGCCCATCGCCCAAAGCGGATAATTTCTTGCGAGCTTACGGGCCACACCAATGGCCAATCGACCAAATGGTCCCTTATCAGATTAGCGCTAGAATTCTTCTGAGATTCACCAAAGGTGATGATGAGGTTGATAACTAATCCAAGTCTAAGGTGTTAAAAGGACAAGACTGAGGATGATATTGCAGGCCTTTGAAAATTGAGGCTGCTTTGAAGCCCTAAGGCTTATCGAGGAATATTTGAGATAGTAAAAGATAATTTAGATCATCAAACAAATCATAACGAATCTATCTATGGAAAGGCCACATTGCTAGAAACCACTATTCCACAATTTTCTTGGATTGTGGGTGATTTTAATATATGATCAAGTATCAGACCTTTCTTAATTTGTTTGGATTCTCTCAACCATCTAAGGAAAGAGCACATGTGGCACATGCCCCTATTAGCCCTATGTGTACCATCATGCTTGGCCTCTTCGACCTCTGGCGCTACTGCACATTGGCCCTATGTGCATCATCGTGCTTGGCCTCTCCAATCCATAACACCACCGCATGTGGCCCTATCGGCCTCTATGCATCGTCGTGCTTGGCCTCTATAGCCCTTGGCACCATTGAACACAACTCTATTAGCCATTGTCATGCTTGGCCTTTTTGGTCCTTGGCACCGATGCATGTAGCCTTATCGACTATCTGTATACTACCATGTCTGGTTATAACTTCTTTGTGTGCTACCATACCTAGCCAAGAACATGCCGAGTTTGGGTGCTTAGCCAATATGCTACGTCGACACTACTAAGACAAATGTGTCAAGTTAGGCTTATCGAGTCAGGCAACTAAAGTTGGGCTTATCGAGTCGAGCAACTCAAGTTGGGTTCACCAAGTCAAGTCACCCAGTTTGAACCTATCGAGTCGGATGACCCGAGTCAACAATTCCATCGTCTATTAAATAGATTGCAGATATCAACCAGACTATATTTCTCGACTAGTTATCCACGATGCTCCTTAGCTCAAGAAGTGAGGACCATGTGTTAGAACAAGAGTGATGTGGTTGCCCCGTTGACACCTTATGTGGCCGACTTATCAGCACTCCACGCTATCATTACCACCATCCACCCAACAAGAGCTCCCTCGCCACATGTCCAAGTTATTGATCAATGACATATGGCTAAGCTAAATTGGTAGAACCACCTAATGACAACTCCAACTGATTATAGTTTCAACCAAGGTAATGAATGAGTATAACAACTCGAGGTCATCGGGTTATGATAACCACTTCTCACTAAACAAACTATGTAACGTCATCTCTTACTTAAGCACCCATTATAAAAAGGGATTATATAGGTATGCTTAATGAACACTAAATAATAAATAAAATATGACTTATCTAATTTGTTCGACTAGTCAACTTACTCAACTTCACTGACTTAAGCATCGGAAGAATATTATCAGGACTACCCCTAATATTATTAGGACTATCCTTCACTTATTTTTATGGGGATCAGAATTCCAACTTGATAAATTTTCTTGAAACTAACTTGAGAAGAAATCAAATTATATCTAAATTGGCCTTGTGTTGGAAAACTCCAAAATCTAAATCTAAATCCTAGCATATAGTTAAATCAGTCAATCTAAAAAATTTTATGCCTTAAATACTGTTTTCTTTTTCTTTCCCCCTTCTTTTATTTCTTTCTTGGCAACACAAATGAAAGCTAACGGAGGAGAATATTTTAGAACTAAACTTTAGATAATTTATGCCTGTGCTTCCCCTTTGTCAAGTAATTAGTAGGAAGATGACAGAAGGCTTACTGGTGCCCAACACATCCACTCTTGTAGATGGTCCATGTAAAACTATTGTTGACATCAACAAGTAGGTTCAACTACTGTAGTCTACCGGTGGCAGCAGCCATTAGTCTTCAGATTTTTCTTAATGATTACTTTGGGATGTTTGTAGCATTTAGGAGCATACACCACCATACAAATATTGTTTTCAATGACCTCCCTACCTCAGTCTGCTATATCTTATTGTCTGTACTTGACTCTACTCGCAGAAAAGTACAAAGTAATTTATTTGGTTGATCTCTTTTGCAAGTTGTAGGGGATTCTGGAAGACAAATGTATAAGCATATTAATGAGCCATGGATTGGTGAGTGGATTGTTGTGGGTATTGTTCGCCTCAGAATCTATGGTTGGTGAAGCTCCGATGTGGACACACAAACCTTCTCGGCCATGTACACCTTGCAGAACTCTGCACTGATGGAAAGCTGTTAGTGTTTGATCTCCTCTCCTGGTCTCATTGCTATGGAGTTTAGCAGGTAGCTCAGAGCCGGAGAGGGATTCCTTGGACCTATGAAAGAGATGACGAGGGAATACCAACATCAACTTTTGGCGTTTGAGATAGCAGATAGTGTGCAATCTTTGGCACACGGATTGTACCCTCAAGAAATCTTAGTGAGGACTGATGTTAATTCTTCCAAGTGAAACAGCTTATTCTCCATAATCATATTACTGTGTTAGTCTCATAATTGGTCATGAAATCACTGTTTTAGAGTGTTATATAGTGAAAGTGTTTGGGATAATGTTGGTTAGCTTATAATAAAGCAAGTTCATATGAATGAAGACATGATTAAGGAAACTTGGAGTAGTAAATAAGGCTCGAAAAGAGCATGTCTCGATCACCAAGAAAAAGAGGCTTTGATTGATTGGATGGTTGGGAAGACTAAGCTATCCAAGTGGGGATGGCTGACATGACCAGTAGCCCATCCATGTCCATCAGAGTCTGTGGCGTAGGGTGGCAGCCAACCTCACTCTCATCAACATAATAACAAATATCATCAAATAAGATAAATAACACATTTTCCCGGTATTTTTTTTTCCTAAAAGTTATCTTCTAATCATCAGTGAGTATATCTGCCCAGTCTTCTTTTACATTTTCTAATATAATATTTATGATTTCATTATCTAAGAAGTATCAGAAGAAAATCGAGCAGATTTTTTTCTCATATTAATTAATTTAGTCTCATATTATAAATCCGTTAGGTCTCTTTCACCCTTGAATTTTTTTGAAGTTTAAATACTTCAAAAGAAGAAAATCGAGTAGGTACACCCATCGCCTAAAACGAATAATTCTCCATGAGCCTACGGATCGCATCAATGATCGATCGATCAAATTGTTCATTATTATATTAAAGTTAAAAGAAGGACTCAGAGGCTGCACTTTAGTCAAGCAAAATTTACTATAATCGATTATGTCTATATCAAAATATTTATTTCTATATATCATATACAAAAAGACTACACAATTTTTTGATTATATAATAGCCTCATTCAAATTATAATCCACTGATTAAATATATTTAAAGATTTGTTTTATTTAATATATACCTAAAACGCTTCCATATCGTAAAAAAGATTTAGCTCCACAAACCCTTTTTATTTTTTTGTTTTTAATCTGCAGCACTTGGATTGATGACAACATTGAAATTATTAAAAGGTACAAAAATTAAAAGTTAATTTACAGATTATTACAAACATAATTTATTGGCTACAAAAATACTTGTTCAACCCTAAGTCATGATCATAAATATAAGTGGTCGATATATGAAAAAAAAAACATTTTAATAGTACATGTGATTCCATAGTCTGTGATGCAAATCTTCTTAATTGTATACATAAATCAAGTCTTATTAACATACATCACACGAGATGAAACAAAAAAGAGAAAAGAAAAGAAAAGAATAATATTTTAAAGATAATGATTATAATAAAGCTCTCAAACCAAATATTAATAATATTTTTACTGTAATGATGAAGCATATTATCTTTAAAGATTCACAAATGTCTTTACATTACTAATGGATTTTGTATTAGTACATATTTTATATTATTTTATCATTTTATCATGTAGCGAGAATGCACTATCATCTTTATAATTAGCCTAAAACGATAGAAATTAGAGGTGTTCATCATTCTTATACTAAACCTTAACCCATAGTTAGGCCCTGGCATGAGCCAAACCTTCCTGATAAGAAGCTTCCAACTCTTGAACGTGTCTCCCTGCGCTTAGACCCTTCAAAGCACAGCAAGCAAACGTGCTCAGGAATTGGTCAAGTCGATCGATCCACCCTTCAAACTCTCTATTTCTTCTTCTTCTTCTCCTTTCATCAATTACAAGGTCAATCTCAGGTCAAAGTCCGACACCCTGTTTGACCATCCCTCTGACCCCGTCACCCTCAGATTCTTCGGAACTTCCCTTCGCTCTTCCCATCTCCCCCCACCTTTTTTATCATCTAATTATTGACTGATAAACTTGTATTAGTAGCACATAATTTCAAAAAGAAAGGCACACTTTTTGACTCAATTACTCTCGGCCCCACTGTGGGCTCCACTTTTATTTTTAGAGTATATATTATAGATGGTCGCTACGAGAGACGCACAAACCAAGCTTGCTTTGCTCTTCCTGCTGTGGACTTCGTCTCCTCGATCCAAAACCCCAGAATCGGAGGCCGGTCGAAGACGATGCCGGATCGATTGCCGTCCTGCTTTGGGGGCGGCGCCACCAGGGGCACCCCGACTTCGACGATGGCCGGGCCCAACCTGACGACCTCGATCTACGACACCCACCTCGGCGTCGCCTCCCTCACCTGGTCCCGCGCCATCGTCGGCCTCACCCTCGTCGCCGACCTCCGCCTATCAGGCGGCGAACCCGGGGAGGATGACGAGGAGGGGGAGCGCCTCCGGTTCCGCGTCAGGCCGTGGCTCCCCTGGAAGCGGCGGGGGTGTCGGCGGTTTAGCCTCAGGGACCGCTCCTGCCACCGCTGCGTGGAGTTCGCGTGGGACCTCTCGCGGGCCAGCTTCCACACGGGCGGCAGCGGCCGGCTCGAGCCTGCGTCTGGGTTCTTCGTCGCCGTCGCCTTTGATGGTGAGATGCTCCTCGTCGCTGGAGACCTCGTCGAGGAGGCGTACAAGAAGACCAAGGCCCGGAGGCCCATCGCCCCCTTCTCGATCCCGACGCCGACCGCCAGGCGGGAGCACGTCGTGCTGGGGAACTCCGGCGGCCCGAGATCGTACCGGACAATGGCGCGATTCGGGGGCAGGAATAGGGAGATTTCGATCGAACTGGGCCCCAAAAATAAGGAGCCGGAGGCGGGGATGGCTGTGGCTGTCGACGGCGAGAAGGTCGTCCACGTGCAGCGGCTCCGCTGGAAGTTCCGGGGGACAGAGAAAGTGGAGGTGGAGAGCGGCGCCCGGATGCAGGTCTCGTGGGACCTCCACGACTGGCTCTTCCAGTCGACGGCAGACGCCGCGTTAACCGACGCAGCCGTACCGACGGCCGCGGAGCGGGGGCACGCCGTGTTCGTGTTCCGCTTCGAGGAAGAGGAGGAAGAGGACGCAAAGGCCGCGGAGGGGCATTCCGGGAAGGTATCTGGCGGCCCGTACGGGGGGCATTCTGGGAACGGCGCGTACAAAGGCACGGCGTTCGGGGGGCATCCCGGGAAGACCAGGAACTGGAGTGAGAGTAGCAGCAACGGCGGCGGCGGAGCGGAGACAACGGCGGCACAGAGGAAGAGGAAGAGCAGGAGAAAGGACCTCCTGAAGACGACCTCTTCGTCATCGTCGGCGTCGTCAGCGTCGTCGGCGAGCAGTTCCACCGTGATGGAGTGGGCGAGCCAGGAGGAGAAGGAGTTGCAGAGGTCGGACGGCTTCTCGCTGCTGGTGTACATCAGGGAGAACTAATCTGAGTGCATGTCCTGTCGGTGCTCGTTCCCCTTTCCTTTGCTTCATTCGTGTAAATCTCGTTGTTGCTTGGATTCTTTCATTTTTGGTATCAAATCTCCTTGTTCAGATCTTAAACTGGGATTCAAAAGTATTACAAGGGAAGATCTTAGCATGTTCTTTTCTTCTTCTTCTTCTCTCGGAAACGAGAGACATGCAAAGGTGCAGTTCTAATTGTCGTCTTCTACGCTTTTCACTGTCTTTGCGCGTAAGATTGGCGGACAGTAGCTTGTTTTTGGGAAAGGTCATGTTTGACCATAATTTTCTTCAGCTCGTTCTGCTCGGACTAATATATATATATATATATAGATGACTGACAATGGTGCCTTGGAACGTAAAGTTTATTGCATAGAAAGTGAGAATTAGAAAAAGGTGAGCAGGCGGGGAATATTCCCTTCGTCTTTCTTCTTTTATTGTCTGAGAAAGATTAGAAGAAGGAATCCAAACCTAAACGATTCTGATAGGAGATGACAAACGAGAACAGTGTTAAGTGAGGTACAACTCATCTCCATCTTCTATATTTCTCGGTGCAAAACCTCAGCTTCCCGTTCACTCACTCCGTCCATTCTTCTTGTAACGAATGCCTAATCTCTGAGGCGTGCATGCCCTGCATGAGGGTAGGGAGGAAGAGAGGTTGGCGACAGTGCATGTGCAGCGCTGAAGCCCTTTTGTTGCGTAGCGTTTTCCAATACGTCATCGTCTTGTTCATTTCCTGCTTCTCCTGCTTCAGAGAGAGAGAGAGAGAGAGAGAGAGAGAGAGACGGGACGGGGGGCCCCTCTCTTCTGACAGCGAGAACATAAGGATCCAAAGCCCACAGTTTTGTCAGGTGAGCAGTCCCGCGTGAGGCGGGACGGACCGGCAGATGCCTCGTCCCTTTCTTCTCCGATGCCGCCTGCTGCGCATCCCACGCAGGAATCGGCAGTCTCCCTACTGTTGAGTTCCGGATATTGATTCAAAGGGTGACATGTTCCACGGTCGTTTGGGGCATCTGTGGGCGGGCCTCTGAGTCTGCAAACCTGCCTGGATTACGTTCAAGGTTACAGGGGGATTCGCCTGCAATCTTTCTTGAAATCAACCTGCGAACTCTGGCACATGCTGAGAGCAGATCAAGAGCTCATAACATACGGAAGATTCGACCTTTCACGCTACTAACTTGTACAAATTTACCTTCTCAGGTCATCTCCGCAAAACGAATCAATGCTGATGATCAAGATACCTTCTCAGAGAGAGAGAGAGAGAGGAATGGTGAACTGAACCGAGGACTTGCCAACTACTGCATGACTGGTAAACGAAGCTGTGCAGTGGTGCATTCACGTGGAAGACCAGTGTAACGCGGAACGTTGAATTCTCATGCATGTTGAGTCGATGGAGGCATGCTTTTAGAATGATTAATCTTTCATGATTGACCTTCCCCAGACTTTGAAATTTGAATGATCAGTACATATAGGCTTGAGTGGTTCCTTCTTTTTCCTCTGGAAGGAATGCAAGTTAAGGTGGCTGAACTGGAGATTCTGCTCTCATTAAGTTTACAGAATCCATCTCAACTCCAATACAATACTGTACTGATAGGAAAAAAAGGTTTTCTAGATCATTATGAAAGGTCATGTTTTAGTTTTCACCAACATCACGTCACGGTATAAATCCTATAAAACATTTATGCCAAAACAATAAGAAGCAGATATAAACACAAATTAAGTGAACGACATTTGTCAAAATAACGAGAATAATAATTGGTTAAACACAATGAAACGATTAGCAAGAAGAAAGATCGAGAAAGCGAAACCCAATTTGCTCATCTTGATGATGATAAGCACAAAAGTTTCTGTCGGTTAACGTTAAACCAACCCGCACTTTTTCTAATTTGATATTTTTTTTAATAAAATCTTTTTTATTTTGAAAATATTTTTTAATAAAATATTTTTTTATTTTGAAAATATTTTTTTAATATTTTTTATTTTGAAAAAAATATTTTAAATAAAAAAATTATTGCCTTAAATTTGAAAATATTTTTAATAAAAATATTTTTTATTTTGAAAATATTTTTTATTTTTTAATTTTGATTTTTTTAATAAAAATATTTTATTTTTGAAAATATTTTTAATAAAAAAATTATTGCCTTAAAATAAGATAAAAGATGCCCAATAAATAACCTGTCAAATAAAAAAAACCAAACAAATTTCCTACCTGTCTGAAGCTTACCCATTTCACTTACCAATGGTCCACAAGTGGCCGCATATGGTGCGTGTAGCGGGTTCAAATTTAGATCCGACGGAACCCGATCCGATAAAAGTAAAAACCGCAGTTTCTCCTTTCCCGTGACCTCCACCGTCTCCCACAAAACCCTCGCCTAGTTTCTTCCTTCGTTTCACCTCCTCCGCCGCCCGCTGCCTTTCCTTCGTCTCTCTCCGCCTTCTCCGGTGTTTCTCCTAAGGGAGCAGGAGGAAGGAGGCAGGAGATGGGGGACGACTCGCAGCAGGTGAAGCGTGTTCCCCACATACCGTGGATGAGAAACCCCGTCGACATCGACCGATTCGAGGAGCGTCCTCTCGGTTTCCTCCCATCCCTTGATCCAAGGTTCGTGCTCTCTCGTATCTCCTGCTGCTATAGTTTCGGTACATTGTTTGCTTCGTCCCTACAAAATAGCTACGACAGTCTCGAGGCCATTTCATGAGGAACTTAGCTGCTCCTGAAGTTGGCATAGTGCATGTCATGAAGCACTTTCAACAATTTTGAGATATAGAAGCATAATACAGCCGAGGGTAGTGATCTGAGAGATTAAGATGATGAGAACTACAACTGAAATTGAAGAAGAAAATCCTACTTTGATTTGGGATCGACACTGAATTCAACCACATGAAAGAAAACAGTATGTGTGTGCTGTCAATCCCTTTAAGAAGATATGTTCTTGGTTTTCATCTCTTTCTGATCTTGGGAGTTATCGCACTCTTACTGATCTGAGTGGATCAATAATGTGAGCAAGTGAACTCGTTCATTTAACACAAAAGTTAAATTAACAGTTAAAACTCTTTGAATAAATAAGGATATTAAAGAAAGTGTAAAACAGACATTATAACATGCCCACAGTAGTCTTTGCAAAATATTGAAACGAAGTTCATGATCTGATAGATGATATAAAACTATGTTCATGACGTCACCATTAACTTAATAAAGTGGAGTCCAATAAATATCGAGCAAGTGGTAAATGATGCTGATTGTATCAATGTTAAAGCATATCGATGTCTGATGTGGCCGAGGATTTGCATTGCGTTACATGTGAGCTATTGTTCACTTGGATCATAGTTTCATTCTTGAAAAGAAATCAAATTTAGGAAGGGGGAAAGGTGGATCCTTGCTTACAAATTATAAATTTCTTTAATGCTCCATCAACATGGGATCTTTAAGCCATTTCCCATTTGTACCACAATAGACCCTCAAGTTGTGGTAGCTTGTGATGTGTAAGGTTGGGTTCCGAAAAATGACATCATTGATGTTGGCTGTGTTTTATGTTGGCCTATGCAAGGAGTAGTTCTCTATGGCCTGTGGACCTCGCAGTTTTTAATTTACAGAAGGAATTTGACTTGGGAACAATGGATCCTTACTCATTACCTCAAAGTTATGTTTACTTCTCACCAATGTGACTGACATGCCATTTCCTGGATGCCATGTATTGCAGTGCACACAGGTTTGCCTAAGGATTGACAAAATTTTGTTACCCATAATGGGATTCCGTTGCTGAGCCTTAATTTATGATAGGATCATTAACACAAATTGATTAATGAGCATAGTGCACGATTCTCTTTGCTCAAATATCTTTAATTTTATGTTTGTATTACATACTATGAAACAATAGACGCTTGAGATTTTTGTGCATATGTGGATACAACAGATCCATAAATATTTCTATGCTTATAGAGTTCCTACTGATTCTTTATGGCGTGCCATAAGATTTCTTCTAAATTTGTTGAGTATAGTGTGCAAGAGACTATCGGTGTCTTGATTAATGCTTAAACTAAATTTGTTTACATGACTTAACAAAACAAATTTTGTGTTTGATATTTCATTATGCATGAATATTTATTTTTCTCCTCCTAGATTGTTGGAGGCTTTGCAGAAAATGGGTATACAATCACTTTTTCCTGTCCAAGTAGCAGTTTGGCAGGAAACAATTGGACCTGGTGCATTTGAGCGAGACATTTGTGTAAACTCTCCGACAGGGAGTGGCAAGACACTTGCTTATGCTTTACCAATTGTACAAATGCTTGCGCATAGGAAGATAAGATGTTTGCGTGCTTTGGTAGTTTTACCTACTCGGGACTTGGCCTTACAGGTTTGTGATGAATTATTTTTTTAATTCAATTTTGGAATGCTTTTTTGTTGCCATTCTTCTATTGACTATTTGCTCTTTAGTTGATGCTATAAATTGAATTGATACAAGGGACAGGTTCTCAAGTCCTGGAGAGATCACGACATCCTATGTTTTAAGTAATTCCAAGAGTTTGGTGTTTGCAGTTTACTAATGAACTGAACCCCATCTTTTTTATAGGGAAAATCACAATACTCAAGGTTCTTTTATGCAAACAAAGTATACTATGGTCTTCTTTCATATTTTTGGGCATAAAAAATCCCATAAACTGTGCTGTAGTCTTCCCTATTATGGGGACCAGATATTTAGACAGGTTAATCTTCTGCCAGAAATAAGCGAGTGCTATTTGCACAATTACTGCCTTCATATTCCCGAATCTAACTAATTATCTGGGTCACTCAAACCTCTCTGATGCCTATTTCTTGTAGCTGTATCCTTTCCAAACCTGATTAACGGTTGTCTTAATCCAGCATAGACAAGTTGGGTAGGCGTGTGGCACCCCCTCACCTCCCTCCCCATCCCCCCAAAGAAAAGCTTGGTCCTTTGCCATTTGGGAACAGTGACGATACATACCTGCCAATTGTCACTAGTTCCCAAACCCAAGTAACGACTCCAGTGCCCAAACTCATCTTGAATCCGACTCGAATACCTGTTCTCTACTTTACCCGTCCCAAGTCCAATTAGCGGATACCAAATCTGGCTTTAACAGGTTGTGTAGGTGCGGGTGCCAGAAAAACTTGACCTGCTGCCATTCCTATTCATAATTGCTGTATGTATCGTATTTCAGATGGCAGTGATGCTCTACTACATAAGATGTAGGGAATCTTGCTGGATCTTGATTAGACAGCTCGAGTTTTCCTGCTTGTACATCACAAATTCTGTAGTGGGTGGATTATGACATCAACGCAATAATAATATGTCTCCATTGTTTAAAAAAAATTAACAATGCAGAAAAATATTTAATATGAAATGAAGTTTAAGCTAACATTGTCTTCTCCAATATTCATGAAAAAATGTGTACCATATCTTTCCAATTATGCACAAAACTATTGATAAAGCTTAATAAATGTGCATAAGTTAGTTTGAAGTATGCATGCTTGCATCTCTGTGTAACATAAGCACATAATTGCAGGTGTGCATGTGTATGCAGTTTTTCAAATTTTATCAAAATGATTTAATCTAAAAGAGAATAAGAGGGGCTAGGATACATTTCTAAGAACTTCTTTACCCTTTTGATGTAATGGGTATCAATTAAAAGAAAATGACAAAATAGCTTTGATATCGTCCGTAATTGTATCTAGTGGTTTGGCTGATAGTAACTCTTCAGTAGCTGAGTTTGATATCTCTCTGCCAATTATTTGTTCTTTATGAGGAACAATTGTCTAACATATGTATTGATTACTTTCTGGTTTATAGTATAGTATTTTATATTCATAAATCATTTCAAAGTTTAGAGAAACTGCTGGAGGTTCTGGGAGATGACAGCCAAATTATAATAGCATTTTGCTGCTAAAATGTATTATCCATGAAAAATTCCTTGCAAATGAGTTCTAACTACACTGGAAGGCATTTAGGGATATAATTTAAATTGTTTTATATCCTGCTGTGTCTAGGCAGATATGATATGGCATGCTTCCTTTTTCTAACACTGAAGCTCCCCATTGCCACTAGATGATGGATTACCAGATAGACATCTAAGCCATTGAATATTTTATTGTTGTGCTAACATAGATTAATTCTTTTTTGCTGTATAATAATTGTCTCATATTGTTTTTATATTGGAACTGTGGATCTATATCCAATCTCACAATCTATAGAAGCAGCTCAGCCCAAATCAATTTGGTAGTGTAGACTGGATTTTAGCTGATTATGTGATTTGTAGGGTTATTTAATTTCTTAGAAAGAGGACATTAGCTTAATGATGTACTTTTCTAAATTCTAGTGCAAAGATTTCGAAGGCATAATATATAAATCTGTGGTGGCCAGCATATTGGGAATTAGGGTTATTTAATTAGGGTCTTGGGAATTGCTTAGTAGGTCTCGGGCATTACTAACAGATAGTCCATGAGGCAAGCATATGTTGTCTTATCTGTTTTGGGAAAAATTGAATTGCTACTGTTTACTTGAATCATTCAGTACATCTATCCAAACTTTTGATAAGAGTGGTTGTTCAATTGGTTGATTTGGTAGATTGCTAATCCATAGTGTGTGACTATTTTGTTTAGTTCAGCATATATTTTAAATATTTACAGAATTCAGTTATCTTTGCCACATAATTTGGTTCATTTATAAATTTAAGTATCTTATGGTTCAGGTTAAAGAGGTGTTTTCTGCCATTGCACCTGCTGTGGGTTTACGTGTTGGCTTAGCAGTTGGGCAGTCATCAATTGCAGATGAAATTTCGGAGCTCATTGAGAGACCTAAGCTTGGATCATGTTCCCCTTTTGATCCAGAAGATGTATACATGGAGCTACAGACTGCAGTCGACATATTGGTGGCTACTCCAGGAAGGCTAATGGATCATATTAACATGACAAAGGGTTTTAGTCTGGAACATCTATGTTATCTGGTAAATGAACAAATATATATTTGGATGACATTCTCTTTGACTGTTACATTTACTATTACCATCTCCTAGCAAGTGGGTTCTTACAATGTTTCCTGATATATCTAGGTTTCTCCAAATAATAGTTAGAAATGTGGCCTACACTTGTTCTTCAAGTTAATTCACTCACTAGTATCCTCAGGAATCAATGAGATGTTCTAATTCAAGTCAACTTTACAATAAGCTTGAATTTAAGTCCTTATTTCCCAATTGATTTTTATAAATAATCATCAAGGTATCCTTAGTTGATATCACTGAGTGGTGACAATTTATGTTAAACCTATTTTGTACAGACTTGTTTCTTCTTCCACATTTCTTTCTTTAGCATACACTCTGATTTTGAACTGTCGGTACCTTTTCTGAGTTATATTATCTGGAAGCTTATGGCTCAGAATGTCATCTGGATTGTCCAATATGAGTGTACTGTAGAAATTGTTGCTTTCTCTCAAAGTATGTAAATATTTTTTGCGAAATCAGTAAATTGATAGACAGCATACATTCCTATTTCTTGTCACCCTATCTTATTTCTTTATTGGTCTAATGCAACTTCAGGTTGCATGATTATCCAGTAAGTTGAATTACATTTTTCAAACTAATGTTTAGAAGAAATCTCAGTAGTTTTATAACATTCTTTTACAAGCAGTTTCTACTGAGCATTTAACCGCCTGGTACTTTCAGGTAGTTGATGAAACAGATAGATTACTTAGAGAGGCATATCAGTCCTGGTTGCCAAATGTGATTCAGCTTACTCAGTCAAATGATCAAACAGGTCATGCAACGAGCATTCATGTTATTCCTGGTTCATTGACCACTATTAGAAGATGGTAATTCTATCTCTTTCTTTGTTATACTTTATGTATTATTCACCAACCTGATTTCAGCTCTATTATATCACCTTTATGAGCTTAGATATCCCTGGTGCTTCCTTCAATGTATATTATTTTCAGTCTTCAAAGATTTTGTCAAATGTTTCTTGCTACATTCTGCCTTGCTTTTGTGCAGTGGTGTTGAAAAGGGTTTTAAAGGTAAAGTTTACCCAAGGCTTGTAAAGATGATTCTATCTGCTACACTGACTCAAGATCCTAGCAAGATTTCTCAACTCGATTTACATCATCCTTTATTGCTGACAAGTGGTGATAAACGCTACAAACTACCTAAAAGACTGGAATCGTTTAATCTGGTATTTACTTTGCAAAGATTTATGACTAGATAGATCAAGTCTTTGAACATGTAACTAGGTTACCAATGAAAAAATTAGAATAATGTCACAGCTGACATTTCTTTGATTTATATACATATTGTTCTACCATGAAATTAATTTTTCCTACCTTTAAGATTGAAAACATTTCTCACAAGCATTAGATATATATTAAAAGAAGAAAACAGCCATCTAACTATTAAATGTAGTTATTGCTGGATAAGCATTTCTTTGATAAATGGACCTGCCTTATCCTTTCTTACTTGGGGTGTGAATATATGCAGGTTTGCAGATCGAAACTGAAGCCACTCTACTTGGTTGCTCTTCTGCAAACTTTGGGAGCGGAGAAGTCAATAGTTTTTACATCATCAGTCGAGTCAACTCACAGGCTAAGCACATTACTAAAATTCTTTGGTGAATTACCATTTAAAATCAGTGAATATTCACGTCGTCAGTGTCAGCCTGTACGAAGGTAAATCACCTATATCAGTTTCCAGGTTAAGATTCCTTGATTTTCAACTTGGACATAGTAACATATATCGCAGCTGTACATAATTAACTTTTGAAAGAAGGTCATTTGCATATTTACTAATTTCATGCTAGAAATGGACAAATGTCCATCTTATCGTAATCAGAGGTGCACATATTGTGCTTTGGTTCAGTGATAAGGCAATATTTACATTTTTTAAATATGAAAAATGACAGAACACTAATCTGTGTGAGGATGGATTATATTCTGATAATAAATGACTGTAGCAGTTGGTTGAGTTTGTCTGGTTTCTTAAAACCACAAACCAAAGAATCAGATCCTCAGTTTGTAAGGTCCATCTGTGCACTTGTAATCTTCTTGTGTAGCTCAGTCTCATTAGAGAACTTACAACAGATTCACTGTTGTAAGTTGTAACTGCATTATATATATTTTGGCACTTCTGCCAAACCGTGCTATTTGTCATTAGTGATGGTGAATGTCTGTATTGCAGCAAGAAACTGAAGGCCTTCAGGGAAGGGAAAACACAAGTGCTCATTGCAACAGATGCAATGACACGAGGAATGGATGTTGAAGGAATTAGAAATGTCATAAATTATGATATGCCAGCTTTTGTTAAGACATATATTCATCGAGCAGGTCGCACTGCAAGGGCAGGTCAGTCTGGCCGTTGCTTTACATTAATGAGAAAAGATGAGGTAATGAGATCTTTTGACCACACGTCAAACTTCTTTGATTAATTTTTATAAGTATTTGCTATATGAGTTGTTATTTAGTAGCAATTTGTCAAAAAGAAATTGATAGGCCACCAGTTTTTTCCTGTATCAGTGAAACATTTGATTTTACGTTGACAGCAACTGCAGTGCAATGTACTGTACTCATAAAAATAACCTATCATGTAAGAAATTGTTAATTTTCTGGTTTTCACATGAATTAAATTTTTTTGTGGCTTTGTTGTATCTCTTACTGAACGTTGTTTGCATCGTTTGACTTGTATATGGAACATCAGTTGCTGACTCTTAATGTCGATCAATCAAGTTGCTTTTGCTATGATAATAGAAATGCATATCAATGTCATTGGGCACTAATTAGCTAATGAATGCTTATGTCTGTCCAGTGAGGAAGCCAAGTGAACATAGAAAATGGTTTTCCATGATTTTAATCTCTTATAAGGTTTGCTTGATGGATTAAACTGTGATATAAAAATCTTGTGGAATAGTGATAAATTTTTTTTATTTGTTAAGAGATTCGAGTGAACATAAGAAATGATTTACGATGATTTTTTACTTCCTATAAGGCTGTGCTAATGGATTAAACTATGATCCATTAAATTTATATATCAAATCGTTTATGTTGATCAGATTGCTAGTGACAAACTGTAAACCTTTCATTGGGTGAGCTTATATATGATAGTGGAAGGAATGAAGATTACCATTAGAATGCTAATGTCAAACTGCTAAGCAATCTTTCATTGGGTTTGGATATGTCTGATGGTGGAAGGAATATGTGCTAACATCGATTCCTTTAAATACTGAGTTCTGTTGCAAACTAGTAAAGCATGAGATTCATCATGCGGAACTCACTTGTGCCATGATGCTGAACTCAGTGTATAGAAACCATACTTCTTGGAGGAAAATTATGTTTCTTAGTCTGAAGCCTGAAGCTTCTGTTTCACTTTTGCCTTGTTATGTTCATGCAAATATTCTTTTGCTGCAGATATCGTTTCACATAACTGTTGTTTACACTTTACACTTTCTGTTTGTTATGTTTCAGGTTAAGCGCTTCAACAAGTTGCTTGAGAAGGCTGACAATAATTCCTGTATTTTCCACTCTTTACCTACTGACTCTGTAGAAAGCCTTCGTCCTCTTTATTCTTCTGGTAAGACTCATTTACCCACCATCATCTGTACATTAATGTTACTGATGATTGCACTTAAAACTTAATGTCTTCATTGTCATACAAAAAAGCTCTGGAGAAGCTGAAAGAGCATGAACAATCATGGACAGCGAGAAAATCAAGAATCAGTTTCAAGCCGGTTAGAGCAAGTAAGAGAAAGATAGTGCAGAAGAAATGAAGGAATGATGTATTTTCAAGGTGGAGATCCCTTATGAGATTGTCTGATAATCCCAACTAATATCATGGTTGTTTGATAGTCTGCTCTTCTGGTGAGTTTGATTTTTTTAATAAGTAATCCTTTATTCTCCTTGAAGTGTCCACAATTTCATGCTCAGGTTTACAATTCCTTCTGAAAGGAAAAAAAACACCTTTAATGTTTAATGTCTGGTCTGATATCTAAAATTGTTATCTTCGATGAATATGCAAGTCCACTAGCTATATTAATGAGCCAAATGTTGCTTTAGTCTGTAATTGACATAACTACAAAACTACAAAATATTTCAGAACTGAAGAATTACCAAACAAAATTCATGACCTGCAAGCAATAACCCTCAAAATATAAAAAAGTGACAATGTTAAATGTTGGCATATTTATACACAGCGCAAAAGAAAATGACTAACAGAAGGAAGGATTTTGACATGTATTTTACAGTTGGTAAAAGCTAGGAAACTGCTTCACCAATACAAAATTGAATAAAGGAAAGCATGTAGGAAACTAAGAACAAGTTTAGCAAGATTTTAAATTAGAGTTTGGGTCAACAACTTATTCTTTTACAGGTGTGATACATAAATTTTCTTTATCTGAAGACTAAAAATTTTCGTGCTGTAAATTCTCTTATATGAAGTCAAGGTATACGAGTTTCTTTTTCAGGACCACTTGCCTTTTTTCTTTTAATCATTGTATCATTAGTTGTCTGTGATCAGAATGCATGCTTGTGTTTCATTTTATTTTATTCCAATAAAATAGTGAAGTGAGAAGATTACTCTCTTCATCATTGTCTCCCCCTCCCCCTCCTCTTTATGTAACCTCTTTTTTTGTTTGACTAGTGAAATCTTTTCCCCCAAGCTTGCATTTCTAAGCAGTTATACCTATTTGGTATCAAATTGGGCAAATTTATTGCCAAAATTAGGATTAGACGATATTACTATGGTTGTAGAGAGAGCGAGAGATTACAAAGTTCAAGGTCATGTAATGAATCAAGTTCCTTTCTCTTGCTTGTGTGATCCTTCTATTTCTTCTACCTCACCTTGATCGAATGCCATTTATTAATGATGTTGTTAGATCACTATTTTTCAGTTCCAAGACAAGAAAACGCCCAAAGGTATTTATTTCATCAGGCTATTGTTGTTTATAGCCTGCAAGATAGAACTTGCTTCACATTACTAGCTTCGGTACGAGTTATATACAGATCTGATTGTTTTATTATCAGTGATTTAAATAGGCTCTCGGGCACTTGCCTAAGCGCTCAGGCGAGGCGAGGCCCGAGCGCCTCGGGTGTGCACTAGGCAGCGCACTTCAATGAGGCGTCGCTTGGGCGCTCGCTCGAACGCAGGTGTTGGGTGCTTCGGACGAGCGCCCGATTCAATTAGGCGAATCGAACCGGTTTAAGGCTGGTTTGGTTCGTAGTTTCTTACCTCAAAAGCCATGCTTCACGCCCACGCGACCTCGAGAAACCCTAGCGTTGCTTCTGCCTTTGCCGCCGACACGTTCTACTGCTGCCTTCGCCGCAGATGCAGCGAATCGTGCCTTTGTTGTCGATGGACGAGTCCGACGGCACCCATAGCTTCCTTCCACTGTCGAGGGTGAGGTCCACAGGTTCCTCTGCCATCGACAGACACCCTCTGGAGCTTTCATCGCTGCCGTTGCTGCTGCCCGCAGCTTCTACCGTTGCCGCTGCTATCACTGCTACTGTTCGTAGTTTCCCTTGCTGCTGTCCACTACTTCCTCCGCTGTCGTTGTTGTCGTTTGCAGTGCTGTCGTAACTATCTTAAACTAATCCTCCGTCGTTGCTGTTATCTCCCTCTGTTACTGTTAATATTTTTTCTCCCCCCTCTAACTTTAAGTAATATATTGTTAACAGTATATTTTTAATTTAATATCATATTTAAATTTAAATAATTATATTTTTAGTTATATTATATATTTTTATATTTCAGAGAATATTTTTTTCTCTCCCTCTAACTTAAGTAATATACTATTAATAGTATATTTTTAATTTAATATTATATTTTTTATTTAAATAATTATATTATATATTTTAATATTTTAATATTTTAATATTTTAGAGCGTCTCGCTTCGCTCGGGTGAGCGTCTCGGGCGTTTTGGGACCTTGGCGCCTGGTACTTTTTAAATCATTGATTATTATTCAATGATGGTTGCAGTGTGGCGTGTCTCCTGTGCCCCTACTGTCGCACTTGAGGTTTGCTCTCTTTGCAGAAAGTGACACAATTCCTTTTTATAAAAATGAGGTGCATATGTATATGAATCATCACATTGGGGTCTTTTATGTGGCAAAAGTGTTCACTTTCATCTTTAGTATCTTCATTTTAAAACCTTTGTAGATTGAATTGTTACATCTTGCATCGACCATCTGTTTCCAGGCCACTACCAAGTCAGGAAGGCTACTTATCAAGTCACAGAGTCCAGATGGAAGCATGGGAGCGATCGAGGAATCGCATGCCATCTCCAATGAGATGCTAATTACACGTCTTGAGCTAAATCAATTATTCAAGAATGTACGAGTTACTTGATAAAGCCATCTTCTCCATGTTGTAGTAGTGAGTTCCGTTTTTGGTATAGCTAGTTCATTGCTTATTCTATTTCCTCTTATCGTTGTTGGTCATCACATCTCGATCTTGTGATAAAAGATTAATATTTTCATTCAGGTCCAACCGTGAAGCTTTGCCATATAAAAGATTTGCATTATTAGAGAAAGGGCTCTCTCTGCTTGGTTTAAAGGTTTTTCTTGCATACGTGCTCCTGTCAAATTGATGCCTCTTCAAAGTGTGTAATTGCATCTCTAACATCCAGATTCTTTACATTATTACTGCTCCTGCCTTCAGTAGTTGAATTATAATTGCGTAATGCTGATGGTTAATACTAATACCAAGACTAGTTGAATTTAGCAAGTCTTGACTGTTAATTACAATTGTATAATGCACTAATTAACATTAATTAGTGATGTTCTTTGTGCATATTTTATAGGGCCATATGTGTATGAAAAAAAAGGGGTGATTTCTCTCCTTTTTTTGTTTTTGTTTTTCATATAGTGTCTCATGTTTTGTTTTTCTCATTTAATCATTTAAATGTTCGTCCCTTCTCTTTTTTGCTCGGTGCTTTTGTTCCGTCGATGTTGTTTGGTTGTCGTGCGCATCGTTTTTATGAGGTTTTATTGTCTCTATGCAATGTTCTTCCTCACTCGTCATTTCGCTTTTTTTGTCCATTCCTTAGTCCCTTGCTTCTTGTGTTGTTATGCATGTCATCTGCATCTCTTTCTCTCTTGTAGCCTATATTATCCAAACGAAGAAAAGACGAAAGAATAGGCTCCGAGGTCTTCACCCTTATTGCGTATAAGTGAAGGCAGCAGGCGAGGAAGAGAAGGGAAGGATACTAAAGTCTTCACCACCTCCATCCCACGGATTAAAGAAAGAGCAAAGTGAAGACAGAGGTAATGGATGGTGTACCGATGACACAATGGAAGAAAGGGATGAAGCGGCAGGCGAGGAAGAGAAGGGAAGGATACTAAAAAAATATAAGATATTATTCAGAAGAAAGAAATATTGTTCAAAATAAATCGTCCAAAAAAAAAAAAATAATGTTTCTGTTGCCGTCTTGGAGTCCTAAAAGGCAGGATATGCTTCTGCCAACTTGAATGGAGAACTGGACAGGAAAAAGTATATATATATAAATATAAATATCACACTGATGATTACAATGTCACTGAGGGGGTCAGATTCTCCATTTCATCTGAGGGAGACAGTGCTGAATAAGAAAGAAAAACGAGGCAAGACGTGCAGCAAACAAAGGGAATCAAATCATCACAGCCCTCCTCGTGGGCTGCACATCGTCTCTCACTCGTGGGCTGCACATCGTCAACACGAGGCTCTACCATGGAAGAAGAAGGCCCTCTCATCTTTATTTTATTATCTTCTCAACTCCGTTCCTACCAACCAACACAAAACGTGGTGTAATGTTTCACCACTATGAACCCTAGCTAGACGTCCAAGCATCTATCCATGTCAGTCACGAAGGAAGTGTCTTGCGAGGAGACATCCTTATTTATTTATTTTATTATTGTTTTAGGGCACATCTTAAGATGTAACAACATGTGCCTTGCTAGATCGGAGTTTAGTATAGTCATAAAGAAATAATGAGACAATCAAAGATAAGAAAATGAAGAAATATCGACAAAATATATGTTTACAAATATATATATTTCTAATCATAAATAATTAACTGTAGCTCTATAATAAGATTACATTAAGAAAGACTCATAAATATTTTTTGAATTAAATTTATAAATACTATAAAGGTTAAATGAGACAAGTAAATTAGTAATAATGGTGTAAAAAGAGATAAAAGAGGTAGGAAACTATTAAAAATAATAAAGAATACTGTTTTTTTTTTTGGGGGGGGGGGGGTTTCACTTGATCTTTAAAGATATCATCATCATCTTGCATAGAGTTCATTAAAAATATTTATTTATTTATTTATTTATTTATACACTGATACATTTAATGAAGGCATCACGATTTATTAGTCGTGTAGTCGTATTTTTGGACCAATGCTATTATTTTGTCTACCCGATTAAATTCACAACCACATTTGGAAGGACACATTTTATTGATCTGAAAACTGGACTCGATACCATGGAGGAAACAACAAAAAGGGCGAAAGCAGCTGATGCACTTGATATTAAAAAAAAAAAAAAAAAGATGAGCATAATAGCAAATAGCTTGTGGGATTTACTCCTTTATTAGACTGTTTGCTCGACGCATTTCCACGTCAAAAGCAAAAGACTTCGGAGCGGTCGTCTCGGCCGCGGCGGATTGCACCGTCAGCGCCGACGCGCTGGGCGACGACGGGGACTCAGCGGCGGCCGCGGCGCTGGTGGGGGCAGGAGGTGGGGCCGGGACCAGGCCACCGGCGGATGGTCGGCATGCGGCGGATGAGATGGCGGAGGCGAGGGAGATGGGCATGAGGCAGAGTCCCTTGCCCTGGAGGTACTGCATCGCCGAGCCCATGTCCTCCTCCATCATCTTCGCCACCCGGTGCTCCGTCGCCGTCAGGCTGTCGTTGTTACCCGCCGCCGCGCCGTTGGCTCCTGCACGTCCTCTCGGACCCTGCATGCACATGTACATGGCCATCATCGCCACAACGAAGGGAAAGGTTTCTGTGAAAAGAGTCTACACGCCAATGCACGCATTCTTTCAACCTTCATACATCAGTGAGAGAGAGAGAGAGAGAGAGAGTTACCTCAGTACTCATATCAGCAACGAGAGGGGCGACCGCCGCTGCTCCGCCTAACCGGCTCATGCTCAGAACCTGATACATAATTACACGTACGTAGTCAAGAGAGAGAGAGAGAGAGAGAGTAATGTCTTGTTGTACCCAAATATGTTGTAGTCCAAAGCAACATCATTAGGCAAAATAAGAGGGAGGATAATCTAATCTACTTTGTTAGTCTAATGATAATTAACATAATAAATTAAGAGAGAGAAGTAGTAAGAGGCAGAGATTTTTTACTTTGACTTGGAGCTGCAGAAATTTAACGTAGTCGATGATCTCATCCAGCATCGAAGCCTTATCCGTCTGCCGTTGCCATGTAGTAACAACACAAATGTTAACGACCGCCGCAATGCGATGGCAAAAGTGTTAAATTGTTTTATCACAATTGACCCATCGTAAATTGTTATATATATATATATATAAAATCTCTTAGTGCTCTCCACATAGCTATTATATATATATATATATATATATATATATATATATTGGAGAGCACTAAGAGATTNNATATATATATATATATATATATATATATTAATATTAATATTAATATGATGCCGCAGATTCGATATTTTTAAGGTGACACACACGGTTCATCAGAATATATGGAATCAGTAGACGCAGCACATCATCTCTGCATAGTGAGACGACAGATGAGAGAAAATTAAAAAGACGGGAAGAGAAAGAGAACCTTATTAGCGTTGGGCACCAATTCTTGCAGTGCCTTCATCCTCTCTGCGATCCTCTCCCTGCGAAGCTGCACACACACATGCGGAAGAGACGACATAATACGGGTAACCCCAGCAAAGAACAGAGAAGAAAAGAAGAAGAGACTACAAGATGAGAATCCACAGCGGAGAATTAATCAGTTGACCGGACGATAAAGCCATACTCTTTCGGCGATGCTGTGGGGATCCGTGGCTTGCCCTCTCCGCGCCCTCACCTTCTGCTTCTGCGGCGGTGTGCCACCGCCGGACGACGCCGATGCCGCCGGGCCCTGCCCAACTCCAGCCGGCGCCGCTGCTCCGCCGTAGTTCTGCGATGACATTGATGCGCCCTGCTGCCGGTTCAGCTTTTCGTTGTTGTGAAAAAGGAAAAGAAAAACCAGACTTTTTTGGTGGAAAATTGTGACAAAAGTTAGGGTTTTAGATTAACCTGGGGATGATGCAAGTGCTGCCCGGTTGCCGCTTGAGCCGCGCGAATCGATCCCCCGAGCCCGTTGTAGAGCTCTTCGCCCCCCTTAGAATGGGAACAAGACGGGGGATTTTTACTAGGAAAGTCTACATTTCGGTCGAGAGAGCAATCGGAAGAAGCTTACGTTGTGATCTGGGGATTTGTAAGGACGGTCCATTTCGTCTCGAGGTGTTTCCACGATGATGCGAGGATCCGCCGCACCGCCGCTGCCGAGAGTCAGAGGCAGGGGAAGAAGGCCCGATTCTCCGACACCGCCCACCACGGCCGTCTGTGACCGCCCCACCGCCGGGAGGATGTGGTGGTTGTTAAGCTGGAGCATCATCGCCTCCCCCGTCGGCGAGCTCCCGCCGCTACCCTGGCTCTGCGAGAGCCGAGACGCCAGCATCGTCGCCTCCTCGTAAGAAGCGTAGCGCAGCCCCTCCGCGGTGGCCTCCGGCTGCGACTCGTCCGGCGGCTTCCCGGCGAGGTCGATCCTGAAGAGCTTCTGCGCAGCGGAGGCGTCCCAGGGGGACTTGGGGTTCCCGAGGTCGGGCCAAGCGGAGGGGAGGCCCGACAGCATCTGATCGAAGAAGTCATCGTGCAAGCCGGGGTTTTGGATCTGCTGCGTGCCGTGGTCGTCGTGGAGGGCCATCTGGGCGGAGGCGGAGGCCGCCATACCTCCTCGCACTTCTCTGCTGCCGTGCTGCATCGCCTTCGCGGGCGAATCTAAGGTTTCAATTGAGGGTTTGGTGAGGGCTTCGACGGCGGACTACGACGGGAGGAGGAGACCTCTCTTTCCCCTCCTTTTGCTCCGTGTCTTGATCGGGGAAAGGGAGGAAGCGGTTCCGCCTATTTATAGTTCAAATTGGGGGCTTAAATAAAACTTTTTATGGGTTAAAAATATTTGAGAATAAATAAAAAGACAACTAATCTTGATTGGGTGAATTTTTCAAAAAAAAAAAACTCTACTTTGGGTTTTTCTCGTAAAGCGCACTAGTTTGAAAAATTCATAAAAAGCACCTTTTTTTTTTCATAAATTACTATTATATCTTTCCCGATCGTTATTGTTCGTGGTGCTCGTGCTCGCACCTAATCGCTCCTCTTATCGATCACCCCACTACGCTTTGTGTCTGATCGCTCTATGCTTAATAGCCTCACTCGTTGGTTTCGTGGTCAATTGTAGCTCTTGTCGATTGTTACCCTTTCCTCATCTAGTTGCATATACATTCGCACGTGGGCTAACAAGTAATGTCGGTCACTCTCCTCTCATCCCTTAGTCACTTCCACCTCTGCGTGTGGGCTAATAGGAAACGCCAATCACTCACTCCCTTAGTTGTCTACGCATTCATACGCGGATTGGCAGACAACATTATCAACCCCCCCCTCCCTTGGCTGTTTGTGCCCTCAGTGCTTAGGTTGATAATGCTAATCTCCTCCCCTCCTTTGGTTGCATGTGCCTCTGCATGCGAGCTGGCAACATAGGTCGCACCCTCCTCTCTCCTGGCTACCTATGTCTTTACACGAGGGTCATAATCGACTACGACGAAAGTCAACAAATCGACAAAGACTAAGTGACCAAGCATATATGAAGGCACAGCTAGGGCAAGGGTTACGATGGAAATTTTTGAAAGTTACGAGATTATAATAATTTTTTAGGTATCCAATCGGCATTCTATAAAAAAATTTTAAACTTGAAACACTTTGTAAAAAAAACCTAAAGCTAGGAGTTTTTTTTTTTTTCAAAATTAGTACATATTCATTGACCATCAAATCAATTAAATGATATGTGTATTTTGCTTTTTCTATCAGTAATCCTAATAACAGAAAAATTACTGACTCCCAAAGTGCATTAACGATACCCTAATTCCAACCCCCCACAATTGAAGTAATTGCTGATTTAAATTGGAAAATGCATTTAAATTGGACTGACATCCATCAAAACACTTAGCAAACGGCTTCTAATTGTAATTCATTCATGTTAACTTATATGAGTTAAATAATGTATATAGAATATCATATATTTATAATACTTTTAAATATTTTTGGTATCATAATAAATTAATAATATTATAAATATTGATCCAATTATGAATCGACACGTGATGACATAGTTAGCACGAAAAAATAAGAAACTATGATGAGAATCCCATCCGACGTTAATCTTTATATAGGTTGACATTCGATCAAGTTTTCGAGATCTATCTTAATTTCATCTAGGCTTGAACTAAATCGGTTTGATCTAAATATTATTAAAATCTACCGTATCATAATTTAGAGGAAAAATATGAAGAATTATCTCAACTTTGAAATCACATTGACATCAATATCTCAACTTTGAAAGAATATAATTTAGAGAAAGAAATATGAAGAATTATTAAATTTAGA
This sequence comes from Musa itinerans, assembly GCA_001649415.1. Lineage (NCBI taxonomy): Eukaryota > Viridiplantae > Streptophyta > Magnoliopsida > Zingiberales > Musaceae > Musa > Musa itinerans. Next base: position 109,451 of record LVTN01000258.1, read on the forward strand.
AGAATGCATGTATAACTTTGCCTAATACAAATAATTATAACAAGCTAAATCGTAGAAGATGGATCTATTTGTAGAGAGAGAAAGAGAGAGAGAGAGAGAGATTGGTGTTGTTAGAATATTAAGCTAAAACCTGGCCAAGTGTGGAGTGACAATGACTCATAATAAACTGCAAAGATTAATTAGACTTTCAACCCTAATCCAATGTTCAACGACAATAATGATGGTGACCATCATCATGGTTAATGATGCTGGTAAGATGTGGTGGTGGTCCCTTTTGACTTAAGTGCAGATGTGCAGAGCATTAACACGTAGCGACAGCATACATCTCCAAAAGATTTGGATAGCTTTAATTATCCTCCCCCCAAGTCAAAGGAGGCAGAGGAGGAGGAGATGCTGCGGCCACCGTGGGGTTTCTTTTCACCATGCCTTTGCGCAGTCTCCTCTCTCGGTGGTCAAAGAAGAAGAAGAAGAAGAAGAAGAAGAAGAAGAAGAAGAAGAAGAAGAAGAGAAAGCCTCCTCCTCCTCCTCCTCCTCAGTGCATAAAGTAAAGCTGAAGCAGCGAAAATGCCTGAGTAGTGGTGTTGATGACACTTGTAGCTTAGGGACCCCGACATGCTATGTTATTTAATGCAATTTTGTTCTTTCGATCGCAGAGATGTTGGAGATGTATGTTAATTACTCCCAATGTAATCTTGATGGGATCCCGTTGACATTCGAGCATTAATTACTTGCTCTTTGTTTGTCCTCGAGTTATGAAAAAATAAATATTCATTTATGACAGCTAAATATTACTCGAATATTATATGTCATCTCAGTACTAACTCTCATTCTCTCTCCACCTCTTGTACTAATAATATCTGTCTGAAAACTACTGAAAACAAAGGCCATGATTTTGACTCTTTGCTGATGATGATAGTGATAGAAGATAAAATTTTTCAGGAAATTTTTCTAGAGGAAAATCTTCAATTCTGTTAAGAATTTTTTTTTTCCTAATCCCTATAAATAGGAGAGGGACATGTTAATATATTTAGGATTTTTTATTTCTTCAATAAAACTTTTTTAATAATTATTTTTATCTTTTATTATTTTCATCATGATATCAGAGCAGTGAGTACCATCTTGCGCCTAATTATACGAGGAAATTTTTCTATTCTATTAAGAAAAATCTTCTGTTAAAGAAAATTTATAGAAGAGGGATATGTTAATGTATTTAAGTTTCTTCACTTCATTAATAAAGCTTGTTTGAATACTCTCATAAACAAGGCTTTATATAATTAATCCTAAACAGTGGAGACATTTTTCATTTCTTTAATAATGCTTTTCAATGAGCTTGTTTCTTCTTGGAATACTCTAGAAACAAGGACTTTATATAATTAATCCTAAACAGTGGAGACATTAACAAGTTTGAACCGGTTGGATTCCGGTTCATTGAACCGGGTCCAAGTTGTGTTCGGCACAAGTCACTCACTCGAAAAGCAGGTCGGTGATCAGAAACGGTTGGGATGGAAAGGGGATCGGGATGGACGGTCGTGGGAAGACCATTAAACTTCCCGAAGCAGATGTACCCCCACAGTGCTTTTGCTTCGGCGCAACAAGGAGGCTCGATAACCCAACGGAAGCAGAAGCGAGTCAGGTACGATCCCTCGTCTCCGTTCCTCCAAATTAGATGTCGTTTTAGCTCGCTTCGATTTCCGTATGCTTATCCTCTCTGTGATTTTTTTCTTTGTAGATCCTAAATCGCTTCGTTTTGTCCAAAAGATGTTGTAGTTTAGGGTTTTGTCGATTTGGGTTTTACCATGTGGTGATGCTGAACTAGAAGAGAAGAGACCACCGTTTCTTGTAGTAGTTTCTGCAAGAAATGCAGCGGATTAGATTGTTTCTCTGTCTTCTATCATGTCGATTCTGGGGAATGAACGGGTTTGATGAGTTCTTTCACTTGGTCTTGTTCACTTGCTTTTGGATCATATATTTTGGTTATAATCTTACGACCGATTATAAATTCACATGGGTGAAAAATTGGGGCTTGGGGGTTCAAAATTTATTTCGAGTTCCCCAAATACATCAATTGAGAAAACCAGTAAATTACAAGGCGTCCATGAACTCTGGGGGATTTCAATTGGGTCTCCAGACTTCAAATTTTGCTAATTGATCCCCTAAACCTTACCTAGTTTTGATTAGTTCCTATTTTTAGCATCCCTTCATAAGTCTGCATAACTGCACATCAGGAATTGACTTTTCAATCTGGCATAAGCATCTGCGAGAAAAAGTCATCTGGCATACTTAATACTGGGTGGCAAGTCAAATCTTCATTGTTTCCTTGAGAACCTGTGGTTCAGTCTTTCCGTGTTGTTCGAGTCCCCTTATATAGTTTCTAAAGTTTTTGTGTTAGACAAAATTGCTAGTGTACCCTTGATTGCAAAATGTATTTCTATAATGTAGGAGGGTGTTGCTAGATCAGAAGGTTTGCTTTCTTCATGTCTTGGTTTTGATTAATATGCAAGAAGAATATGGATATAATAGCATGCCTAAAATCATTGCCTCTGCATCTTATGCCAGAGGAAATGTGGTGACAGAATAACATTCTTTTTGGAAGATATATGCAATTCCATTTTATTACCATATTAGACGAGAGAGGAGATTTGAGTTTGCTTTATAGGCTTACATGTATCTATGACAATTAACTTAGGTTTAAGCATTTAAAGCCATTGATTAAAAAAAAAAAAGAATCAATTCTTGGTTGTGGTCATGACATAAGCCCATCAAGTTAATTAGTCGTTTCTCCCATTTGGCGTATGACATGATACATGCTCTCTTTCCGGACGAAACTTTATCATGTTACATCAGCATGGATGTCTTGGCTTTTGTCCCTCTGAAAGGAAGTAAGGCATCCAATTGGATGCAGTATAAGTGAAACTCATATAACTAACTAGTCTTCAATGAGACCTATATATCTAGTCTTCAATGAACAGTTAAACCTTTTATCCATTCTGGACCTGTTTGTTGATTTCATGAACTTTTATGACCTTGATTCAGATAGACAAGTCTTCCCCAATAACATGTAGCAAGGCATGGAAAAGTATCAGTTTCAGCATTGCTATGTGACAAACAATGAGCACCACACTGCTGGGATGATGCTATTTTTAGTCAATCATTTAAAAGACTTATCAGGTAGGTGTTCCGCCCAGGAAACTAGAAGTTATGGATTACAACTATGTACCACATTGGGGAGAATATCAACTTATTTTAGTGTTATTTTTTCTTAGAATATATATGCATATATTGATGTTTTACCAGACTCTGTTATGTGGTACCAGCTGTTTAATATACTATTTTCAACAATAACTATTGTTTCTTAAAGGCTTTCTGGTATCTACAAATTGGGTTAAATGGGCAATACAGAAACAGGAATGCATCTGCAAGCAAAGTCTCCGGATCCTCCTATTAGACATGGTCTTGCTGCAGCAGGACCGACACCTGATGATACAAAACCAAAGAAGAAGATCTGCTGTGCCTGCCCGGACACAAAGAAGCTGAGAGACGAATGCATTGTGGAGCATGGAGAGGCTGCATGCCAAAAATGGATCCAAGCTCATCTGCAATGCCTTCGTGCAGAGGGTTTCAAGGTCTGATGCTTCATAGGAGGAAGTGTGAAGTTGGAAGGCATCAACATCATGATTTGTGTCATGGATACTTGATACTGAAGTTGACCTGATCAATACAGAAAGTTTTCTCCGAGATACAAGTGTCCAGATAATTATACCTGGCATCACCTTACAAGGTGTTTTGCTACTCTTGCTGTCTTACAGGTTCCTTTTAGGATCAATGGAATTAGTAATACAGACTCAATTTGATCAGAACCTCTTCTTGCTATATGACATCTCCTTGCTGGAGTTTCTAAAGCTCACCCAAAGACGAAGCAGTATTGTTTGGTTATAAGTTGCTTGCTAAGTAGTTGTGTATATCATATCTCTGGTATAATTCGTGTGTTGTTGTCCTTTGTTTTAGTCTGTATACTTCGACAGTATGTTCTACAACAATAGGAGGAATACTTCAAGTGTTGAGCAATTGATTTGGTCATCACTCATCATGATCTGCAGGGATCAACAAAAAAACCTGGTTGTCTTGGTCTTTTAGTGTATTCTTGGCCCGAGTGGTGGTCGTGTTTCTGGATTGCTCATAGCTTGACTTGACACAGTCAACTGCCACTCTTCTGGAGAAGAAACTATGAGACACTTGGCTGCTAATAGACACAGTAATCATTTAAGAGAGGTATGTGGTCCGCCTGTAAACAGGGATGAGTTAACCTGGCAACTGCTGCAAGATCAGAGGAACAGGAGTCTCATTTAATCTTCTGTGCTTTCACCTCAGCCATGGCATGCCCCCTTCTCCCTCTCATCTAGTAGAGGCACCAGCCTCAACCTTCCTAGCCAAGGAGACCAGACCATTGCATCTCACGTTACGGTTCTAATGCGAGTAGAAACGGAAGGGGAGGGGTGGAGAGAGATTAGAGGAGAGGAGAGGAAAGAGGTAAGCAGAGGAAACGATGGGGGCAACCCTTCTCTTGCCGACACCATCATCCCATTCCAGAAATGCCCCCCTGCAGCCCAGAGAGAGAGAGAGAGAGAGAGAGAGAGAGAGAGTTGGCATTCTCTCCTGTTTCCAATTGGCATGGGACTCATTGGGTTTTGTCCTGGTCAGACCTTCCACATGGACGGTGTAACAGGGGAAGGAACCTCCCCCTTCCTCCTCCCCCCCTGTTGTCTCTCTCTCTCTTCCTCTCCATCCACCTTTATTTCTCCAATTTCACAATGTGTCTCTGTTCCCATCTGTTCTCTTTATGACCTCTTCTTGGTGAATAGGTCTGTTTCCGTTCTGGGTGTTGCCTTGTAATCCACCCACTTTTCTTTATCTTCTCCCCCTTTCTCTTCTTTCCTCTTTGTTTTCATCTGTCGATGGAGGTGAGAATGATGAAGAAGACGAGAAAGCTTCGCAAGGAACCATCGCCGTCTGCTACTTGTTCCCCCTTCAGGGATGATGTAAGGCAAAGATTCAAATACCAATCCCTCCTGCAAGATCATATGGAGTTGCTCGAGGTTAGATGTGCTCTCTACAGCTATTATTCTTTTTCATGTACATTATTTGTGGGATCTGTCTTCTCTAGATGTTAGTTGATGTGGGTTGTGGTGTTATCCTGATTTTGGAGACTCATGGCTTTTCTTATTTTGTTGGCTCTTCGGATGTCAAGGTTTTTCTTTTCTTTTTTCTTTTTCCATATTGTTTTATTCCCTGTTTGTAACCAAATTTAGATTTTTATTGATTTAGTGTTCTAGAACATGGAATTTTTTTCTTGATTTTATGATTTCTGACCATTTATATCGAAGATCTAGTTATGATGGTTCTACAATTTTGCCAAATTTGTTCAGAATCTTGGGTCGAGACCTTTATGTTTCTACAGCTTTTAGGTTTTTTAGTTGGAAGGAAAACAAAATTTGCCAGAATTTGCATAATTGAAGAGGTCTAAACTTAACCTTCATGTCATTATTTTAACTTAATTGGGATTTTGTCCCAGTTGAACAAATATTAGGTTTACCAACGTTTCTAATTTCTTCAGGAAACTGAAGCAAAGAAGAAGAAACTGCAGGAAGCAAGACAAAAAAGACTGCAGCTCTTGACTGAAGTCAGGTAATGCTCCCTCCCTCAAATTTGATTCACTCAGGTTTTTCAACATGTATCATCTATATTTTGTACTTTCAAATTCATTACATCCCTTGAATTGGATATGGTAGGTTCTTGCGAAGAAAACAAGAGTCATTATCAGAATATCCATCACAGGAAATCCCATTTAGAATAAAGAAGCAATCTCGTCCAACGGCATCCCCATCAGTTTGTATTTCGCAATCAGTGTGTTTGCCTCTTCCAAATGGAGTATCTACTAGACGAAAGAAATACAAAGTATTGGAAGCAGCAAATGCAAGTAATTCTGTGATAGAGTCTTTGTCAGTAAATCCATCTCAGTATCAATTTAAGAAGCAGTCTCACAAAAGCCACCCTCATCCCTCTGCTTCGCACAATCGTCGTATATGTTCATCTCAGGGAAAGTGTCTTCTCAAGATAAGAGCTACCGAGTAAAGGAAGCTGCAAATACAAGCAATTGCGCTTCTCCACTGATAAATCTGAATCAGGTCTCTTTAATGGTATCGCTATCATCTGCCCTTTAATTTATTTATGGGCATCAATAGTATTCTTATTATTATTTAATGATGAAGTCTATTATCAATTGCAGAAACAGAGAAGTTTCAGTTGGAGAAAGATTTCCTGAAAATGGTGAAATTGTATAGACGTTAAATGAATGAAGGAGGCAAAATGATATTGAGTTAGCAATTTGTAGAGACATCGGGAGGAACTCAAACAGGGTTGGTCAGGGCAAAATTTTATAGCAAGATCATGTAGCTTTGAAGTCTTATCTCATCCATTTTCATGGGTGAGAAAGGTCAGTTTCCGTGCCTTCTGCAGCAGTCCACACATAAAATTAATAATTCCTTTTAGCTATATCCTGTTATAATGAAGCGATTTATGTTTGTGCTATCATGATGATGATAGAATCATACAGTGATATAACCAGGATTTGTGAAGAAAAATCACTCTGCTTCTTTTAATATTTGAAATGATGTTTCAGATTTTCACTAAGCTGAAATGGATTTACAAGTTCTCAATAGGAAATGTGCAAACCTCACTATAAATATTTATTTAACATTTGTAGTTAGATCTAGAAAAATTTTGAATGTTGCAAGTAGTTTGAGAGAGAATTTCGCAAAATCTTGAGTTCAGTCACTTTGAATGCAAATCGAAACTTGCAAGGTCATCTCTAGAGAAGGTTTCTTGATATTTCTGCAGAATTAGTGATCTCGCTTTCGTCAGTCAACTATAAGTTTGTAGTTAATTGGCTTTTGGTGTTGTTGCTTGATACAATTGTTGCAGGTGGTGAAGGATGCACTGTCATAGGACTTACCTATTGACAAGCAGCGGTCGTGTATATTTGCTTCTAAATGTAAGATGCTGGAGCCAAGACAGACTGATAAGATGTTCTCTCAGTTCAGTAGATAACAATCTGATCACAGATGCAGTATGGGGGACGGGAACTTTTGACATGAGGAATGCACCTTCTGGTTTACTGTTATTTCATGGCCATCTTTCTTAATTGTCATAACCAGACTGACTTCAAGATGCTTGAAGAAATCCATATCGAGAATTGGTCCTCTCTTGGTGTGATGGAAATCGAGGATTTGTCGTGTTCAATACCAAGGTGTGCCGCTCTTCATATTCTACTAAAATGTATCGGAGAAGAAGATGGACGGATCCAAATTGATGAAATAACTGATTCATTAACTTTATAAATCTAAGCCACCGATTGTAGAAAGCTAATCTAACCTTATAAATCAAATTCAAATTGAATTGTACAAGTTTTTCATGGGCTCTGAACTTTGCAATTACATTGTAACTTGTCATTTTTCTCATGACTTGTGCTACAGATAGTTGGGTTTTCCCAAGAATCATATTTGGATTAATCTCATATTTGCATGAGTAATATTTGACTGTCTTTGGATGGTTTGTATCAATCTCACATTCCCATATCTCATGTGTGTTTGGATGTTATGTGAGAGTCTTTCGATGTTATGTCGCCATGGGGACATCAAAGATGTCATCTTGCATGTGAATCTTGTTTTCTCCCTCTGTTTTGAGAACAATCAGTGCAATGCAAATGGTTGAAGGCAAACGCTTCACTTAGGATCACAAGGGCGGGGTGGTGGTTGAGTGAACAGAGACATGGCTTCACTTGGCGGCAATGGCGACTCTGCAGCCAACCGACACCCGGCCACCAAGACATTAGATGTGGGAGTGAGACCCGAGCCGAAGACTCACCACCGCTCGCTTTGCCGTGCAACGAGTGCGGTTTCCCGGTTTGCCGGCCCTGCTACGAGGATGAGCGGCGAGAAGGGACGCAACTTTGCCCACAGTGCAAGACTCGCTACAAGCGGCTCGGAGGTGCGCCAGTTTACGTGATTTTGAGGATGATTTGAGATCTTCTCTGTTGGAAGTGTGAGATGTAGATCTAATCACTTGCTTCTAATCTGGAAGTTGAAGTGCTTCCGGTTGAAATTTGAAGGCCCAAGACTGCTTTCATCTCGAAGAAAATGGAACCAGCCATTGCACTCTTGGTCTGTTTCTATGTAGTTAGATAGAAACATCTCAACTGATCACACAAATCTTGAAACTGGATATAGATCAAGTAGGAGGAACTAGTTTTTGTCATCTGGAACGCGAAATCATGCTGTTTTGTGAAGCAAAAAGTTGACGAGGTTCTTGACATGCGAGGAAGGGAGCCCAAGAGTGGAGGGAGACGAGGACGAAGAAGATGTAGATGACATCGAACACGAATTCAAGGTTGAAGAAGAGCAAAGCATGATGCAGCAGCAGCAGCCTCGCCTAAACAAGCACATCACGGAGGCGATGCTCTGTGGGAAGATGAACTACGGCAGAGGACCCGAGGATGCATTGCCGCGGCTGGCGGTCCATCTACCGCATGCCCAAGCGGCCGGCTTTCAAAGGATCAGCGCCCATCAACCTCTCCGATCGGCTCATCCAGGTGCTGCGGTGGGCGCTCGGCTCCGTCGAGATCTTCTTCAGTCGCCACAGCCCAGTGTGGTACGGCTACAGGAACGGCCACCTAAAGTGGCTCGTGCGGTTCGCTCACGTTAACGCCACCATCTACCCCTTCACCTCCCTCCCTCTCCTGGCCTACTGCACCGTCCCCGCCATCTGCCTCTGAGCCTCTTCTTCATCGCACTCTTCATCTCCATCTTCGCCACCGGCATCCTGGAGCTGCGGCGGAGCGGAGTCAGCATCGAGGAGTGGTGGAGGAACGAGCAGTTCTGGGTCATAGGCGGCATCTCGGCTCATCTCTTTGCGGTCATCCAAGGCCTGCTGAAAGTTCTGGCCGGCGTAGACACAAACTTCACCGTCACCTCCAAGGCGACCGATGACGAGGAGTTCGGGGAGCTCTACACCTTCAAGTGGACGACCCTGTTGATCCCGCCCACCACCGTGCTGATCATAAACATCATCGGCGTCGTGGCGGGGATCTCCGACGCCATCAACAACGGGTACCAGCCATGGGGGCCGCTGTTCGGGTAGCTCTTCTTCGCCTTCTGGGTGATCGTCCACCTCTACCCGTTCCTCAAACGGCTCATGGGCAGGCAGAACAACAGGACGCCCACCGTCGTCGTCATTTGGTTCTCGTTGCTGTGGGTGAGGATCGACCCGTTCGTGATCAAAGCCAAAGGTCCGGATACCAGGCGATGTGGGATCGACTGCTGGGCCGTGTCTGCTTGGACTGCTGCTCGCTCTCACCATGTTTGCTGCTGCTTCTAAAAGAGTGAGACGATCTCATGCTAAAGATTGCTTATGCTTTTGCCATCAATCTTTGATCTCATTTATTTGACTTTAAAGAAAAAGAAAATACAAATAACTTGATTTCTTTAAGCCTAAAGATTGACTTTAAATGCTTAACTAAGTTAACATTATAATGTGCACTAATTATTATTTTAATGTAAGACCAAATCTTATAAGAATTCTCTTAATCACACCATCTATTTCTGTGCTAAATAGCTTAATGAATCTCGACAAATTATTATTTATATTTACCTACAGAACCTTATTTGCCCGAAGAGTCCCATATTTGTTGGGTTGATTCAATGCCCTAACTGCAATCATTTGATCCTTCATACACTTCACTTTAGATATCATTCAAACATGGCTTCTCTATCATTTCATACCAAAATGTCTGTTCTTCTCTATCATTTTCAAGATAATATAGAGTTGTAAAGTAGGAGATTGTGGATTTGAATATTTCTTCAAATTGTTTATGGGAAAGATTATTATTCTTATTATTATTATTATTATTTGCATTGAGCTAAAATGAAGTGTCATAATTTTAAATGATGGCATGTTGGTTGTTCAAAAGAATCATAATAAGAATGGCAGTTCATTTTGTTGTCTTTTACATCCTCAATACTTGAGATATCTGACAAGCTCTTGTGAAAAAGAGAAGGAATGTTCATGCAAGGCTGCCAAAGAGCATTTTACTATGAATCAAATAATTATATTGCTTTGGTTAATCTGATTACTTGTCAGTGGGCTCTTGTTATTTGTATGTGATGATTTTAAATGGGATTTCTTTTATCATAGTCTCTTTTGGACCATTATGCTCATAGTTCTGCTTTCCTGTGGAAATTCAACTGGAAGTCTAAAAAAGCACCTTCTTCCATTGTTTAATATTTTTCAAGTGATAGAGAAATAAACTGTGAAGATTATAAGAAATGGAAGACCTTAAAATATCTGAAGAAATAGAGGACAAATTATTAATTTTCTTCCATGATACAAGACATTGGAAGGCTCCAACAGAAGTAAAACTTAATATTATTTCCAACCATCACAGATTTTGAATGCAGAGGTCAACTGTAAGAATTCACAGTTAACAACATCAAAGGTTTGACATACTCCTAAGAACAATTACTTGCAACTCTAGAAAGTAGATATAGTTGGCAGTCCTCTGAAGCAGTACCTCTAATCCAACATTCTTGCTTCCTGGGACAATTCTCTTGAGCTTCCCAAGTTTCTTTAGCACCAAACCTTCATGGGATTTCTTCTTCCTCAAGGTTACCATCCCTTTTCTCCCCGGAGAAGGTGAGGGCTCTCTTCGCATTGCTAAGACCTGAGAAACACAAGAGAAAGTATTGAGTTCTCACAGAGTTGGAAGGATTTAAATAGGCATGAGGCAGGCATGTGGTTCCAATTAATGAAAACTCCATCTTATGCAACGCAAATCCGATCAAGTAATAATTGCAGATGGTGCAGAGTGTACTTGAAATTATCCTAGATGGCTACAAGTATTTGGAACCATGGAAACAATATTTCAAGTTATCAGAAGTAAGGTTATGGACATTTAACTTTTCCTAGACCTTGCATTAGCGCGAGTCTTGTGCACTTGGGTCATTTTAGTAACCATAAATATGACCATTTTACTTATCTTTGCTGGAAAGTTCAAGTTTTCTTGTCTATAATTCTCTCCATTCCCTGTGAGTTTACTTCCCCTCCTTCCATATTTGAAAAGGCAACTCTATTGAAATTTACTTTATTGTTGTTTAGGTTTTAGTGAAAATTTTATTATTACGTCCATTTTTGAAGAACAGTTGGCTAATGGTTGAACAATAGACATGGAAATTTATGACAAAGTTGACAGGACAAATTTATGACAAAGTGCATATAAAAGCGATATGTCTTTCTATATAGTTTTCAGTTATATATACCTATCCATCAGTCAAGTTTATCTTCTCAGCCATGTTAATTCTTCTAATATTTTCATTTTTTTTTTCCCTGTTACATTGTGTTTGGAATTATGTTAGCCGTTCCAAAGAATTTGGCTCATAAGCTTATCAGAAATTCATAGTTGGTTAATTTCTGGTTTTTATTTTGGTTTCATTCAGATTGGCACATCGTTAATGTGCCGGTTGGGTTAAGAAAAAAGCTTAGAATAAATGACCACTGTTGAATTAACTTTTCTGAAATTATTGTGTGGATCTACTTATATTTAGCTCCTTTCCTAAAAACAAGCAATATCCATTTTTTCCAAAGCCTCAAATCAGGGGACTGCACTTTCTATTTCGGTTTTAGGATAAGAAGGGATCAGCATAGTAGTCAAACATTTACTAGCTCTACTGAGTTGATGGAAATTGCAGGGGACTAACTCCAGCATTCAATACAATGCAGGAAGGCTATTCAAGATTAATAGATATGAACATGGGCTCTTCCTTGACATGAGGATGACTGTTGGTAGACTTGAAGACAAATGTCTGAAGTCATTCAGAATATTCCTTTATATTTATTGTCTGAATTGTAAAGATCCTAAAATGTCTGAGATAGGTATTCATCAGTCATATTCCACAGAGGTATTTGTTCAACCATGAGATTTATGTATTTTAAAGGTACATAATTGCATTTTTGTAAATGAATGACAACCACTTGAGGTTTTGACTGGGGGATTAAATGGTCACATTTAAAGATCAGAAATGAAAGAGAAATAATTCTTCACATGTTAGTAGAGGGAAGCGAATCATCCAGTGGCCAATCAATGTCAATTCATTTTTCTGCATTGAACATCTTTGCATTGTATAAGCTAACCTAAATGGGTGAAGGATTGGATTCTGAATATCCTGTTGAAATTGATAGATTTGATGAGTCCGAGACAAATTGATCAAGTTAATGTATATTATATTAGACATCAATTCAATATAATATATACTATTTATATTTTTAAATATGTGTGATGTGAAACTATTTTCTTAGTTTTTTTATTTATCTAATACATAAATATTCTCTCCCTTATTCATAAGGATAGGTCCAACTATGATTAGACATTTTTTTTTTCAGCCACACTGTATTTATTTTTTTGAACTCTTAACTCTGATACCATGTCAAAATTTTGAAATCAATGATGACTTAAGTCAAACTGATCAAAGTTAACATACATGAGATTAATCACCAATTCAACCTAAAATCTTAAGTTTATTAAGTTGTGGATCGGAACCTAATATATGCCACTCTACTTTACCTAGAGGGTGGGTTGTTAACATATCGACCAACATATTGACCTATGAGATTAATCAGCAACATTAGATTATTCTTTTAATCATCTTTTTTTAATCTTTCTTACCTATGAATATTTTGTTAACATATCGACCAACATTATTCGAATTATGATGGACCTTTTCTAGCACGGGTTGTACGTATAGAACTGTATTATGTCTGGTTTTCAATCTTGATAATTCTATATTAAAAAAAAAGACTATGTTACATATCTTTACATTAAAAAAAGGCATTCTAATATTTGGTTAGATTGTATCACTTTGTTTCTGTGCATTTGCTCATAAATTCCTTTTACCTAAATGCTCTGATGAGACTTGTTTTTACCAGATTAAACCTGAAGACTGGCAGAGTGCACAAGTTGTTGGGGATTTACTTCTCCAATTAAATGCCTACACTGATGCATGAGATGAGAAGGGCTGTGTTAGGTGTCTCTATAAATATAAGATTGCCAAGAGAAAAGAGGTTCATGTGGGTGTCACTATCCCTAAGCTATCAAAGTTCCAGAATTCCTGTTGTGGTAGTTGGGAGTTTAGTATTAAGATTGTGATCCATTATGGCTGTCCCACTGAGCCACATGACTCTGTGATCAATGCCTCACCATCCAACTCTCCACAGGGCTGTTCCCTTGTAGATCCCATCTCATGTCTCTGCTTGTGATCATCCTACAGAGTGCAGAATTGTAGGGGATAACTCTGTCATGGATTTGCCAATTTAATGGCCAACTGCAGGAATGTTGCACAACTGGGAAAGGTAGGCATCATGTGAGGATCATTAAAAGTCATGCACCCTAAGCCTTCTTCCAACCCACATGATTCCACCAATAAAAGCATACCATGTAGCAGATCAGACTTCAGCTGCCACTAAAGTAATTGATTGGTCCAACAATGTATCTGCAATGGTACTTATAACTCAATCTTTGTACAATTATGAGATATTTCTTATTATTTTATTTGGTAATATTATATTATCTAGTAGTTGATATCAGCTCAGTATTTAAATTCTTGAGTTGGAATATGAGGTGGTATGGTGGCAGAGGAACTGTTGAAATGTCTCCAAGCACAGGATTGATGAGATCTACTCCAAGACACAGGAGCAGTATCACTTATTAGGACCATTCATGCCAAAAAGTATGCTGATGTTACATAATCTGGTCCTTTGTATCATTTATATATCTGTATAGTCTATTGGCAGTGGATTGCTGGGTTAGTGTTATGAAAAATTTGCACTAAGGTTGTTTAAATCATCATCTCCTATCACTTCAAGCATTGAAGTTGAGGCATGAGTAAATTCCATTTATTTCTCTGTTGATTTGTTCAATTAAAAGTTTGGCTAGAAATCCAGTTGCAAAACGATCACGATATCAAGCGATGATGTTCCAATTATTGGGGATCGACTATAATTTTTTATTTATCATGATTGAATTAAGTAAAAAAGTAATATCTTTAGTTGAATTAGAAGATATTTACATCTTTATGTTTATAGTTTCTAGTAAAATCTTATTAAGTTACAAATTTTCTCATACCACTAAAATTTATTATCTTATCCATTCTGATGATAATATCTATAGACCTCATACTCATAGTACATGGTTCACCCATCTTAAATAATTTATCCTCATTTTATCCCGTCTCAAAGCTGCGTCCACCTAAATATATTCGTTTGAAAAACACAAACTTTTTTTTAATTATAAATGCAAGAGAATGCCAAAGATAATTTTGATGGTATATTTCATTATTTTGTGTATCAGTATATATGCATTTTGGTCTATTATGTAAGCATGTTCAAGTTGATGTTCTTAGGGAAGTTGCAATAGAAGCTATTGAATTTGAAGTCTTTCTATGTGGGTTGAAGGCTGAAGCATCACTAGGCTGGAGATTGTTACAGAAGCAAATGCTGGTGATGGCTCTGCATAGCAGCTGTTTTGTTTCATGATGACTTCATTTTATTACTAACCACACAAAAAACAAGAACAGCATTCAAATGATCTTAGCTCTACATAGAAGATTTGAATAGATTAATAGTGGTTTGATGGATCTACTATCATTTATGTTGTGCCTAAGCATGGTTTATGCTCAACAAAATTAATTGATCAGCTTTTGCATCAAGTCGAATTCTGATAAATATAATATACTCCTAATATGTTATATGATATGGAATTCTTAGCTAATGAACTGATAATAAAATATTAACTCAGAGAGAAATGAGAATTCAAATGACTTGAGAACAATTAAGTCCAAGAATAAGCAAAAGGGATTCATCCACTTAGATCCCTCCTTCCTCAATCAATACTCAGGAATGAGAAGTTTCAAAACTGAATTTTAATTTTATTTTCTATATTTCATCTTCCACTCTCATTATTAGCATAAAAAAATATATTTTAGTGACTTATCTCTTTTTTCTAACAGTTATTTGTCTTGGTATTGTAATACACACCTTTTGCCAAATCAATTTCTTTCGTTAATTTCGAAACATCAATGTCAGGATCATTGTGATTGATTCTTAAACAGGAATTTGTGACTATGATTATGACAGTAATATAAAGGCATCTTTGTCAGCATAACTATATTAGTTCAGCTTCACAACTAAATATGAGCTTTGTCAATAACATTTTTATTGAAGCTTCAATCTTAACATAGTGATATCAGATTCCTATTTTGGCCTCTTTTACAGGATTGCAAGGAGTCCCAATCTTTACATCAATGTGGTTCCTTATCATCCCTTACCAATTCTTTAGGTGACAATATTAGTTTAGAGTCTTTAGACATCATTTAAGAACTAAGGCTGCCATAGATCATGATCAAGTTGCACAGATCCTATGCTTTCCCTTTAAGGAACACAGATTTAAAGAATCACCAAAAGTAAACTAAAGCTCCAGCTTTAGTGTCTTAAGGTCAAGAAGCTTACTCTTTCTTTTAGCAAAGAGATGCAGAGAAGGTTCTCAAAACTAGACATCAAGGTTACTCAACCAACTCCCATCATTCTTATACTACTAATAATAGATAATTTTGTGCTTCTGATTAGGATTAAGGATCATCACTATAGCAACCGATCAACCTGAAACACCACAGAGCGTAACATTGGGCTTGAATTGGATCCAATTCAGCTTTAGTTGAAGTCAGAATGTTGAGATTTGCTTATCACAGGTGCAGAACTCAGCATTCTTGCCCATTTCTCCAGTGCAGAACACACTAACAAAGTGAGCTCGAATACATGACCATCAATTCAGTATCAACTATAACCAACAAGAAAGCTGAAGCTATGCACACATCAGAGCATGATTGACGAATCTTCTTTTGGAGGATTAGGTCAATATTCTGGTTTGAGAAGGTTCAGGAATGGTCTAAAGGCACCTTTCTGCTACATTTATGCTTGTTTTCTAAGCTGGAATTTGAAGGCTGAAACATTCAAACCTAAGCAGTAGCCAATCTTAATTTTCCAAAGTTTTGACAGAGTGGATACAATGCAGATATATAATGGAGCAGCTGGATTTGGTGTCTGTTGTTTCTCAACTCAACCAATGAACAAAGAAGGATGCATCTCATTATACATGTAGCAGTTTTGCATAAAGAATCATCTTCCATGGAGTGGGGTCGATTGCACCTTTGGCCATCATGGCAGAAAGTTCAGCAACATCTCCTTCTTCCTTCTTGCCACAAATCTTTTTAATGGTTGAAGCTATGATTCATGAATCCCTTTTGATATGTTTAGACTATGAGGTCCCCGATCGATTCCTTCCCTCTGCTCAAGATTGGGTGGTGGCAATGATCCATTCCATCTTTAATCTCATTCTAAAAGATAAATCTGCACACTGCATGTCTCCCTTTTCCTGGGTAATAATTTCCTGTGATCTTTACTTAAAGGGTGCCACAGCTAATTCCTTGGTAGTATAATTGTGGTGCTGATCATGTGAAGAACCTGGTTCTTTCAGAGATGCATAAATACTCTATTGGCAGAGGGAATCATCAATGTCTTGTACTCCTTCAGTGTATATATTAGTAGATAGAACTGAATCCATTGCCCAAGGTAGACCCTGCTCGGTTGAATGGATGCAGATGTGGAAACGATGGGCTCCCGTCAACAGATGGATCTTCTTTCTCGTGCATGGTGCAACTCGGCCATCCAGGTCTTCCAGCCATCCGTCGATGATTGCCCGAACGCGTTCAAAGAGAGACAGATTGTGGCATTTGAGAATGATAAGATGGTGAGTAGATCCGTTCATCTTCCCTTTGTTGATAAAACCTGTCATTCGAATTGCGACGAGGAAAGCCCTGTGCAGCTGCAGAAGAGCGATATGAGCCTAATAGTGGATGAAGGAGATCTCAGGTCGACTTCGCAACTAAAATTTGATGATCTGAAGGTGCAGAAAATCGATAAATTTACGATATGGAAATTAAACTCCTTTTGTACTGATCAGATGTTGTTCGTTCTCTCCAGTCATGGATATGGCTGCAGAAGGCAATTCACCCAGAACTGGACTATGATCTCTGCATGAGAAAGAAATGGGTACATCCTTCTTCCTCATCTTTCAACTTGGAATATAGCTGAATTTTATGTTGAAGTTATTGTTCGAAGCAAATGCATTAGGGCATGATTCCGCAACAAGTTTGCAATGTTTGTGGTACAAAGAACCCAACAAGTTTTCCTTTGGCAGTTCTCCAAGAACATTATACCCTGGAAGGAGATCTCAATAAGGAAGTGGTTGAAGGAAATGAAGCAGAAGCGGAAGGAAGAAGAACGGCTGCAGAGAGCAGAAGTGCACGCAGCCATATCAGTTGCAGGAGTGGCAGCCGCACTCGCAGCCATTGCAGCAGAAAACTTGGAAGCTAATCAACACAAGTCTTTGAGAGACACGGCGGTGGCGTCCGCCGCTGCCTTGGTTGCAGCTCAGTGTGCACAGGTTGCAGAAGCCGCGGGTGCCAAGCGCGAGCAGATCTCTTCAGCCATCGATGCAGCAGCAACTGCTACAGATGCAGCCAACATCTTTACTCTCACAGCTGCTGCAGCGACATGTACCACCACTCAGTAGCGCTGATCCTGATCTGCTCGACAATCGTTACCTTCTGCAACCCGTTAACAATCTCTCTACATGTTTCAGCAATGAAGGGTGCAGCCACACTAAGAGGAAGACAAGGTCAGAGGCAGAAAACAAAGGGGAGTTCACCAGCACTTGTTTGCGATGACTTTGGCTTTGACCTTGGGAGGTGCAGAGCATCACTTGCTAAGGGGGATGAGATCCTTGTTGCAACAGAAGATGGTAAATGGCATGTTCTTACATGCACTGTACATTTTGATCATATCTACCAAATTCAATACCCACTATGCATTATTTTTGCTTCAATAGTTACTCTCTTCATGATTTTGATCAGGTAAATGCAGGTTGAGATCAGTCTCAGCCATCTTAAACAGAGATGCGAAGGTTATCCTAAGAATCAAGAAGACAAATGCTCTCATGGTCTTCTCCACTGCGAAAGAAAGTAAGTTAAATGTCTCCAAAAGAAAAAAAACAGAGATTATAGTCTCATTACAGTGTCAATTTCCATCTAATCAGGTGTTGTATATGAATTGGATACAAACTCCCTTGAAGAGCCTAAGAAGGAAGCAGATGGATCATATTGCATTGGTATGCAAACAAGCCAAGGGAAGATCGAGCTCAAAACCGATGACTATGTGCAGTACAAGAAATGGCTCACCACCATAAACCACATGCTGATGCTCTCTTCAACTCTCAGCAGGAAAGAAGTACACCTAATAAGAACTAGCAGGTGTTCTCAGAATGCAGGAACTCGTTGATTATTTTCCATCTTCATATCAGTACTTGAAAGGAGTGTGTAATCTCTGATGTAATTTGCAATCTACTGCACACATGTGAGAATGAATTCCTTGTTTCTAATAAAAATCCATCTTAGAAGATCTTCAACGACATTCCTGAAAGCATGCTTGACAGCAACATATTTATGGTGTGGACAGTATAGATTAGGGATATCAATTTGGAAATCTTTTAAATCAGGACTATAATGTTTGGAATTGTGATGTATAAGCAAAGTATGATCTTTCTTCTTTATGGAATTTCCATTGTCCTGTGAAGATAAGTTGAAGCTGTAAGCTCTTCTTGAAAGCTCTATCTTCTCCAAGTATTCGGAACCTCTACTGCAAACAGTGTTGTGCAGGTGGATGGATTACTTTGTTATTCCATTGTTCAAGTGGCCCTTACCCACTCATTGTGGACGTCACCTTTCTCTCTCTCTCTCTCTCTCTCTCTCTCTCTCTCATCACAGCCAACAAATATTGGAGTTTCTCCAACTTCTTGACGAAGAAGACCACAAGTACTCCTCCCTCTTTCTTTCTCATTTCTCAACCCCGGAGAACCGCAAGATCGCCCACCGCGCATCACCATGGGCTTCAGCTCCAAAGCCATGGCAGCCTCCTCTGATCCCCTTGGCGTCCTCCAAATCCTTTGGGAGTCTCTTCACCTCCCCATCAAGTCTGGTCAACTCTTCTTTCCCATCCTCCTCCTCTCCCTCCTCTCCTCCTCCCTCCTCTTCTTCTGCTACTTCTCCATCGCACCCATCCCCCTTGACTTGGTTTCCAAGATCTCAATGCTCCTTGAGGAAACAAACCACCGTCCTCCCGACCTCCTCCTCGACATAGAGAGAGACCTCAGGGATTTTGCTGGGCTAGCAACTTCGATCACGCTTTTCTTCTTCATCTCTTCCTTGTTTCTTGTCCTGGCCACTCTGTACACCTTTGCTATGGCTTACAGTAACAGGAACTTAACGCCTAAAGATCTCCTCCTCCGGATCGCTCGCCGTTGGTACCAGACCATGATCACCAGGCTCTACGTAGTCCTCCTCACCGCCGGCCTTGGGCTCCTGTCTTCGCTTGGCGTTGGCACCGCAATATTGGTCTCCGATGGTTCCAGCGCTGCCTTCAGCTTTGGCCTGAGCCTAGCAGGCCTCTTGCTTCTTCTGTATGTTTACCTGTCGACCCGGTGGTCGATGAGTCTGGTGATCGCTGCGGTGGAGGAGACGTGGGGGATCGGCGCACTCTCGTGGTCGGTAGAGCTCTACATAGGCAATAAGAAGCGAGGGATTGTTCTCACCCTCATGCTGTTGGCCGTCAAGGTGGCGATCTACGGAGCTTTCGCGGCTGTCATGATGGCATCGGCGCCGCCTCAGCCGACGGAGGCACCGATGGCGATCGTATACATCGTCGCAGCGGCAGATGCCCTGTGGGACCTGTATTCAATGGCTGTGTACACAGTGTTCTACTATGAGTGCAGGAAGAGCCATGGCTTGGAGTCAATGCAGTAGTACATTGAGATGGAATCCACTGAAAGGAGTTGGTGTGTGTGTTCATTGCTCCTTTTGTTCTCTTGCTCTAGCTCATTTTATATTCTCAATATGTCAAATAAATAATTGTTTTGAGTATCCATAGTCCTCCAAAATGATTTCATGTTTCTGCAGTACACATTGATTATTGGCAAGCATATAAGTATTTAATTAGAGTTTCTCTCGTAACAATGCTGATATGTAAACGATACAAGTATTCGAGGGAATGTACATGTATTTACTAACAATATGTAGGGTAAATATGTTATTTTGTGAACAATGAGAAAACTATAACGCAGAGATGAATTCCCGTAAAAGCCCTGCTCGTACTTTGAAAAATTCACATAGAGCCTCTCTTCTTGTCTCTATCGAATCCACTATCGACTACATAGCTCTTACGTAAAAGATAAATTTGACAAGGCTAATAGGATCTACGAGGGCAACAATAACTCTTGCGCTACCTCTTTCCTCGCGTGAGGACTATGAGTGACGCAAAGATAGACAATATCGATAAAGCCCATAAAAGTGGCAACAACTCTCGTGTCGATCCTTTCTCGTGCGAGTGCAAGGTTGGTAGGGTTCACAAGACAATGACGATGGATCTGATGAGGCAAAGTAAAATAATTATTTATAATAATAAAAAAAAAGTAGGGATACTTGGTGAAAAAATTTCAAAAAAAATAGTATTTTGTGTTTTGGGGGGAAGAATTCGCCCTATCGTGGATCCATTACAATGGACGGCTCCGATTAAACAGAGAGCTTTCCTATACCCTTTTTCGAACATCCCCTTGTCTTCCTCTCTCTCGATCTCTTGATATAGTTTTAGGTTTTTCGATCCGCGACCTTCTCTGATCCCGCGAATGGATGCCTTGGATTCCGTCGTAGATCCTCTGAGGGAATTCGCAAAAGACAGCGTCCGCCTCGTCAAGAGATGCCACAAGCCCGATCGCAAGGGTGAGTTACGATCTGCAAGATTTGGTTTTTTTCTTTTTTGTATGCAATAGATGTTGCTCTTTCTATTGATTTTGATTGGTTGTGACCCGTTTGAGTCTGTAGAGTTCACGAAGGTGGCGATCCGCACGGCGATCGGTTTCGTGGTGATGGGATTCGTTGGCTTCTTCGTGAAGCTGATCTTTATCCCGATCAACAACATCATCGTCGGTTCGGGCTAGGTAAATTGATGATAATCCCTCTGTGTCGTCAATCTGAGTTGCTTGTTATGGATTTTTTTAGGTCATAATACTTCTTTTTTATAAAAGGATTTGGATATTCTCTGTTGTGTTTCATAATAATTGTACCTTCAGATTTTTAAATTGATCCTTTTTTGAATTTGGTAGCTTTAGTAAGATGATCTTTATTGCTGATATTCTTTCAATTGGGCATCCAATATGAACTTATTCTTCAGTCATGGTCTCTGTCGGTGAGGCGTCGTGGTCCGACAGGCTATCTTCTAACCCTAGTTTTCTAGTTGCTAGTATGTTTAAGTGGTCATGGTAACAAGCTAATAAATTATCTCGCTTCAAAATTAGTTTTCAATGAAAGATATCACCCATGTGAAAGAACATATCCCCCTACGTAGGAAGGAACTGGCTGCCCATTCCATCTTCTTGATCTCCAATTTTGATGGAACATGCAATCTTGTTATGATTTATTTAAAAGTATTATGAGGATTTGCAACTCTTTACGAGAATCTTTGAATCATATCTAGGAATTTGTTTATGCAGCACAAGGGAAGTTATATGCAGACTGGAAAATACTGGAGGTGTGTACTGATCTGCACGGTATACAAAACCATGGTTTCCATGTCTTGGAATTTCGATGAAGTGAAATTTTACTGAGCTGGTATATGGTTTCAACACTACATATAAAGTGCGAACTTAGTATCACTGTGTGGCTTTTGATGTACTAAATCCATTTCCATGACACGAGCATCAATTCAATAACTTTTTAACTAACAAATAAGGGTATGGACTAAGGGTAGAATAATTTTTTTAATTTGAAAATAGATTAGCTTCCACGATGAGCTGCTTTTTTTGTGTGTGGGAAGGGTGGTATTGCATGAATGTACAACTAGAAGTTTATGGAAATTACTAGTGCCTATTATTTGTTTTGCTAGTCATGCATGTGACAATTCGAAAAGAAAGCTGGATTTTCTTATGCATGTATAGCATGGGGAGCATGTTGCCTTATAATTATTATTTTTTTTACTGATGCTTTAGGATCTTGCATAATTATACTTCATCGGATCAAGTATAATTATTTTACAATGTTATTATTTTATGGAATTTTATATGTTGTGCTTTAGTTTGTATGATTTTTTTTCTTTATTGTTATATCTCACTTTCCTGATCAAATCTCCGATATGACGTCTTGTAATATGTTTGTTTATGCAATGAGGTGTTTCTTGGTACATTTTATGACCTCTCTTTCCCACTTTTAATCGTCAACTATTTATCAAAAGGAGATTTTGTGCATGATAGAGTTTTTAATCTGGGAGCAGTAGATAAATATCAACTCTTTCAATGCTGGTAGGCCCTCGTTGTTCCCATATTTTCTTCTCTTATCATCATTATTGTCAATCTAGCACCAGATTGCCTAATATTTTAACCCAAGAGTAGTCTTTTTTTGGGGGAGTTTTAGCTTGATCTACCTGGTGTTGTAGTTGTGAATCGCAAAATCTTACATATTTGAAGGGTTATGTCTGCATCGACTTAACCTCTGTGCACTCGAATGAAATGACTCATTCCAGTTTTATTCGATGATGTTTTCTTATCGCAGGACTCGCTCTCAAATTTTCGGGACAAGCATGAAGTTTATATCGACCTAGAAATCGATTTGTCATCTTTGGCATTCTTGACTCACCGCAGCTTTAGCATCAAAGGAACAAACAAAGATATTTTATTTTACATTTTCGTGTATGCATTTCTAATTTTGTAACTTTTGCTATTTTTCCAGTTTATGCCTGAAATTTACTGATGTAGACTCTGATATATCATCTTTGGTCAAGACAAAAGTGTTGGTTGTTCGAGTTCCTTAAAAGTGAGATTCACCATAGCCTCATGTGGTGATTAGGCATGAAGCTCGCCACATACTCGAATGCGCCAGGAATGGATTGTCAGGTGACGATGATGTTGTGCTCCTTCAATTTTCAGATACATATTTCTCATAGAAAATTGATTCGTTGCTTTGGTATAATATCACCATTCTTAGTTTGCAGGTGTATATTCTGATAGAAAAATGCTTGTGTTTCTTTGACAGTTCTTCTTCTTCTAACAAAAATTTCTCCTTTCCGTAACTTTCTCCATCACCTCCTCTTCTACATTTCCTCTTTTACCACTTACTTGGTACCGTGCATGTATATTGTATGTTGGTGCATCTGATTGACTTTAGTCAAAGGTTCTTTAAGTCCAGTCGGATTATTTTTACTCTCAAGAATGTTTTTTTTGAAACTTATGATCTAAAAATATAAAATCATATGGGTACGTGCATCTGATCTAGATAAATTTTCATTCGACTATGAACAATCAACCATTTTATTAGCTCAAGATTAAAACATCATGAATATATTAACTTCCGACAATGAAGTAGGTAAAACAAGTCCTCTACAATCTACTACTCGAGTGAGAAATCAATCAACAAAAACAAATCCAATCTTATTATGTAGATTCATGTATGAAAGGCCGGCCTAAATTCAAATCCAGACCAAAATATGCTCAATTGCTGCAATGGATTTCATGATACGAAAATAACTTTTTATCAAAATACATTCTCAACCTCAAAGCATGGACAAGTGGCCACCATCATGTCCATGTCTTATTGGGCTAGAGGCTGGACTGTGAGTCCGTTTGCGCCCGCCTGAGAATAACCCGGTATTGTAAACGGGTTGCATGACCCCAAACCCGCTATTGACCAACTCCGGGCCCTAATTTTTGCGACCCGAAGCGCAAGTCCACCGCACTAGGGATTCTGCACCACCGCCTTCCGCGGAGCTTCGCCGCTGCCTGGGCTTCAACCTTCCGCCTAGGAAAAGTGTGTAGAATAAAAAATGTGGAATCTTGCCAGGGTAACGTGGAATCTGTGGCAGTCTCGAAGGCTGTCCTCCGTGATTCGTTCGTCCATTTCCGCCTAGGAAAAGGTTATAGTTTCTGTTTAGATGGTTTATTTTTGTCATTATTCTTGTCATTATTTATGAAATCAATGTGTTTTTAGCAGGGAGGTTTGCTTTCCACTACATGTAGAGGTTTTACCACCCTCGAGTCTCAAGAAAGTGCAGGTGTAATCCCACCGGAGCTGCTAACGACTACCAAGACTGTGCTTAGGCCGGATCGTGATATAGGTAGCTATTATTTGGGGAAGTGCCTTTTCTTATGCTTATGCTGATCATATCGTATTTTTTGTTGTCAACTTGTTTTGCTGCAGTGTCCATTTTGCTGCATTGTTATCGCTTTTTTTTTTGTTGGTAGTATTTGCACATCATTTTTCTTCCATCGTGATTATGCTGCATATGATGCTTACTGATGACTTAGTCTTGATTAATATATATTTTGGAAACATAGCTATTCATTGAATCCTTAAAAGTAGATAATAGGCGGTGTCTAAGCTACAGTGTAAAGTCAGAGAGACATTTTTTGGCTGATATTAAACATAAAAACTAATGGAGAGAAGAGGATAGAAGATGCAGTAGAAAAGAGAAGTTGTTTGGATTACCATTTCTATCCAATTTCGCTAATTCTGAAGACGATGCAGTAGAAAAGAGAAGTTGTTTAGATTACCGTTTCTCTCCATTTCTATCCAATTTCGCTAATTCTGAAGAGAAGAAAAAAGGTTCTGGGAGAGAATTGGATTCTCCTCACTTCTTTCTAATTTTCTTCCTACTTTTGCTTCTAAATGGAGAATATTCACTTCTCTTCTCTCCAGCTGTCCTCTTTGCCCCACTTCACTCCATCCAAATGACTCTGGTTGTTCATGAAGCAAGTTATATTCTTTTGTGGGTAGCTGTATCATGACGGCTTTGGTGATGTCTCCTACTTCTGGACATGTTCCCCAGATGGTGATAGCGTACTTTATAATCAGCGACCAGTCACTTGTAATTAGCTATGTCAGATAATTTTACACGTAGTGAATCTTCCATTGGAATTGTAATTGTTTTTTGATTCTCTGCCACCTATTAGCATTAATATGCATAATATTTTGATCTACAAGTGCTTCAATAGTTAAAGAAGATTTTTTTTTTCATTAATCTTCTGTTTTGCATCTCCTGTGAATATGTGTTTGTCCTGTAGGGCAATATGGAGACCTAGTTACTAGGGTGACAAATTTCATTGGCGAGGCTAATGGCTTCATGGTTTTGGCTGGTGATGTTTTTGATGTGCCGAATAGAAAGGATATTATCCACCGTGTTGTAAGGTGGCAGCTTGCTAAAAGACAACAGGTAATCTACAGTACTCATGCTTCTAAATTAGTTGCACATTAGATCGCTGATCGGTCTTGATATCATTATTTAATATACATAGTATTTTCTCATCCCAAGACATAATTGTTGTGGATTTAATTTGGCATATGAAAATTTCACTTTTTGTGACTAGAATATTAAAGTTGTTGTCCAAATGGTGTCATTTTGTTGATCAAATTATCTTTTTATATTGGCATTTGATTTACAATAATGCAACATACTAAATAAACCTTTATGATCTACTCTCAGGTTGGTTGGTTGGGTGGATTTTAAGGGTACTACCTGCAAATAATTCAAGGTTGTTATTTATATCTGCAAATGCTTTAGGTCAAATTCTCTGGAGTCCATGACAGTTTGTATCAATTTTTGTTACCTGGTCTTAAAATATCTTCTTTTGACATGCTTGAGTCACTCAGAGAGCTTTTCTTCATCTAATCTCAATTGATCCTGCCTCTAATTTACTGTCTGTCTGAATGCTTATTGGTCTTTTTCTCCTATATTGCTTTCAAACTGGGCAATATCAATAAAGCTAGCTAGTCTTATTTTTTTGTCTCGTAAATTATGGGGAATATAACTATACACCAGATGCACGTCTTTGTTCTGGGCATTCTAGTGTTGTTATCTGAGCAATATCAATCCAATAGTTAAGTTGCCGATCCATGTTATGGAAGTTATGTTTTGTGATGCCTATTTCACATATTTCATCTTTAACACCCATTTCTTTGGTTATTAGTTCAGAATGCATTTGCTGAGTATGCTATTCTCATTACTGAAGCATCCATGTTATATACTCTTAGAACCACCTACATTTGGATAAGGCTCAATCATGAGAATACCAGCAAGTTACAAGTTTACATGCTAGATATGTATTATGAACGATGGAGGATGCGTATAAATCTATTAATAAAAATGAAAATAAATTGTACTTTACTGAATCCTTATATGGCATGATGCTCATTTGCTTGTAAATGGATCACTCTTGTAATATTGTTCATTCCCTTTTTTTATTATTGCAGTTGAATCTTTACTGGATACTAGATATTTTTTGTCTAATGAGAGGAAATTGTTTATGTAAATCGGGAAGAATAGTACAATGCAAGGTTCGTCATAGCATGGCATATCGTTTGGTACGGATGGTACATACCGATCTGATAGGGGATCAGGATGGGCGGTACATACTAGTTTGTCAGTACACTCCACCGTATCATATGTCAGTATGTCTATATATACTGTACCAATGACTAGTTGGTATATCAGTACAGACCGGTAAGGCGAACATGGTACTTTGGTCAGTTCGCAAATTGCATATATTTTTTGATAAGCCTTTTAAATTTCTGGCCTGCAGAAGCGTCTCTGTTTTGTTATTTGTTTTCATGCGAATGTATATTTTTTTGTTAATAGCGAGTTGAAGCATGCACATATTGAATATAAAGATTTGCAGCATGGCCTGTATTATCAAAACTGAGACATCCATATTGGTTGTCTTTAGTTTTCTGTTTAGGACTAATTTATTGGACCATTTTTGTTTCATATCATCACATATTATTTATATCAGGGTACACACTCGACGAAAACTATTAGTGAAGTAAGTGGGACAGGTAAGAAGCCATACAGGCAAAAAGGAACTGGAAGAGCATGACATGGGACTTTGCGTGGACCTCAGGTTACTAAAACCTTTAGCATCTGCTGTATCAGGCTTGACGCAAACCTGTCTGCTATCTTTGTCCTTTCTAATAGGAATAATCTAACCAAGTGCACATTAACAGTTTAGGCATGGTGCCATCATGCATGGGCCCAAGCCACGAAGTCATGCAATTAAGCTGCAAAAGAAGGTTCGGCAATTAGGATTGAAAATTGCATTGTCGGCTCAAACAGCCGAAGGCAAGGTTAGTCTTGTCTTGCTTTTCTTCCCTCCATTCTTACATTTTAATCTTCTGAACTTTTAATGGTTTTATTCTTTTCCTTTTTTGGATCTATATGATGAATTTCTGGTTAATCCTTTTGATCCTTTTTCCTTTAGCTCATTGCTATTCCTGTATGGTGTTAGACTAAAATTTCCAATAATTGCAAGATTTCTTTGATATTATGGATTTGAAATACCCACACTGCATTTACTGCAAATTAAGCTAAACTCACTGTTCCTGTTTGGAAGATTCATGGCCATATATGCAGGGTTGTTTTTTACCGAATATATTAGACAACTTGCATCCGTTTTAAATAATATATTAGCTGCTTTCATGTTGCTTCCTACATATATTACCTGTATTTTCTGACGAGGAACAATCCTACTGGTTATGCTAAACAGCTTATAGTTTTCGAGGATTTGGCAGTCCCTAGCCAATCAAAACAAAGAATATTGTAAATTATGTTGCCGAGATGGAAAACACAAAGAAGATTATATTATTGGTGGATGGTGGTCCTATAGATGACCAGCTGAAGTTGGCAACAAGAAACTTGCGTTATGTGAATGTGTTGCCATCAATTGTAAGTCCACATGGGTTCATACAAGTGAATTTTGCAATCATGATCAACTGCAGAATTTGTGAACTGGAGTTTGGTTTCATTTGGTTGATTCAAGTCTTTATATCTATTCATATTTTCATGTTCATGCAGGGCCTGAATGTCTATAGCATCTTGTTGCATGACACACTGGTGATGACTGGAGATGCTGTTGGTAGGATAGTCGAGCGGATGCACACTCCCATTAATCGTTGATGTCATCCCAAATAAAGAAGGAAGAATTCATGCTCCAGCCATTGTAGGTATGTTATGGATGAAATAAACCACTGACTGATAGAGAATGAATTTAATTTGCTCTTTGATTTCAGTTTGAGCTTTGCCTAGTCAATTTAATGTACTCTCATCATATGCAAAGAACCTTCGTCCAAATTGACCTGCCATTTCTTTTTTGTGCTACGCTGTCGGATGTGCCTCATTTTTTGGTATTTGTCTGCTTTAGTTGCCAGATGACTAGAGTTGGAAAAAGCAAACAGACTTTTGTGTAAGCTTTCTTGTTCTTGCAGCATCGTTGTGGGACGAGAGTGTTTTGCCTTTTGTTAGTGATGACATATGACCGAAACGAGGCGACCCCATGACCTCCGCATTGTTCGGCGTCGAACACCACGGAGTCATCTCCGAAAGCTCGGAACGGCGTTACAAGACGCCAACCCGGTATAAGTCGGTTGATGCTTGTCTATAGGGTACAAGCCATCCTCCCGATGAGTTGACAGTCATTAAGGGATCATGTACGATTGTTTATCCTTTCGTAGGTATAAAAGCTAATCATTTGACCAATGGGAAGAGATTGTACATTCAACTCATTTTTATTTCATTTAATTTTAACTTAAGTTTAACTTAAGCTTCAGAAGGATCAAGTCGGAAAATATCTTTCTAGAGCTCGACCTGAGTGCAGGGGCTGGCGACGAAGAAGCAAGCGTCGAGGCTTACAAATCAATTTGATATATGTACATATATATACGATAAGCTTTCTTAGTGCAACCAAAATTTTGTACATAAATCGTTCAAATGACATGCTTTTATTAGATACCATTTAAGGGGGCGCATAAGAAAGTACCAAAAGAGGAGACAATATGCACAGTTTTAATAAACACATGCAGCCAGAGTTAAGGCACCAAAATGGTATAAATCGCCTGCAATCTTGACTGAAGAGAGAGACAGAGAGCTAACAATTGTCCTGACATGACAACCCATGATTGGTTGGATACCCGAAGAACCAAACCAGGAGACAATATGCACAGTTTTAATAAACACATGCTGCCAGAGTTGAAGCATAAATGGTGTAAATAACCTGCAATCTTGATTGAAGAGAGAGAGAGAGAGAGAGGAAATGTACTGACATGACAACCCATAATTGGTTGGATACCTCCGCAGATCAACCAACAAGGGTGGGGTGTTTAGGTGATCGGAAGCTACAGCAGGATGTGATCATGGGAGATGTAGTTCTTTGCACTGCTAGTGACAGACAGTATGAAAAGTTGTAATGGTAGCAAAGATGAGAAGTGCAGTATTTCCTGATAACAATCTCAAAGACTTGAGAGAATTGTTTTGGTACTAGGAATCTAATGACATTGTCTATGCGAAAGGACTCTAATCATTGCTATCAAACCACTGACAGTGCGAGAATATCCATTTACTGAGAGAAAGAGAGAGAGGATATTATGGCAAGGACATGAGAAAACCCAGCTCGACAACTCTGTCGATTTAGAGCAGAAGCAGAAGAGGGAAAAAGTTGCGAGTAGGATTCATAGTTTCAGCGACAAGTCTATCTCCTCCGCAGTCTTGCCTTTGTCCTCCGAAGGTCTGTAAAACGCCCACCGTTTCTGCTCGCTGGTCTCCCTCCAACCTACGGTCGTCACCTTTCCGACACCGACATCATGGCGGGAGTAGTGTTCTTTCATGAACTCCACCATGCTATGCCGGCCAAAGGCCGAGCCATCACCAACCGCCGCAAGACTCTTGCCGGCATGCGGGCCAACTGCGGTGGGCATCTCCCTTATTCTTTTCGCAAGGCTTCTCTCCAGCTTGTGAGCGTTCTGGTGGCCGCCCAGCGCTTGTGAGCTGTAGAACTTCCTGTTGCAGTAGTGGCAGGAGAAGAACCGTTGTGGCTCAGGCGGAGACATCGGCTGCAGTTCTAGCTCCAGGTTAAGATCACAGGCCTCTAATTCCACTTCCATGGAGAGAGAGAGAGAGAGAGGAAATGTGTGTGTGGTTATCCCTTGAAGATGAGTACAGAAAGTATCTCAGCTTGAAATGAGGAGGAAATGGGAGAAAGGGAAATTAAACAAGGCGTGGCAAGAGAAATGATCGAGCGAAGGAGACAGGAACAGGAGAGAAGAGATCAACGTGTGGAAGCGGAAGGGGAGATGGGGGGGTAGTGGGAGAAGAGATCACCCCCCCCATTTATGGCTGCACCGGAGCTTCGCGTCGTGTCGGTACGTGGGCTAATGGCCTTCACCATTATTTGGTGCAGGAAAAGGTGACATGCCTTCTCTCCCGCTGTCTCCTTCTCCTCATCGCTTCTTCACTCCGGTCCCCCCTAAATTCCCTCCTCCTTCATTTCGTCCCATCTCTCTCTCTCTCCAAGAAGAAAGTGCATGTGACCAAATAGATACGTAACATATGTGCCATCACATCCACTGTTCTGAATCCAAGCATGCACGCACGGCCCAAATCTTCTCTTCGCAAAAAGCCACCTGTTGGAACAAAAATCTAAGCTTCACATTTGAGCTTCTGCATCACTTTGTAGTTCTTGACGGAAGCCACAAGCTATCATCTTTTCATTCGAGAAGGAAGACAAATCAGCACATGTTTCCTAAATGATTCTCGCATGAAAAAGGACGGGTACGTATAAATCCCTGCGGTAGAGCACGAACCTTATCAGATATTATTCCCACACCCGTATGGTTCGGATGGCTCGGTCGGTGGACGGAGTCACGCACATCCATCGTATGTCATGGGCAACGTCACCTGAATGTGTCTCCGGCGGCACGAGAACCACTCGGGTCGGGGGGCGACGAGGGCCACGCCATTTGAGCTCGTGGATGAAGTAGTGGGGCCCAGCTTCCGGTGGCTGCGACACCATCTTATGGACGACACCACCCACGCATCCTTCGTCTGGAGCGTCGGAAAAGGACCGATGATGAGGCCGTGGGCGCACACAACAAATTCGGGCATAGACATCGTTAACTATCAGCCAGTTAGTAGCAGATGATGATCCTCCTCCTCACATTATTATTTCATCAACTATAACACCAAAGAAAGCAAAAGAAAGCAAAAGAAAGGGAAGAGAAGAAGTCGCAACAACACAAGTCCAGAATCAAATACAAAGAGACTCACTCCGATCGAGTCAGCAAATTACGACTACTCGTGGAGGGAGAGAAGAAGACTGTAATACTACTACAAAAAACAAAGAATAAACGAGGAGATTGTTGGCTGGACACGAGAGGACGATTCCAATGGTACCGCGATGTTCTTTTTGGTGGGGCGTCCGGTGTGGGGTTGGAGAGAGAATACATGTTAAGAAGAAGAAGAAGAAGAAGAAGAAGAAGATGAATGGGACGGGAACGGTCTTCAGCACTGTTGAGATTATCCATCCATAGACGACAAGCCTCTATATATCTCTATCTAAATTGTAAGATAATTTACTCTCTCATTCAATTGTCTTCTACGAGTGTTCCAAAATTAATGTTTCTCCTTCTAATATTGACCCATAAATACACTTGATCTATGATCTATGATCAAGATAAAGAATTCATCTATGTCATTCATTGGCCGCGGCCGATTAGATATTTATATGAATATTATATATATATATATATATATATATATATACATCAACCTCTCGCCAATCTCACCTACCGGCATTCTGCCAATTGACACTGGTGGCCCCAGAAGTGGGTCCCGGATGGGCCCCACCTCCAATAATTAGAGAATTGAGTAAAATGGACGTGTCTTACACGCGAAGTTCTTTATCCGATCGAAGGATGAAATAAATGAAAATAGAAGAATTATTTGTTCCCCTTATTATATATATTACATGTTATGTTAGTATTATTTTAATGTAGAAGCGCTTTTTTTTATTGATTGCGTCGTATGAAAATGCTGCTATTTACACGTGGGCACGGCTACCGCACGTAGCACCTCCGTGACGTGTTCGGTGGCGACAGCTCAACTTCGTGTCGGGAATCCCCTCGGTGCCTGATCTCGCCTATCTCATTCGCGCTGTAGGCGGAGGCTTAGCTTATCCCCGCCACCGCGGCAACAAGTTCTTATCCACAAGGAAGTCACCTCCTGGACCGCCTTGCTCTTCGGCCACGTCCGTTCAGAGCGTGTCGAGGAAGCCGAGGAGCTCTTCGAACGAGAATGCCCGAGAAGTCCATGGGTCTGGCCCATGAACTGTTCCGGAGCTGAACGTGTTGTTCTGGAACAGGATCCTGACCTCGCCTTGTTGAGAGTTGACGGGGCTCCTGCTATCTTTGATAAGAATGCGGCTTCCTGTAAGGTGATGGCATCTTGTCATGATCTGAACTGAAGGCTCGAGGAAGCAGGTCTCGATCTCTTCTCGTACGGATGCCTAGAAGGAACAACCATATCCTGGAATCTGATGATGACCGGTTTAATATGCAGAATGAAGATTTGAGGAGGGAGCAACGGTCATCCTACAAGATGAACTGGTAAATTGTGGTCACTTGGACTACGACGATCACGGATATATGTTGAAGATGAGCAGAACGAAGTGGCTTCCAAGAGGTTCTTAGAGATGTTAATAAACTGGTAAATTCAGGAGCTTTCACTGGACATTTAGCGGTCCCATCGGATTGTTACCAATACTATGTATCTTCCACTTTTATCCTTTGGTCAGTTCTGTCGTGAAGCGTATATGCTTCAGCAGTTAGATGGAGGGAAGCAGCAAAGATGAGGTCAAAGAGACGAAGGTGGGCGATCAAGTCCACGCGTTTGTGGTACGTGATAAATCTAGCATTGAATCTGACAAGATGTATACTTTTGTTGTTGCATGATCTTCGATCATGGAAATACCTCTCCTTGAGATCTGGTTATGAGCTATTATTATTGCATTCAGATGTCTTCGAGGATCGACTGCAAGAATCAGGGAGGATGGTTAATACCGTTGACGATTTCCAACACATCGGACCGAACAATCACCTTCGGCCAGCCTTCCATCACTGCAAGAATAGCCTTGCACTCCTCCGCTGGCAGCTGCACCTGTCCGCAACCCGTAGTCCCCACACCACCCACCACCCGCCATGTCCCGCACGTAATACCCAAACCCAGCAGAAGCAGGAGTTGGCACGAAAGAACCATCACGACTTATGATCATAAACTTTGATCTATGGCTTCGTTCTCTTCCCCTTGACCTGAGACTTGGTCTTCTCCCGGCATCTGACACAAGTCCCTTGGACAGGTCATCCATCACCTTTTACCATATGGAAACCAGGGTAGAGTGTTTGTTTCTGAGGTGAGCTTCGTTCCGATAAAGCTCCGTCGCAAACCTGCATTTAAATATCAAGTGCTGCTTGGGCAAATCCTCAAAGAACTTGCAAACTGGACAGACATCGATCTGACTTTTTGTAGATTCTGAGCAAGCGGTCGAACGTAGTAGGTAGTCGACTGTCATAAGAATATCTTCACTTTGGGAGGACAACCCATTGTCCCATGTCTTCTTCTTTCCCACTTGCCGTGCTTGACAACGAAAGTGATGAGACCTCTTGGTTGTAACTTGACCATCCATTGCAAATATGCCTACATCTATGTATCCTCCTGCGTAGGATCCCCAGGGAGGGAGGGATGTGTATGAGCAAAAATAATATCCTAACTGAGGAAGTGATATTTTTTTTCTTATCTAGGGAGCCTCTCAAAAAAAAAAAAAAAGTTTCTAGATATCTTTTCGGTCTTATCTATTATTTTCTTACTAAAGTTTAAACAGAATAATTAGTTTGATAGTGAAACTTATTAAAAGCTTTAATAATGCTCTCTATATCCCAATAAGCTTTAAATAATTTAATAGCGAACTCGACAAGCTTTAAGTCTTGATTAAGAACCAAGGCTTTATCGTGAAGACAAAATAAGAAAGTTTTATCTCCCTTGTTCAAATCTTCTCGATCAACTTTATTCTCAAGTTTTTCAATCTTACAATTTGTTTTTCTAAATTTCTTCTCAAGACTTCCCTCCTACCTACTCGGTCTCATAATTGAGCCCCTTAGATCGTCGAGAATATTGTGAATATGATCTCTATGACTCATAGATTTATGCTAATAGTCCTTATAGCCTCTCTAAAATCAAGACTTTTAGCCCGATCAATCTCATATATTTGAAGTTCACATTTATAGGATCTATAATCTATTCTATTATATTAATAAGTAAACTCAATGTAACAATATTTAGTTATGTAAACTCAATGTAATTCGAAATAAAAATTCTTTAATCATAATCTTGTAAATTTTGGTAGATCGGAGAATTAAGCTCCTATTGAGTTTTGATATCCAATTGGCTCGAAAGTTTATGGTTTTCTAAAAAAGAAAAAAGGAAAGAACTTTGTGTGTTGATAATGGTATCGCTTCACCAAAATTACTATGGACTTTCAATCATAAAAATCTTCCAATGTTTTTGTTGTTGACTTCCATCGTTTCGTTATATTATTTGAAAATGTTTTATGTATCGTCCGTGTCTATATTGTGCAGCAAAAGATTAGTTAGACTAAGATAGCAAGCTTTCATTCTGCTCGAGCATTAATTTAATAGGTAGGCCTATAAGCTACAAGATGATGTGAGTAGAAAAACTATATTATATTTATATTATACGAAAAATTTTAATATTAAATTTTAAAATTAATTAATAATATATTTAAATTTATGATGCATACCTTTCGATGTCATTCAGAAGGTTTTTATATGATTTATAAGTGTATCGTCGTCAGAAAGTTATAGTGATGTAAATCTGCAAAGAGAACTAGACTCGTCTTCTTCTCTCTTTTTATTCTTTACAAGACTACTATCAACGATGAATTAAGAACAAAAGGGAGATAAAAAAAATCTACAAACTCTGATTGACTTGTTAACATGACTAAGAAAAGATTAGAGAAATCTATAATCTTTCATCAAGATCATCTTCTAAGGAATTATATCATAATTGGACTTCCTTTTTATTGACCGATAATTATAATCAGAATACAATCATATCTATAATATATCTTATTTAATTAAATACTATCGTATAATCTAAATTTTCATGCATTTTAGTAAAACCAAAATTGCACATGATTTTATAAATTTGGTGACAGATATTTGACAATAGTTATAATTATGTTTTGCCATCTCTTCTGGCTAATCAAATCATTTTGAGTTTCGAAATCAATGCAGCCACCGATTGCAGTTGAGAAAGTGAAGTTACGCCGACCACTCTACTCTATCTTCCTAATATATTGTTATGCAGTGAACACACAATGTAGATTAGAACAAAATTGTGAATTGGATCGTATTTCCACAATCACGACAGGTAAAATCAAGAATCGAATACGCATCTCTATACGTATATTTTAAATTTCTTTCGTTTTGATGCTCATGGATGGATGATCACAGCCTCCCGTGAAGCGCCGCAACGGATACATCGGAATACCAACCAGCGAAGGGGCGCAACGGCCGGACGGCGACTTATACAAGCGCGACCCGGTGGGCTCCGCCCGGCCATCGACGGTGATGGTGATGGTGATGCTGTAGAAAGGGCACATGGGGCCCCCACCGAAACTGGCGTTGGCTTTCCGCTGAGATGGAGAACATACAATAAAATAAAAGCCACTTTTTTCCACGTGCTAATTGGGGCCATTCTGATGTTGACGCTCCTCCTATTTCCATAGATATATATTTCTCTTCTCTTATAAAAATAAATCAAAAATAAAAAATATATATATTAATGCTTTCCTTATCTATAATATTTTTATGATAGGCTCAATTTATTATCGATGGGTACGAGAGAGGAAATCAATTGCACGTACAGAATGCCTTCCACGTGCATGGCTCGTGCACTGTAGCCATTCCCGACGAGATCCCTCCATCCGCATGTTCGTGTGCATGTGCATGTGGTCCGTTTTCTTATCCATCTCTCTCTCAAGTACACCATTATTAACGAGATAAGATAAGCTGGCCATCGAATAGCTGTTCACTGTTGGTCGGAGATCTCACCGGTCGCCTCTACTGCAAAAGGTCCATTTCCCCTCCTAATAATTCGTGTCGGAAGATCATGTGGATACGTCAGCGGCACCACTTCACGGTGGCAAGGTGGAACAGCGAATCTAATGACAGAGGGTTGGAGGCAGCCATGCCTGCAACGCCTCCGAGCTGGCTCCACACAGTATCCTTCCTCCACGAACGGTCATAGCCACCCAGGCCCGCAGTATAGAACCCGGTCTCCCCGCCTCCCACTCCATCCCATTTCCACCTCCCGCGATCAAGACACAGCCAGGGCTCGCAGATGTCGGGTGTGTGGGTGTTCAAGAATGGCGTCCTGCGGCGTGTGGAGAACCCGAGCGGCGGCGAGCCCGGCGGCGGTCTCCGTCGTAAGGTTCTGGTCCACCTCCCCACCGACGAGGTGGTGACCTCGCTGGCGATGCTGGAGAGCGAGCTGGCGGAGCTGGGTTGGGAGCGGTACCCGAGCACTCCCGACCTGATCCAGTTCCACAAGCGCTCCTCGGTGCACCTCATCTCCGTGCCCCGGGACTTCTCCCGGTTCACGTCCGTTCACATGTACGACATTGTGGTCAAGTGCAGGAACGTCTTCGAGGTGCGTGATGCATAACATATACACACACAGGTGTATATCGGATGGTGATCATGCCGACGTCGTCCCCGCTAGTGGTCGATCACTAAGTCTGCATGAAAGCCTTGTGGTGGTGTAGCCGCTGCTGTGTTGGTTCGGATTGTGCTACTACTGTTTGATGTTTAAGCTGTTTCCTGCATGTCTGTCATTGTGCTTCCTATTTGGTGCTTCGTACTTGTTTGGTGTCTTTGTGTGTGTGTGTGTGTGTGTCTCTCTCTCTCTCTCTCTCTCTCTCTCTATCTCTCTATATATATATATATATACTTATTTTTGTACTATTTCTCTAATTCATTTGCCATCTTAAAAATTATATTACTCTTAAACCATAAGTGCCGTTGCTATCTCCCTGCCTTCATCAGCAGGACATTGCCAGTACTATTATCTTTGATGTTGCCGTCACTGACACCATCGCTACTATTATCATCGTCAACTTTTGTTATATCACCAACGTTACAATGTCCTTATCATCGTCACCATCATTACCGCTACACTGCAACTATTACTATTATCTGTAAAGGGACAGCCACAATCACGGGGAAGGGAAGAGCTGAAGATACGCACGGCAAAAGCTGTGGAGGAGCGCCGAGCACACCACGTGAAATGAAACCCGCCACTCCGCGCGTCGACGCATCGGGCGATGCCTCTCACTGTCCGGTGTCCTCTCCCTGAAGTAATGCGCGTCGTCCCGCTCCTTCCCCCGGGGGGCTGGTGAAGTGTCACTGCTGCTTTCGTGACCGAGACACTCGGTGGTCCTCTCCACATGATCTTTACCATCAGCATGAGTAGTGCAGTGATGACCTTTTCAGCCTGCTGCCTGCCATGCATTGATGAGACTCCATGGCTGAAGAGGCAAAACCACAGCAGGGTCTTCAACTTTCGGATGGGGCCATGGCGGCTGTGTTATCTACTAATGTTGTATGCAACCAGAACGAAGGAAGGAGAGAAGATAGCATGAAGGAAGAAGAGAAGATAGCACGCAGGAACTTAAAAGTTGACGAACCGTCCGAGAACTTAGGATAATATTTACGTGTATTTTTCTCAATAAAAAACAAAAAACTTTATTACTAAAATCATTAGAAAATAATCCCATCTGCTTTAGAGCGAATCAAAAAATCCAAATCCAAAAAATTCCTTCAAAGACCAATCAACCAATTAGTTACACAATTTTCTTTCAAGAATAAGATCTTATGATCATCGACATTAGATGTAAAATATATTTAATAATATTCAAAATTCACTATGGAACTAGAGATTATTTACTTACGATATCCACCGTCATCATAGAGTCTGTCTCGATATGAGCTTGATAAAGATCGTTCTCATAAGCTAATAGCTTTTGCCTTACAAAAATTACTATCTCGCTTCCGATGGTAACTACAACCCAAAAAAATACTAGAAGCATTATCACTCGTAGCAACGAAGTCAATATCACTATCACAATCATCATTTCAAGAACCATCGTAATTTAATTTGATCCAATTAAGAGCTAATTTTTTTTCATTTAATAGGACAAGGACAATGATTAACGTTTCTCGTCGATTCAATTGGCTTCATTGTAGCGTGAATGTATGAGACCATTTGAAAAAAAAAAAAATTATTAAAAATAGTATTATTATAAATAAGCTCCCTTTAAATAGCAATAAAAGTCAAATTTTCTAACAACTTTAAGTTTTCATAACTTTCTCATATTTTTTGTTTCTGAGGTGGGTCTTAGAATTGGAGACCCTTATTCATGTTAAAAAGGTAATATGTGGCAAAAGGTAGAAATTGTTGGGTCCAATTCAGCTTGGACTAGATGATTTGAGTAGTAAATCCGAATCTGATTTATTTAAAAAATAAAAAAAAATGTACACAATGAGAGTAGCGAAAAGGTGTCCGTTAGCGAACGCGTGAGAAAAAAACCAAGAAAGAAAATGAGAGAAAAAGTTAAGGTTTTTGAGGCTTTTACTATATGATCAAGCGGTTAAATTTCGTTGATTTTGACTCAAATTTTATGTGAAGAATCCTTGTAACAAGTTTTACAATCTTAATGTTATCGATCTATAGTTTATCCTCTCTAAAGTATTTTCCTGCTATTTCTATTTTGT
Organism: Musa itinerans; assembly: GCA_001649415.1. NCBI lineage: Eukaryota > Viridiplantae > Streptophyta > Magnoliopsida > Zingiberales > Musaceae > Musa > Musa itinerans. The sequence continues at coordinate 148,369 of LVTN01000258.1, forward strand.
GAAACTTAAAAAAAAAATTTCATAAAATTCATCTTTGATGATGATGATACGTTAATGTGGAGTTAAGATATGTGTTCTTAATGTTATTGTAATCCTTTAATTATTCTGGAAAAGATATATTATAAATCTATTATTATTATTGGTGATAGTGAAAGTTTAAGGTAGACTATGATCCCGTAATTTTTTCTACATTAGATTTTTCATGTAAAAATTTAATGTCTTTCTTTATGACTGATTTATTGTTCTATTGTTTATACTGCTATGGTTAATATTTATTTTTATTAATAAGTTAGTATTTTGACAAAAAATTCATTTTGATATAAAGAGGAAAAAAAAATATTTCGTTATAATAATTTTTCCCAACAGAAATCAATACACAATCTTTCATGTAACATCAAAGATGAATTCCGTAGACTACTTATTTAACGCTAGCTTCACAATCTCTCTCTCCACAAATGACTCCTCCCTCCCTCTCAAGAAAGGTTATGTAAGTAAGCTATGAATTCTGTCTACCAGTTTGATTGATTCATTTACGTCATTTTGAAATAAGTAGAGGATTTCTCATCGAGAACTCGACAAACGTGTCCTTGTAGTCGGGCGGTGGAACCTGTCGAGCTTCCACCCCACCGAAGGCAGAGTCTTTGGGTTTCAAAGCCTGTTGCTTTTTATTGATCGATAGATCCCATAGTTTACGCTACGGATGGATGATCGGCAACGCTCAGCCTTCTGCACTCGATCCTTGAAGATTCATAACGAAAACATCTAAACAAGTCAAATGGAGTTTAGTTGCAGAAGACTGAGATTGCACTCTGGATCTCGTGCCAGATATATCTTCGCAATCCATGGCCTAATTGTCAGAAGAACACAGTGCCGTACGTTCCGTGTATCTCTTCCCATCTGCTTTCGTTAGCGAGAAAAAGTCAAAAGCCAACCTATTCCTTGTTCATATCTTAATCCATTAGCTTTGACCGAGCCAACGAGAGAAGGAAAAAAGAATGGCAAAGAAACAGGTGAGGCATCCATTTCAGAGGACGTCTGGTGAATTACTCCTCTCACAGACGTGCAAAACACGATTAATCTAACAAATCTGATGGAGAAATGCCGATCCTCGAGCCATTTTTTTATTATGTGGTTGATCTTTCAGGATGGATGCACACAACCTACAAAAATTGCCTACGAGTTTGATGAAGTGCGCGATGATTTGTGTGTGTGGAGACGGTCAGAAACCATGTGATTCGCCATGAGAGCTGATACCTCGCAGCTTTCGACCCTATTATTCTATCGCCCAAGAGCCACTGCTTCTTCCGTGACTTGCTATTGTTCTTCCCGTCCCATACGATCCGTATAGTACGTTCCGATGCAAGCTTTTGGCTTCGGGAAAGGAAAGGTTGACTTCGGAGTTGCTCCTCCGTAGTGTACAGCTGTGAGATGGTCTCGTCTATGTTTGCACGTCTCAACTAATGCCTACGACTCCTGTTGAGTGCTTCCTCTTCTTCTTCCATGAGCTCTGGCATCTGCGTACGCATCTCTGAGGAAGAAGAAGAAGAAGAAGAAGAAGAAGAAGAAGAAGACGGCACAAAGAAGAGGTACGTACCATCTTCTTTTCTCCCTCTTCTTGCAGAATAGGTTTCTGTGCCATGCTGTTCATCCAAGAGATGATGGGTTTTTTCCCTTTTCATTTAGGATTTAGATTCCAATTGTTAATCCTCTTCGAGTAGAAAATTTATAGGCTAAATTTACCGGAGGAAAAGTTAGAACAGCTGCTGTTGGGGCATCAATTCCTAAATAATTGTATATGGAACAAAAATTTTGAAGAGCCTTGATCACAGTGCACCACTGTTCAAGGCCCTTTTGGCTATCTAGTTGACCAAAATTGTTTTCCTGGTACATTGATCTGAGAAATTTCTTGACAGGGCACAATAGATACAGTTTATGAACATATATTGGATCAGTAAAAATTAATCTACTCAGTTGACCATTATGCTGCAGAGTAGTCACCCTTCAACCATGCTTTCGGTGAATCCTCCTTTTTCTCTTCCCAGTGAAGCAGTATTTCTAGTCAACCCACAAAAACAGAGATTCCAACTGGCTAATTTTTCATGCTTCAAGTTCATCAGCACACAATCCAATTTTAGTTTTCAGCCAAAATCAGGAACTAAGTTGATGGATTTGAAACTTTTATTTAAAGAACCTAAAACAATTGAGGTCTTAAAGTCGAGCATCCACACTGCATGATGGTTTTTTTGGTTCTTGGTGTTCGAGATTGGTTGAACGAGAGGAAGATCAATATAGCTTATTAGCTGAAAAGATGAGCAAAATGAGTTCATGTCATTGCTTAGATAAATTTGGTCACAAACCATGAAGAATTTGAAAGGACTAAAACAACAAGATTAAGATTAAGAGATCTTCTCATACGTGCCTGTCCTCTCTTGATTTTGGTATCACTTGATCAGGTCAGATGTCAAATTCAGACTCATCATCAACCTACAGCAAAGTCTCTCCTGCGGTCACTGTTCTTGCCACCAGTAAGCCAACAATCGCTACAGTTCATGTCAACCTTCAACTGTTGATTTCTCGTACTATCGACATTGCCTTCAAATTTTGCAGCCGGCATAATCGCAGGAGGAGCAGTACTCATTGTCATAGCTATTCTAATCATAAAATGTGTGGAGAAAACCAAACGGCAGTCGGTCTCCGCAGAAGAGCAACTACCCACCGCCAGCGCAACGAGTTCCCATGGCTCTACCTTGAGGAAGGACTTGACCGTAGACATGGAGCTTATCTACAAGTTCCTTGAAGACATCGAGAAGGAGAGGCCCGTGAGGTTTACCCCTCATCATTTGGTGCACTTCACCGATAACTACGCAGAGAAACTTGGCTCAGGAGGTTTCGGAGTGGTCTACAGAGGTCGGTTCCCCAATGGAGTGAAGGTGGCGGTGAAGGTCCTCCATGGAACCACGACCTCGGATAAGAGAGCTGAGGAGCAGTTCATGGCGGAAATCGGCACCATCTGCAGAACTTCCCATGCCAATCTGGTGAGGCTCTACGGATTCTGCTTCGACAAGATAACCAAAGCATTGGTCTACGAGTACATGGAGAAGGGGTCGCTGGATCAGTACCTGTTCGACCACAACGACAGGATCGAGTGGGGAAAGCTACGGGAGATCGCAATTGGGGCGGCCAAGGCGATCCGATACCTGCACGAGGAGCACGAGCGGTCGGTAGTGCACTACGACATCAAGCCTGGAAACATACTTCTCGACGCGGACTTCACCCCGAGGGTCTCCGACCTCGGGTTGGCCAAACTGTGCGACCGTGGCGACGTCCCCGTCACGCTGACCGGAGCCAGGGGGACGCCGGGATACGCTGCCCCGGAGCTGTGGATGCCATTGCCGGTGACTCACAAGTGCGACGTGTACAGCTTCGGGATGGTTCTATTCGAGATCCTGGGGAGGAGGAGGAACCTCGACGTCCGGCGAGGGGAGAGACAGGAGTGGTACCCCAGATGGGCATGGCAGAAGCATGAGCAAGGAGATCTGGAGAGCGTGATTAAGGATTCCGGAGTGGAGTCCAAGTACCACGACAAGGCCAGGACGATGTGCAGAGTGGCACTGCTGTGTGTGCAGCACCACCCAGAAAGCAGACCTTCGATGAACAGTGTCGTAAGGATGCTGGAAGAGGAAGAAGAGATCATCGCCATGCCTACGGACCCATTTCGCTGTCCTTCCTCAAGTGCTTCGAGCCAAAGTCGATGGAGTTTTGGGGCAGTGGAAGGCTCAAACAGCGGAGCAAGTGTCACAGGCAGCAGTAGATCGGAGTGTGTTCTCTTCTCATCTAATTGACTAAACGATAAGCACGAAGCGACGTAAATGGTGTTTCTCTTGCTTTCTTCTTCCTTACTCTGTTTCTTCTTTCCTCTGAATCCCAATGTATTGCAAGAATTCATGTGATTCACACACACCAGTGAGCTTAGAAAGGTTTTTGACCTCCCAATCTTTTGGGATAAGTAACATCTTTTGTGAATAATATTTGTAACATACGAATGATCAGTACATTTCTAGTGATCCAATGGTGCATTTTTCTTGAACTGATTCATCGATTTTGATTCCAATTTTCAAGGAATCGAATCGATTCTGATTCCTGTTGGAACTAAATTAGAGTTGGGGTGAGCTAAAACTAAGCCTAATTTAAGCTATAGGAAAGCAATTTGAAACTTAAGCCTAATTTTGATGTTATCTATCAACATTCTAACCTTCTTAATTATGGTTCATCTTGTTAACCAGCTTTAAATATTATTTCACTGCAGTCACATGATAATGGCAATGCCAAGGACAGTATATTTGAAGTGTAAAATTAATGGTCACTGACTGTGAATTTAATTTCTTCTTGAATAAATGATTTCACCTGACCAACCAAAGACATGCTGCTGCAGGGTCTACAAATCTGGCTTTCAATTTTAATCAATATCCTTATTTTGAAGAGAATAAAGGATGAGCAGATGAAATCATCAAGGGCCCTAAAGAACTGCATACAAGAAAACAAACATAACCTGCAAAAGCTGGCAGCATTAGTTTTGTATCAGCATTCCTAAAACATACCATAGAAAAAAGCCTAGAGTATGAACACACATTACACTGCCCAATCCTCAACTAAAAGATTGTCCACTCCACTTATATATAGAACATTTTGAAAGTAAAGTCATGCACAATATAAGTAGCACCAGCAACATCATGAGTGTTCATCACACAAATTTCCTTCCACATTGAATGTTGTCTACATTTTCTTCTTTTTACATTGAAGATGCAGGATTCATTTCTATTTCATGTTATTGTGAGTGAATTCTCTAAGGAACATATCATCTGTGACAATTGAACATAAACTTTTGGTCTCAAGATATTAATAGCAACTGACTACCAAGCTCTTCGATCGGCAAGAAACTGGCCACCTCTTTCTTTGTCAAACCCATGCGGAAAAGAACTGCCTTCTGATTTCATTGATTTTATTAATCACCAATGTAGCTGCTGGAACACATGAATTATTAACTAATGTTTATTAGATATTCACAAAGCTGAAAAGAGTTTGTAGGTATCCAATACAGTGCTAGAAACTCAAAGAAAATGACATATAAAGGCATAACACTAGAACATGAACAACTCTGAGTTCATAAAGCTGAAAGAGTTTGCAGATATCCAATATAGTGCAGAACTATCTTTCCACTTACCATAAACTGAAAGAAAATGACGTGCACAATTCATAATTTGTTTACGTACAAGTCATCGTGCTGGGTATTAGATACCCTAGATCAAAAAGGGTCTTTTGACATTAAAGATTTTACACTAGCCATTCTTCACGGAACGATGCGACGGAAACAGCAGTAGCTGGCAGTCAAAACCCTATTGCTTCCTGATTAATTGTTAATGCTGATCTACGTGAAAGAGCCATCAAGCTTGAAACTCCAGAAGAATGAACCAGATGATAATAGTAAACTAACGGAAAGCGACATAGACATTAGTAAAGTAAGTTCGACATGCGAACAACTTCCATACATTTACAAGGACATTGGTAAAGCATTATGCTTTACAACATAATGCTTTTACAAGACAACTTCGATACTGGTTTACAAAGAGCAAAAGCAAGCATGCTTAACAGGTGAAATTTTTGAACTGGTGGCACATGCATTTGCTGTAAACCTAAGCCTCTTTGGTTGGCTCCTCCGATATACATAATCAGCTTGATGACATTATACTGCAACACCCGTTAGTCATTAGCAGACATGCATAAAATAAACCTCAGACGTACAGAAGGCATTTGATGAGATATGCCTTTGTTTTCATAATCTCCACACAATGTTGGCAAACCTCAGACGTACAGAAGGCATTTGACGAGATATGCCTTTCCTTTGTTTTCATAATCTCCACACAATGTTGGAAAAGAGTTGCTGCAATGAAGATAGACAAAATAGATTCAGAAGGAATCAACAGAATGAAAGAAATGGAGACATGAGCTTACCTATTTATTAACCTATCAGAGAGCTTGCTCTTTGCTAACAAGATCCTTTGGTTTACCACCTTTACCAATTTCCTTCTCCTGCAGTTAATAATTTGTGAAAAATCAACTTGTTTTTTTTTTTTTAATGGCACACCTAAGCACATATATGGGATCAAAGATGAGCAATCAACAAGGGAGACGCATGTCACAACCATCGGGCTAAACAATGGGAGACAACAACTTGCATTTTAATTCATGGGATGCCTTTAATAAAAAACAATTAATACATCAAAAAGTTGAGAACATGATCTTAAAAAAGGTGGGTATTATGCTTCCATTTTATGCTCAGGAGACGCTCATCTGATGTGTTTGGCACTTTATAACATTGTTATCTTATTTCACAACAGATAATTTCGCCATCAGATTGCCTTTCTAATGACCAAACAACCACAATTCACTATCAATCTACATCAGTCAATGTTTGTGATGAAAAGAGTCATAAGCTTTTCATTTTCACCCTCAAATTTCTAATATGCAGAAAGCAAATTCATTCAACACAAATCAAAGAATAGCTTAGAGCAGAATAAAGGGACACATAGTTCAATTGTCAGCAGAACATATCTTAATATGACCATAAAAGTTCAAATTTTCCTATCAACTCAAACAAGCCCTTTTCTAACACTTTTCTCCACTTAAATAAACATTGCTAATTACAACAAAAATATACTTCCATCGGCGCCAAAGTCTTCTAGCAGTTCTTGAAACAGACAAACCCACCCAATCCATCTACCCACTCTCCAACCTTCTTGCCCTCATCGTCAAACTCAGGCTAGGAAGGTAAGGAAAGAATACGTTCGTATATAATAAACATGCGTCTAGAAGTCCCATTTATTTACAACTAAGATTCTTGTGAGTATCCTACTGCGAGTTTTTGCCAAAACACAACATGACAAGTCAAAATTATATACTTGTAGTTCCGATCTCTTGCTCTGCACAAATATCTTTTCAACCTTAGGTCGTTTAACTTTGACACTTCAGAAGGAAATGCCACTCTTCTTGAAATCCAAGTGCAAACAGAATCATCGAAGCCTAAAGAAACAAGGAACCAATCGCAAGCTGGAATTCAGAAGTAGAAGAACAAAAATTTCAGCGATGAACAGACAAATCACAGCCTAATCTAAGCTGAAGAATGTACTCAAAGAGCAAGGAAGCCCGACAACACCCAAAGGATCGGAAAATGTCAGCAACCTTTCCGTTGTTCTCGTAGTAATCGTTCAACGCCCACTGATACTTCGACTGGTTCAACCCGAACCAGTCCGCCAAGTACTCATCGAGGCTGGAATGCGCTAGAAACCAGAAACGAAGGAATCAAACCTCGATCCCACCAAACTCAGAAGAAAGACCAGCAAATACCCTCAGACACAAGAAGCTAAAATCTCAGAGAAGGTACCATCTTGGACTTTGGCGATGGCGTCCCAGAGGAACCCGAACACGGATCCCGACGACTTGGTCGACGGCTTCTCGAACTGCATGGGTGGAACCTGCACCGGAGGCGGAGGTGGTGGCGAAGGGGTAGCCTTCTCCGGCAAAGGAGCCACCTTTACAGGGCTGGCGGCCTGGGGACTCACGCTCGGAGCATCGGAGGGTTTGGGGGCGCGAGGCGGGGTGATGAACACGGTGTACCTCCCGGCCTTACCGATCACTGGCGGCGGCGGCGGGGCCTCTCGCGGCAGCGCGGCGGCCATCGCGGTGGCGGATGAAGAAGAGGAGCAAGAGAAGGAGGAAGGGCCCCGGCAAGGAGATGGGAGGGAGATTTGTGGGGCTGCGGTTAGGGCTACAGGCGAGGAGGAGGAGCCCGTAGGGACGCTGGAGCCGTCGCCATTATTGGAGTAGTGGCGTCCCAGCTTTTGAACTGAACGGCATCCGATGCTCCGCTTTCACTCCCCTTTCCTCCCCTCTCTTGCTAGCTTCTATGCTCTGTCTGCGTGCCACGCAAAGTGGAGTCCACCGTCGTCAAATACTTTTCGTACCTGTTTCTGCGTGACCCATCGAACGACATGACTTGGGTCCCTCAAGGAGCATATGATCATACGTGCAGGTAAAACATGTGTCGACGAAGGGCCGGTCGTCGGATTTACTGGCTTATTAACACAACATAACAGGTCTGGCATTGAATGAAATATCGACAATACCACTTAGCAGGTTGGCTTCGTCAATTAGGCACATGGCGTTTAGGTAAATACGAGATAGATACGAGGTGTTGGATTTCAATTTAGCTGATGCCTCGTGTGCGTCCTGTCGTGTCACGAATCGGGCGCCGACTGCCGGCTTCCGACACGAGCAGACTGTTGTCGTTCGCTCTCTGTGCCGACTGCGAGAATGAGCGTGGTCGTGTTCCTTGCAATCAGCCCGGCGTTTGATCTGGACCGTCTATTTTTAAGATATTCTTCTTTTTCCTTGTTTCTTCGACCCGAGAAGAGACCTTTAAATATAAATACATCAATAACGCATATAAATCTGACATCCAATTTAACTAAACAATTAATTACAAGTACTCACTTGAAATATATGTACATATATATATTATTTTTATTTATTCTTCATTCAACCTGCAAAGGTTGAATATACTAATGAGGAGGAGTGGTACCAAATGATGACCACTGCCTACTGGTGTTGTCTAAAAGTACAAGAACAATGCAAGATAAGGTTCTGCTCTCTCAAGAGGTTGGACAAGATAGTGTTGGGTGGGTTTATATACATCAGAGAATGATGTCCCCTTTGGCATTGTTCGAGATATGAGGTGAGCCATTCTTTCTTTTAGGTCAAGAGGGCCCAATGAATCCACCATTAGTTTGTGGATACAGCCATTTTTCTTCAGTGGACGATTTCCCAAAAAAAAGCTATTCGAATCATGCCCAAAGAATCCCAACTTTTGTAGCCTGGCTGGCTCACAAACCCAACAAGAACACAAATATATTTTTCCAAGGACACAAGAATGAAGTAGTGGGAAGCTCTTCTCGGTATTTTCTCCTGTTCATAGGTGCAGTTTCTGCTACAACGATGGAAGAGTCAGTCACGCAGGGAGCTACCGATGATTAGGCGATGACACAGGTTGAAATCAACCGGTATTCACCTTCTCCCCAGGTTGCAATAATCACAAAGCTATTGGGTGCAATGAATGAATAGCTATTGTCTCGAGATGTAAATGATTCGATCCTAATGCACAAGCAATCAAGTCCTACAGTCAGCTACGATGATATATATGTATGTACTCAAAGTTACAGAATTAACATGGCATATCGTTTAATAATAATACCTTTAGGAATTCAGAACATTCTTACAAAGCCATGCAGCCACTTGTTTTCCAAAGCAACAAACGGGAAATATGAGTATGTTCATAAAAACGAAGAGTATAATTGAACACCAAGTAGGTTTCAAACACATGAATTAATATGATTCCATTAAGGAACGACAATTATCCATCAAGAGAATTCCGAACCCATGGTGAATCAATGCATGTAAGAAGAATGAACTAATTCTCTTTCCTTTATCCATCAATACATGTTGCTTGTTCTTTGTTTCTCTTCCTATAGCATCCAATTGCAGAACAAGTTTTGCATCGGGTAACTCACAAGATAAGATGAAGATTACAAAACATATTTGCACGTTACTTTCTCTTAAAAGTTGTGAGAGACTCCTTTTTTTCTTCCCCTCGGATCGTTTCTTTACCTCTCATCATCTTAATCAGCATTTCACGGTTTAAAGTGGCTGGCTCAGTTCTACAACTTAATCGAACACACCAACATTCTTCTCATTGATCTCCTTGCGTCTTTGGTTATTATTGTGTTTGTGAGCATGATTTCTTTTATGCAGTGATTTCCTTATAAATGCACTGGAGAAGAGTCACTTGTTCTCCAAGACAAACAAAGGATTTGTGTGTACCACAGCGAAGCTCATGTATGCTAAGAACAAGGTGGAGTTCATTTGTTCGACTCCACATGACTTTAGCCATTCGTATCTCAAACTTGAAGTTCATTCAATAATGCACTTTAGCTGATAAATGTGAGATCATCTTGGGCAAAATAATTTGACTTCAGAATGTTGTGGTGCATTCCAACTAGTTTCTTATCTAACTAGTATGATCGAAAGGAAGTCAAAGGAATGATGCAACTTGAAGAAGATTTTCAATTCCATCTCAAAACAAGATTTCTTCCCCCTTCACATGATCAACCCCTTCTGCATCACATCACATCATCATCAAATGGTGGTGTCAACGATATCAAACTACTTTGTGATCGATAGCATCATCATCATCCTCCTTTAAATTTCTAAGCCTGCATGTCTAACTTTCCCCGATGTCAGAGAGTTTAATCTACTTCAAATACTACCTTTTTCTTGTTGAGTTCATTGTAATCCACAGGACTGGTGGAAAGGTCATTTAGAGCATATGAGCAGAAGCATATCTCTTGTCGATTCGTTTCGATTACCTTACAAAACATATTTGCACGTTACTTTCTCTTAAAGTTGTGAGAGATTCCTTGTTTCTTCCCCTCGGATCGTTTTTTTACCTCTCGTACATCACTCGATCGTTCTCATCATCTTTAGTGAGAGGGCCGAGCAACTTAATCAGCATTTCAAGGTTTAAAGTGGATGGCTCGGTTCTACAACTTAATCGAACACACCAACACACTTCTACATCAGGCTTTCATGCCTTCCACTTTTTGGACAGCAGCCTTTCAAACTGCTGTCTACCTAATTAATCGCATGCCTACACCAGTTCTACAATACCAGTCCCCCTTTGACACACTATTTCACAAACCCCCTAACCTTCGTAAACTCCGCGTGTTCGGTTGTTTATGTTATCCTTGGTTACGTCCCTATGCCTCTCATAAGTTAACATCCCGATCTACTCCTTGCGTCTTTATTGGTTACTCACTTGAACATAATGCTTTCCGCTGCTATAATCTCCACACTCATAAAATCTTTATATCACGTCACGTTGTCTTTGTTGAGTCTAACTTTCCTTTTCAAACCCTTCCATATCCTGCCATACGGACTACTTCACTATCTCACTGGAGTATACCTTCGGACCAATCGG
>LVTN01000258.1:168015-192377 GCA_001649415.1 Musa itinerans
GTTTGACTGTAGACGACGATATCGTCCAGGCAGATGACCACGAACTTATCCAAATACTCCTTGAATAGTTGGTTCATGAGAGTGCAGAATGTGGCCGAAGTGTTGGTTAAGCCGAAAGGCATCACCAAGAACTCAAACGCTCCATACCTGGTCACACATGTAGTCTTCGCTTCGTCGCATTCATCAATGCGCACCTGCCAATACCCCGACCGAAGGTCAAGTTTTGAGAAGTTTCTTTACCATCACTTTGTTGAGGGCTCGATAATTGACGCATAGTCAGAGACTCCCATCTTGTTTCTTCTGGAAGAGAACTGGAGCTCCGAATGGTGCTTTAGAGCTGCGGATGAGACCACCGCTTAGCAGTTCACCTAACTGCTTTCTGAGTTTTGCCAATTCTAGCGGGGGCATGCGGAAGGGTGGTCTCGTTGGAGGCTTCACTCTTGGCTCCAGCTCGATGTTGTGATCCACGCCTCTGCGTGGCGGAAGAGTCTTCGGCAACTCAGGTGGCACAATGTCAGTAAACTCTTTCAAGACGTTCGCCACTACGGTAGGTTCATGAATGGCCTTCTCGTCGAGTGGCTGTAGCTTCATAACAGCCACGAATGTTAATTCACTTTTTCGCACCCCTTTCTTCAGTTATAATGCCGATATATGTTAGAGTTCCTTAGTTCCTCTCTGAGAGACGGGAACCACACAGGGGTCGTCACCTCCCATTATACACAGAGAGTTTAGGAACGACATTGGCACCAACTTCGCCGCGTGCATGAACTCCATTCCAAGAATCACTTGGAAGTTGTCCAGTGGCATCGCCTTCATGTTTGTGCTCCCGCTCTATGTTTCGATCTTGATGGGAACTCCCTTTGCTAACCCGAAGATTCGCTTGGCCTCCCGGCCTTCGAGTTCACCGCCTTCATTCGACTTGGGCTCTTCTCTAAGATCAGTCCAAGTCGCTTTACTTCTCGATCGGCGATAAAGTTGTGGGTAACGCCCGTGTTCACCATTGCACGATGCGTTTGGCCATTGAGCTTGATGTATACGTACATCAGCTCACCACTTCCTGCTTTTTGTAGCATTGTCTTCGTGTTCTCCCCCACTTAACCCCGCATAGCGTTTAACAAACGCATTGCTCCCTTCCGGAGTCCTTGCGACTCCTTATCGTCGCTGTTGGATTTAGACTACTCGAACTAAGAGCGACAGCCTTGCCCTTGTTCGATTTGGGGGGGTGGATGGAAGTTGTTAAAGCATTGAGTGCCTGTTTTTGTGAGCACTCCCTCACCATGTGCGGCCCTTAGCACAAGAAGCATCCACCAGGTTTTGAGGCCTTGCCCTTTGGGCTTGGCCCTTTGTGGGAACTCTTCTTCTTTTGTTCGCCCCCGAGCTCCTTCCCTCGAGAATACTTTGGAGGGCGATTGCCTGAAGATTCTTCTCGGATCTTCGGAGGAAACAAAGTTAGTGAGCCTTTCTGCAGCAGCAATTGCCCCGACCACATCGATGACATTCCTTCGATTTAGTCCTTGTTGAGCCCATGGCTTCAAACCATCGAGGAAGCTGAATAGCTTGTCCTTCTCGGACATATCATAGATGTCTAGCATTAGTGTAGAAAATTGTTTCATGTAGTCTCGAATGGAAGTACTCTGGCGGAGTTGTCTCAACTTCCTTCTTGCGATGAACTTTGTGTTCTTTGGTAGGAACTGAGTTCTCAACTCCCGCTTTAAGTCCTCTCATGTGTCAACCCGACACCGACCTTGTTAGATCTCCTCCAACGGGTTCACCACCAAAGTTTTACATCCCCGTTCAGATACATGGTTGCTATAGAAACTTTGGTTTCTTCAAAATCGGGCCTCGTAGCTCGAAAGTATTGTTCCATGTCGAACAGAAAATTTTCGAGCTCTTTGGCATCTCTGGCCCCTCTATAACCATGAGGCTCGGGTGCCCTCAAGTTTTGTGGTAGTGCAATACGAGTGTTGCTTCCTCCCGCATTCAGTGCTCTTATAAGCATGGTCACCCTTGAAGTGAGTTCCGCCACAACTTCCTGCAGGTGTTGCACGGAGTCTTTGATGTCATCTGACAGTCGATCGACTAGGGCCTCGACCTTGTCAATCCTGGACTCCGCTTCTTCTTATGAGCTCTCTACCCCAACAAGCCTTCGTTGGCCATGGTAGAGTTCCTCCAAGCTCGCTTCAAGAACGTTTAAGCAGGTTTCCACCGTTGTGAGTCTCTCCTTATGGCTCTTTTTCTCAATCGACGCTCCAGATTGTGCCTCATTCGCTCGCGGAGAGTAGCCAATTTCTCGATCATCTTATTCACTACCGTGCTCCTCATGAGCGGCTCTAACAGCATGAGAGCGAGTGTGCACTTGCAGCCCACCTGCGGTTGCTTGGGGCAAGGGTCCGGGTTGCTCCGTCTTGCTTGATTCGTCACAATGCTTTGCCATGGCGAAATTGCAAAGTTCCTTCACTGCTCGCTCGAAATGCTTACCCACTCTGATACCACAATGTCACGACCTTAGCTATAGTTGCCTAAGGCGTGAGGCACCCTTGAGGCCAAGACGCGAACATAGCTTGTGTTGCCTAAGTCACGAGGCACCCTTGCGGCAAAGATGCGAACTTAGCTTGCGTTGCCTAAGTCGCGCTTCGCCCTTGCGATATTGCTCCGCAAGGATCAGCCCACTTACAACCTCTCGTAGGTCCCGAAGGACCTGTAAAAGAGAAAGTTGATTAGTTCGAAGAACGAGCGACGGACAAGTCCCGACGTCTCACGAAAAGAGGAAGCTTTACAAGCAATTCAGCGAGCACCTTGCGTGCACAAAGAGAAAAGAGGGAGAGGGGGAAAACAAGGACTTTAGAGGGTTGAATGAATAGCTGCAAGTCCACAAACAACTGCTCATCGGGTGCCGGGCACGACAACAAGTTCCCGTCAAGGTAACGTGTGAACTTGCGAAAGGCTGTTCAACGCCTGACACTATACCGAAGCCCCATCTAGCCCTATGCCACTCGAGTAGTTCCAAGGGGCTAAGATGGCTGATGTTTTGTGAGCGAAAGCAGACTGCAGAAAATAGCCCGTGACACACGAAAATAGAGCTGTTTTAGGGCTGTTTTGCTCGGTTCGGTGAGCAATCGCTTTGTAACGCTGTAACTTGTTCGAACTTACATTTTTACAAGCAAAATGACTCAAAACTAAGACAAAACATGCTGCCAAACAGCTATACATGTAGATGAGAGCGATTAACGGTTCGTTGAACGGAGTTGTTGCGGGTGCGCGATGACCGTTCGTGACACGGCGTGGCCATCAGGTGTGGCCACAACAACGAGGGCCTGTTTTGGTGCAATCGACTGCTCGCCCTCGACAGTGGATCCCTCTCCAACCCATGCCCGCTCCTTCCCTCTTCTCCTCCATGTGGCCTTCTTCTTCACCGGCGCCGCCTGCACCGACCCCAAGCTCGGGTTGTCCGCCCTCGTAGCATCGTCTTCATCAGGCTGTGATCTGCATCAATCGTAGCCCGCTGCCTCACTAGCAACCGTCGATCCTCAGCTCCTGCTAAGAGCAAATCGCTATAGCTTTCTCCTCTATTGCACCTCTACTGTAGCTTTCTTCTTTGCTGCACCTCTACTGCAGCTTCCTCCTCTACTGTAATTTTCTCCTCTGCTACACTTCTACTGCAGCTTCCTCCTCTGCTGTAGCTACCTCCTCTACTGTAGCATCGATGCAGCTTCCTCCTCTACTGCAGCTTTCTCCTCTGCTACACATTCCTCGTCTACTGTAGCTTTCTCCTCTGTTGCACCTCTCCTGCAGCTTTCTCCTCTACTGCACCTCTGCTGCAACTTTCTCCTCTGTTGCAGCTTCCACCTCTGTTGTAGGTTCCTCCTCTGCTGCAGCTACCTCTTCTGCTGCAGCTTCATCCTCTGTTGTAGCATCACTGCAATATCGTTGTAGCTTCCTCCTCTGCTTCGGCTTCTTCCTCTACTACAGCATTGCTGTAGCTTTCTCCTCTGCCGTAGCTTTCTCCTCTGTTGCAGCAGCTGCAACAGCAGTAACAACAGTAACGATATGCTCTTGCCCTACTCACGAAGCCTCTCGCTCGTAAACTGTTTGCTTTGCATCGATCCAAGATTAATGTCCTTGATAGGAGCATCATCTTATGGGGGCATGATAGCAGATAAGATTTCCTTAACTATATAAGATTATCTCTTTACTTTGTTGAGGAAAATCTTCTAATATGTTGAGGGAAATCTTCGATACTACCTTGTATAAATAGGAGAGGGACATGTGAATAAAATAAAGCTTCTTCAGTAATTCTTCTTGTCTTTTATTTTTTCCAACCGACTGCCCATGCTTTCAACGAAGTAAATAATGTTGCTAGGGTTTTTCCGAGTCTGTATTAAAGATAAGGGATAGCATTAGACTTTGGTTCACTCTTTGGCACATTCTCAACCACCACACTGTGGATTTGCTAAAGATCATTTTCGATAGTGTTCCCAACTTCACAAACCTATCTATCTACAACTAGTGAATGGAAACTTGGTGGAAATCTGCGCAATCCATAGAGAGAAAAAGACGAAGGAACTTGAAGTCATGTCTGCCTGTTTTGTCAGCTTACTCGTGCTTTGATTTATCTATCTGGTGTATATTAGCTGCACTAGAAAAGAACTTGAGGTCATGCGTTTGACTTCGATTAATCTGTCATCCCATACGAATATTGCAAGTCTAATCGAAGTCAACAAACCAAAATGTAATTACGCTTCATCTACGCTACTATCTTCTTGATTATAATATAATAAATTTACAGGATTAGTTGTTGATCCTCAACTCCTCTGTTGACCATTTACATTTGGCATCAGAATTTGTGTCAGATAAACCTTCCCATATTAGTTTTTTAATTTGAAATCAGTGGTGGTATGAAAGAGAAAGCATAGTGGATGACCATTCATTACAATGATTAATCTTCTCCTAACAATGGTTTGATGAATGCAAGAAACAGCATTTGATGATCCTCAACTCTCTCTCTCTCTCTCTCACAAGATTATAAGTCTCCAATCATACATAGTTTTATATGTGGAAGAGCAATATATATATATATATATGAAGGCAACATTAATTTGCCACCCTATCATTATCGATTGCCAAGATTCAAATTCTTTGGGGACTAAAGATTACATTGTGAACCTTATCATGTGCACTAACATTTTTTACTCACAGATTTCAGATGCAATCATGGAGACATAAACTTCTCTTTCACTTTCATCAATTTAACAAACAATATATCCGGTTCATATGATTTGATCTTTCTTTTGAAAAAAGATAATATTCTTGATTAATATGCTTCTATCATCGTAAAGATCAATTTTCATAAAATCTTTCATGAGGATTTAGAATCTTCGATCACAATCATAGTTTGATTTTTCTCAAGTTCTTTTTATATTTTCTTCTTAAACTTAGAAACTAGATTATAATTATTTAGTATATTATAATGTGGTAATTTATAATATACAAAATAACTCCTAAACTAATCAAATTTATTTAAATAAGAGGTGGATAATATTGATTATGCATCAACGGATTTCTTTCTCATAATAATAAAAAGATAGAAAGAGAGAAAAATAAAAATCAATGATTCATTGATTTATCTCTAATGTTCTAAGTCCCTTTATGTAGGGTAAGTACAAGACAAGAAAAAAAATATATAAATGTGAAAATTTTGTAATTACATTAAATTAAATATATAATTTTGCTCTTCCTTTCGAAGAAGAAGATAATATTCTTGATTGATATGCTTTCATTCTCGTAAAAATAAATCTTGATAAAATCTTCCACTAGGTTTTGAAGTCTTCAATCACAATCACAATTTTATTTTATATTTTCTTCCAAAGTAAATTAGGAAACTAGATCAGAATATTCAATATGTTGTCATAAACTAATTAAATTTATTTAAATAAAAGATAAATAAGATTAGTTTTGTGTAAAACAAATATAGTATCACATTGATCGAAAAGTAAAAGAAGAATCCAAATGTTATAAGAACGAGTCACCTCTCATATATAAAGTTTTTATCGACCATTCATCAATAGCGACAAATAAATATGTTGTTGTCGCAAGATCGAAGATAATGCATGCTCGTCAAAGTAGGCCCGTGGAAGCTTACAATAAAAAGATATAAATTTAAAGATTATGGGACATACATCAACAATAATTCACTGTTTAAAATAATTTATCTCGATACGAAACACAAGATGTGGGCGGTCCCCATCTTTGAAAAGTCAAATATATACTTTATATATATATATATATATATTTCAAATAAGATAATTAAGTCACATATTGTGTTCATATATATCCTACCCGCCTTGTCATAGGACACGACAAGTCAGCACTGTCTCCATCAGCAAGAAGAGTATTAAAACTCGTCAAACAAAGGGACCTGCACGTGATACGAGTTTGCGATTGCGCGGTCGTCCTCTCATACAAGTCTTTTTATCTATTACCAAAACTAACAGGCGTAACTTTCCCCGCGTGCGATCTACAGGTGCGCAAAGGATATCCGAGGCGGGCTGCTTCGAGCCCGGTTTACACGACACACCCGAGGCGAGGCGAAAGGAATCTATTCGCTGGTGGCCGTCGTTCGGCTGCGTTTGCGGTTATAAGAGGCGGTGCTCGACACAAATGGTGGCTTGGAAAGGCCTCGAGCAGCCTAGAGTCTCTCTCTCTCTCTCTCTCTTGTTGGAACCACTTGGTCGCGAGCGGTGAGGTGAGGAAATGGGCGGAGACAAAGCTTCCAGCTTGGAGGACCTCAGGAACGAGGCTGTTGATCTGGTAATTGAGTCGCCACCACCACGACCACTGCTGCTGCTGCTGATAACTTTGTTCCTTCTTGTTGCTGCGTCTGCTTCGTCATGGTTTTCTTGTGCCTTTCTCTTCATCCATGCCGACTTTCTTCGATTCTTCTCGGAGTAATAGCTACAGAGTTGACTCGCTCCTGGTTTCGTTTTATGTGCTTGCAACTAATGCGGTAAACTCTAAGAAAAAGAAGAAACATGTGTCCTGTTCTTTGTTCCTCGAGCAAACAAGAGACTGTGGTCGAACCGCTTTCTTGTAATCATTCGAGTTTAGAAGCAGCTTCTGAATCTAAGAAAATGGTCATCGGTACTCCTTTTAAATCGGCTCTTAAACGTATACCGTCTTCTTTGTGATCGTCCCCTGCTCTTGCTCTTTCTCTGCTGTTTTCACTACACTCAGCAGCTTCTTAGCAGATTGTTTCGAAGGAGTTGCAGCTCAGTGGTGTCTGACTCTGCTAGCGTGTGACTTTCACAGGAAAGAATTCCCATAGAAGAAGTGTTCGAGCAGCTCCAATGTTCCAAAGAGGGTCTGACGTCGGAGGAGGGAGCCAACCGGATTCAGATCTTTGGGCAAAACAAGCTCGAAGAGAAGAAGGTCTTTTTTTCAGATAAAAGCTCGTGATTTCACCTTGCTCTGTTACCTGCTAGTTGCTTATCCAAGTGCTCAATGGATGTGGCTGTAACAGGAAAGCAAAGTCCTCAAGTTTCTCGGGTTCATGTGGAACCCCCTCTCATGGGTCATGGAGATGGCCGCCATCATGGCCATTGCCCTGGCCAACGGTGGAGGGAAGCCCCCGGACTGGGAAGACTTCGTCGGAATTGTCATTCTGCTGGTCATCAATTCCACCATATCCTTCATCGAAGAGAACAACGCCGGGAACGCCGCCGCCGCCCTCATGGCTCGTCTGGCTCCGAAAACAAAGGTCAGAGGTGGCTGAAGAAGCCTCGAGATCGAGATCCTTTGGAAGATGAATCCTGTTTCTTACGGTCACTGCACCTGGTTCTTGGATTTAGGTGCTCAGAGATGGCACCTGGTGCGAGCAGGACGCCGCAATTCTGGTGCCCGGAGACATCATCAGCATCAAACTGGGGGATATCATCCCGGCCGACGCGCGCCTGCTCGAGGGAGACCCGTTGAAGATCGATCAGTCTGCTCTCACCGGAGAATCCCTCCCCGTCACGAAGAATCCCGGGGACGAGGTGTACTCTGGTTCAACTTGCAAGCAAGGCGAGATCGAGGCCGTCGTCATTGCCACCGGCGTGCACTCCTTCTTCGGCAAGGCAGCTCACCTGGTGGACAGCACCAACCAGGTCGGCCACTTCCAAAAGGTCCTGACATCCATCGGAAACTTCTGCATCTGCTCCATCGCGATCGGCATCGTCATCGAGATCATCGTCATGTACCCGATCCAGCACAGGTCGTACCGGGATGGGATCGACAACCTGTTGGTCCTCCTGATCGGAGGAATTCCGATCGCCATGCCCACCGTCTTGTCCGTCACCATGGCCATCGGGTCGCATAAGCTCTCCCAACAAGGTGCCATCACAAAGAGGATGACTGCCATCGAGGAAATGGCTGGAATGGATGTCCTCTGCAGCGACAAAACCGGCACGCTCACCCTCAACAAGCTCAGCGTCGACAAAAGCCTGATCGAAGTGTTCGCGAAAGGTGTCGATAAAGATCACGTGGTCTTACTGGCCGCGAGAGCGTCGAGGACGGAGAATCAGGACGCCATCGATGCTGCCATGGTCGGCATGCTTTCAGACCCAAAGGAGGTACGGCAGCTTTCTTCACCTACTTGAACTATGGACATCACCTGAACGCATGACACAAGTTCATCTCTTGGTGCTTCACAGGCAAGAGCAGGAATCCGGGAGGTGCACTTCTTTCCCTTCAATCCTGTTGACAAGAGAACAGCGCTGACTTACGTTGATGAGGACGGCAATTGGCATCGTGTCAGCAAAGGCGCTCCCGAGCAGGTCCTGCTCTGTCACTTGAATCTACTTCGAGCCGAGTTCATGAATGGCTTGCTGACTTTGTGTGGTCAACCGATGCAGATCATGAACCTCTGCAACTGCAAGGAGGACGTCCGGAAAAGAGTTCACACGGTGATCGACAAGTTCGCAGAACGCGGGCTTCGATCGTTGGGCGTGGCGAGACAGGTCTGTGACTTCTCTCGCTACAACCGCATTCTCCTTGTTCCTTGCATCATATCATGCTTATGTTACAGGAAGTTCCTGAGAGGAGCAAAGAGAGTCATGGTGGCCCATGGCAATTCGTCGGCTTACTGCCTCTCTTCGATCCCCCGAGGCATGACAGCGCCGAGACCATTCGGAAGGCTCTCGACCTCGGCGTCAACGTGAAGATGATCACTGGTACCTGGACTCGTTTGCTCTCCATCTCTCAAGCACCATGATCCCCACGCTTACCTTCTACTGAAAGATTCGTGTGCTCTTCAGGTGATCAGCTAGCGATAGCGAAGGAGACAGGGCGAAGGCTTGGGATGGGTACCAACATGTATCCTTCCTCTTCACTGCTCGGGCAGCACAAGGATGAGACGCTCGCTGCGCTTCCGGTGGACGAATTGATCGAGAAGGCTGATGGATTTGCAGGAGTTTTCCCAGGTTTGCTCCTGCCGCATGCAATCCAAACCAGTACTTGTGATCTCTGCAGCACCGTAACAGTGTCAAGTTGGGGGTGTTCCTTGGAACAGAGCACAAGTACGAAATCGTGAGGAAGTTGCAAGAAAGGAAGCACATATGTGGGATGACAGGAGACGGCGTGAACGATGCTCCGGCCCTGAAGAAGGCTGACATAGGTATCGCGGTTTCTGATGCCACGGATGCAGCAAGAAGTGCTTCCGACATCGTTCTTACTGAACCTGGCCTCAGTGTCATCATCAGTGCTGTTCTCACCAGCAGAGCCATCTTCCAGAGGATGAAGAACTATACGGTAAGATCAATTCATCCATGCCTTGGACTCTTGTTTCGGTTTCAGCTGGCTAATATGTCCTCCTCATTCTCTGCACACTGACAGATCTACGCTGTTTCGATTACCATTCGTATCGTAGTAAGTTCTAAACCAGTGTTTTGGATGATCTCAAAAGTAGGAATTTTCGATTCCGCTAAAAGCTTTCACTTCAAACCTCCGCAGCTTGGTTTCATGCTTATTGCGCTGATATGGAAATTCGACTTCTCCCCCTTCATGGTTCTGATCATCGCCATACTCAATGACGGTTACCGCTCTCACCTGCTAAAATCTATGTACTTTTACGTTTGCAACTCATAGCTTGTAATCTGAATCCGTGATTGATAAATAGGAACCATCATGACGATCTCCAAAGACCGTGTGAAGCCATCTCCATTGCCGGACAGTTGGAAGCTGAAAGAGATATTTGCCACCGGCGTCGTGCTGGGGACTTACTTGGCCTTGATGACTGTCCTCTTCTTCTGGGCCATGAAAGAGACCGACTTCTTCTCGGTATGTTGATTCGTGGCACAGTGTGACTGTCAGTCCGAGGTTTCCTCCATGACCGCACCGTGGGTGTTGATGCAGGATAAGTTCCATGTTCGATCACTGAGAGAGAGAGACCACGAGATGATGGCGGCTCTGTACCTGCAAGTCAGCATCATCAGCCAGGCCCTCATCTTTGTCACCCGCTCTCGCAGTTGGTCCTTCCTCGAGCGCCCCGGACTTCTACTGTGCGGTGCCTTTGTGGTAGCTCAACTGGTACGTCTCCCCAGTTCCCTCCGGACGAGTTCTTCGTGGCGATCAAGAATCATGACAGAATCATCATCGTTTTGAATCACCAGGTTGCGACTCTGATAGCTGTTTACGCCGACTGGGGCTTTGCAAAGATCAAAGGCTGTGGGTGGGGATGGGCGGGAATCATATGGCTCTACAGCTTCATCACCTTCATCCCACTCGACTGGATTAAGTTCGCGATACGCTACATTCTAAGTGGAAAGGCCTGGGTCTCCCTGTTTGAGCGGAGGGTAGAGCTCATCCCTCACCCATATCAAGTTTATGATCATCTCGTCGATTGCTTGCTGCTAATCTGTTTGCTGTGTCAGACTGCCTTCACCACGAAGAAGGATTATGGCAGAGAGGAGAGGGAAGCTCAGTGGGCAATCGCTCAGCGAACACTGCACGGCCTCCAGCCTCCTGAGACTACAAACCTGTTCTCCGACAAGAGCAGCTACCGCGAGCTCTCCGAGATCGCTGAGAAGGCCAAACGACGAGCTGAGATCGCGAGGTAACGTGCCATCAGCTGCTGCTATCATCTCTGTGAATAGAAGCCAATGAACAAGAGGAATCGATCTTGATCTTGCCCTTGTTGGTTGCTTTGCCAGGCTGAGAGAGCAGCACACACTCAAAGGTCATGTGGAATCAGTGGTCAAGTTGAAGGGGCTTGACATCGACACCATCCAACAGCATTACACGGTTTAGAAGCGCCGCATCGCACAGCTGATGGCTTCATGGAAATGGTGAGGTAGCAGTCCACGGTTGATCCTCAAATGAAGAGGAAGACCAGTCTATCCGATTCAGAGAGTGAAATGTTGTTAGAAGTCTATGTTTCTCTTGCTTGCTTTTGCTTTGCCTGTCTCCTTGGAGAAGTGCAGTTGTGAGAAAGGAATGAACCAACATGGAGAGAAGAGAACATCTTCTACCATTAGCTTTTGCTGTACTTTGTTCCTCCAGGCATGGCTCTGTGTGTTGCCTTCTTGTTGTCACAAATATGTTCTTTATCGATGGACAAAAGGCCATCAGGCACATCACTGACAACAACAAATTGCTGGATGAGGAGGAGATCAATTCTTCTCTCGAGCAAGATGATCATCATCTCCTTCACACTCCACTTGACTACCTTTCTTGCATTCCACTACATCATCAGAGCCCTAACAGTGATATTTTGTGCTCTTGACAAGGCCAGAGATGAAATGAGCAATCTCATGATCCAGAGATTTGTGGAGAATTATTGAGCTTGCTTGACATCTAGCTATCTCTAGTAAACACTGAGAATTTGATGTGCTCATCCACTGGTTTAAATGTCACAAACAGCCTATCATTTTTACAATAGTCAATCACTTGTTCACAAGAAAAATCAAGCCTCAAACCATTAACAACAGCTAACAAAGTTAGGAAACATGATTTTTATGGGAAACAAAGTTGTACTCTACTAAGATCAAAATCTATTTTTTGTCTCCATGAAACATCAAAACGAGAAAGCAAGGAGATCTTTAGTCACTACATATCTTCCATGTGATTTTTTTTCTTTCAGGAAAACAAAACTTAGATTAGCTTTTCAAATAATCACAAAAACAATCTATTAAAGTTATTACAAAAAATGGATGTAAGATCCAAAGGAAATTGTTCCTTCCAAAACATGTAAGACCCAATTGGCTGCTTGATTGTATTTCCTAAAGCAATAAATGCAAGAAAAATTCTTAACTAATCCTTTATCCATTGTGTACTCTGATAACTCTCCATATCTCTCTATTACGATTTGAGATTCTTACAACTTCGAAAGCCTTTTTGTAGCTGGAAATCTCCATGCAATGAAGATTCCTCCATGTGATAATTTAACACTACTAAAACTCTACTGTGTTTCTTTTATGTAGCTGAGAGTGTTTTTTGTGTCCTGATAGCATAATTGATCACGTTGCAATTTTTATCAAGACCAATTAATAGCAATCGCTCACTAAAACTACTGCTTTGAGACATGGTTTATTGTCTAAATCTCCTCTAGTAATGCTGCAATTACAGACTTGATATCTCACAATCAATTCTGTTAAGCTCTACAGACAACAATCATGTGCACAGTAGTGACATTTATCGAAGAAATCATTATAAACAGTTTAGTCTTGCTGATGCTTCTGAATACATTGGTGCACATGTTTTAGTTAAAAAGGGATGACATTTTGGATGCAACTAAAGATGAAAAGAGCTCATCCTTGTAATCGGCATCATTATCTTATTTGCATTTGTCTTTGGTATATACATTTCAGAGGTTACCAGAAGGATGATCATCGTTCAATGTTGCATTGCCATAGAGATCAACCCCAAAGAGAGAAACAATTTGAGGGAAAGACCATCACATCAACATGTTGTACGCCGGCAAGTCTTTTACACTGGTGATGTCTTCCAAGGCAAGTTCACGCTCCAACTGATTTCTTGTAGACTTCAAAACCTCCTGGAGCAAAATAAGACAACGGGAATCAGAAGGCAAAACTCACAGTGGATCAGTATCCAACACAGAGAGAGAAAGAGAGACTGGCAATTACATTAAACTCCATATAAGATGCACACTTTGCGAGCCACTGAGCATCCAGCATGCGAAAAGCTATGCAGTAGAGGTTATCAAATGCTTTTTCATCTTCCCCAAGCAGTTCCAGGAACCGAACTCCCGCTTTAGAAGATGGCAAGACTGAAAGAATAGACAGGCAGCTTTAATACCTAGGTCGATCATTAGCTGCTCCCAGAAAATAGTGCATAAGTTACCTGATTGCAAGTCTAGCATCTGTATCAACATGAATGATATATTAACACCGGCTACGGCAAAAGGATATTCCCAATCAGCCCTTCTACCTTCTGTTTTGTGCAACAGAGTTTGGAATGAATTCTGCATCAAATAACCAAAGGTTTGAGATATATGCTGGATGGATTCGACCATATGACAAAAGATAAGCGACTATTACATCTCGAAACATAATATCAATAAAAAATTAGCTACCGGGTAGTTTTTGGCAAAAAAGATGAGGTTTTCCAATGATATATATCCACCACCCCTGAGAAAAGATTTAAGCATTATGACTGTCAAGCACTTCAATTTTATATTCTCAAGGTAATCTGAACATAAGCACTTCAATTACTTGGTTCCACACTACCTGAAATCTGTTGATGGGTCACACCCTTGCCAACCCATTTCCTTCCATAATTCAGATTTAAGAGGAGGAATTTCTCGACTAGGATAGGCTAGACGCCATAGCTGTTTCAGGGCATCCTGCAGCATAATTCTATGTTAGCTTTCGGTGATTTCAAATCAGGTTTGCTCCATGATGAGATTTCTGATAAAGAAAACAGAAAATCATAAGGACACCAAAAAGGTAAAAATGGTCTCCATATATGGCCAAAAGTACAGAGAATCGCTGGCAAATGCAAGCGGTACATACTTGATGATCCAATCGAGAACCATCAAACTGGACCTCCACCCTCAGCCGCAAATTTCTGTAACGTTCTTCCTTCAAGATAGGGTACAAAAGAAATGCAGGGAACAAGCATTAGAAAGCCATTACTAACTTCTGCAGGGCAAAAGCAAAGGAAGTATGCCGTAGTAGTTACTGGATGCTGTGTCAACTTTTTCCTTCATACGGAAGAAAACATTACCATATCCAAGGTTCACAAGAGCTTGCATATGAAAATTAGAAGAGGTGGAAAGAAGAGCCATTTTGCATGCATGTCTTTTCTTTCATTCCCTCCTTTCCAAAATTTGAAAATTATAGATGTGGTGGAGAATTTTTGCATAGGGAGACGGTGTTAAAAATGAGAAGTGCAAAAAATTCAAGAAAAAAGATCAATTAATTTTTTATTAAAAAATATTACACATATACCACTTAAAGTTGTCATGCAAGTGCATATAACATGGGAAAGATCTGTAATGCTGACTGCAGCAGGTACAGCGAGGCACAAGGAATATCTGAAGCTATTGCACACGATAAGAGTTGGGAAAAAAAACTCAATGCCACCCAACAACGTAGAGACTGTTTATCTTATTGATATAACTGTCATTCTTGTGGAATGGAATAATGCATGGCAATGATGGAACAGTGACAACGTCAAACAATAATGGTAACATTAAGGTTTAAAATCTTGGTCCTGTACTGGTTTTGAGACCTTCTCAGACTGGTAGGATACAGGTATACTGGCAGCACTGAAAAAAATTAAAAAGTGAATAATGACTGGTAGCAAGAAATATGGTCCAGTCCAGGTCCTTGTGCACAAACAACTACACAAATTACCCAAAACAAATCAACATTTAACTGACATCAAACCGATTCTAAGTTTCAAAATACTATAAAAATATAAGAGATGTCAACTAACCAGTTAATCTAATAAAGATTCCACAAAATTAACAAAAAAAAAAGGTCTTCACTTTACCTGCAAGGGACAAAGACAAATTGGGTCGTCTTGTTCATTTGAAGCGATGGAAGAGATAGGTAAGAACCTTCCTAAAACCGACCCAGAGCCAAGGATAATATTTGCTGCAAGAAAATAAATACCAGTGGCATAAACTGCACAAATTAGGTACGCGAAGATTAAGATAGGGAAAACAAAAATAAAAATAGATACTATTCCAAAGATCCAGAAGACTTCATGAAATATAAGCTGATTGAAAATAGATGTCAAATATGTTAACTTGGATACAATGGACACACACATATGGTTGAAAACCATGAGCACAAAATACTCAAGGTAAAAGGGGCTTCAGGTTTGCATAACATCAAATAGAAGTTTCTGAAGCCCAATTTTTTGGCTGTCCACATGAGTATTCATTCCATTAATTCTATATAGAAGCTTTGATTTCTTATTTGAAAAAGAGGAAAAGATCCACATGCATTGCAGAGATGATATCTCAAAATTTGACATACAACTTTCCAGCTTGTAAGTGATTATTAGAGTTTGCCCATTAAATTTTTGTCAAACATCACAAAGCAAGATGTATGTTGTTTGCAGTTTGTGCATTTCAACCACAAAAATGCACATGCTTTTCCGATACTCAGCATTCTAGTTTAATCTTTTCCATAACATTTGAGTAATTGTGTTTGCAGAAAAATATCATCTCGAGGCTTCATCACAAGATGTTATGTGAAGAAGATGATACAAAAAGACAACATGAAGTTTATCTTTATCCAGAAAAAAAATGATCTGATTCAAGAATATTAAAAATCCTAACACATGGACAAAAGAGTCTCTGAAAAACAAAGACCATTAAATTGCAGAAATGGAGGAGCCACACTTCATTTCCTTGTTACCAAAGCAAAGAGATGGAAAGATTCCATTTTGGGTTATTTTGGTCTTTGACCTCCCACTCTTTCCGCGTTCAACACACAACTCAATGTTGATAAAATTTTAGAATAACATGTAAAATTTTATCATGCTTATTTCTTTTAAAAGAATTTGGACTTCATCCAGGTAGAATTGTTCATACCATGTACCTAGGAAATGCCTTCCAAAGACACTTAAGAACTTCTTCTAACTGAGGAGGAATATTGACCGTTTTGCTAAAGCCTAGTTGGTTCTTGTTTATCATTTTTGCACTACGACTAATTGACTTGGCAATCCTCTTAATCACTGGTAACTGGTGATACTTTTAATTATTCTTTCATAATACAATTTAGCAGCATATACTGCTCAAATCTTCTTTTCTTGCATGCCATAAAGGCATTCTAGTGACCGCTCATGATAAATACATGACTCAATCACATGGACAAAATTAAATAAAACAATTGTCATAAATTTAACAAAAATAGTTCTTACAGAATCTGACAAATATTTAGTTAAACAATATATGCTAAATAAGTTCCAGCTATATTAATAAAAACATATACCATGGATCATGCATCAAAACAACATAATTGAAACATCGGTTTGCTAGAGACCTAATCTAAACAGGCAAATGCTACTGATGGGCATATCAAAGGCAATACCTAACCACTGAGACCATTGAGCAATCAAATTGGCGAAAAGACGTGTCCAGTGAAGGTTTATTTCCTTCTTTTTGTCATCCCAATCTTGTTCACCTCCATCATCAAGTCCCTTCAAAATATAAATGACTTGTTAAGCATAAAAGCTGACAATAGGAATTTGTCATCCGATTTATATTCATGCACTACCGTAGGTTAGAAATTTTTACAAGAATTACTTTATAGTTATAGTGGCCTGCATGGCGGTTATTCTCAAGCAAACGTTCATTTAGGGCATAAATTTTTTTACAAGAATTACCTTATAGTTATAGTGGCCTCCATGGTTGTTATTCCCAAGCAAAGGTTCATTTAGGGCATCAAATCCTGATGAGTCTGAGTACTCATTTCTCTTCCCGTCAATATCTCCATGATGGAGCCGCCTTCTAATGGTTCTCGCTGCCATCACAGCTATTTAAATGACTTCACTTACCTGTAGAAAATAAATACAGCATTTAAACAGTATAGCATGACAAAGTTGGAGAACTACAGCATTTAATTCATCATATTTCTTCCTCTAAGTATGATAAAGCAAAAGGCAAATAGTTCAAAGATACCTGTTTGTTCTTAACATCTCTTTTCTTTGTAATAGTTGTTGATAATGAAAGCTGTGTATTATTTTTATTTCCTCATAAAATTAGCAATTTTAATTTCTTCATCATCATTAAAATCCTAGTCATCAAGATTGAGAGTATCATCTTGAGATTTTAAGTAAGGCTAACCCTAATTTAATTGTCACGTTGACCCTAATTTCACGACTGACATAAATACCCCCTTAAACAAATAATAAAGTTAAGGATATTTAAATATTTTTTATATTATAAAACCAGATCCATTTTATGTAACCCAGTCGGTTCATGCAGGTTATCCAAAAATCGATTTTTGGATTTTTCAATTGGTTTATTTCAATTTTTCAACACATCCTATCCGGGGCTCAATTAGTTTGAAGATATGGTATGACCCGAGTCAATTGGTTTGAACCAATTTGATTTGGCATGAACCAAGGCTCAAATGATCAGAGTCGATCTGATTTGCCATGAACAAGGGCTCCATTGGTTTGAACCAGTTCACTATTAGACTGAACAGACCAGAATTAAATCCAATAAAACTGAACCGAGCTTACTAGGCCCCAACCAGTCTAATCTAGGTTCAGCCTGATTTGGCCAATCACTGGAATGCACCGAGCCACAGTCCGCACCGTGCTAGGCCACACCAAGCTCGGCTGTGCAGATCTGGTCCAATCAGACCTCGAATCCTATTTTTATCTTTTTTTCAAGGAACAAATAATGATTAATTACTAATAAATTCAGATTAAATTCAATATTTTTTTTGTACATAATTAATTGATGAAATAGATACAAAAATTTAGATCAATTCATCAATATTATTTTCTAAAATTAAATTTGCAAGGATGAATAAACTATCAAATCATATTAATTTCAGAAAATACAAATCACATGCACAAAGTTTAACAACCACACAAGCATGGGTCTTTGGAATTCTAATTATGTATTCTGCTTAAATTCATAAACAATCTACCATTAGGTTTATCATGTAGGTATCAATAATAATTTTAATAAAAAAGATTATCCATAATATCTGAAATCCCTATATACTATCTAATAAAATCAAGAAAAACAAAATATAATGATGAACCTACCTAAAGCCAAAAACTCTCACAATCGTTTCCTCTGATTGAACTCTTTGCCCAACCAAGGTGGATGAAAAGGAGAGGAGTCACCATGTATAAATAGAAAAAAAGGAGGGCCTTGTATTTTAGTTCTTAATTTAATTAAAACTAAATAATACCTTATTTAGGGTATTAAGATAGGAAACACTAATTCATTAAATTTCCTAATAAGGGTAGATGGTTTAGGAAATAAATGAGAGCATTTTAGTTAAGAAACACAATTTTTAAATTAGGGGGATTACAATTTTGAATGAAAAGAAAATTGAGAAGGGGCTGTTGACCACCTGGCACTAAGAATTTCCTGGATAAAAGTCAGTTGGTTTGCAGTATTCATAATTTATGGCTGGTATGCTTAATATACAATAAATTGGTAAAATGCTTAATAAGAGCTGATCTGTATATAGGATCAGGCCTGGACCAGTAAATATCATTTGGTATCGATCCCTACATACAATATTTTAAACCTCAAGTGCAACTAAGAAAAACACATCATTCTCTATGACCCTCCCACAAAATACCCCAAAATGCCTTTTGTTATGTTCAAACTAAAACTCCCAAGATGAAGTTTCAAACAAACATTCTAGTTCAAAGATAAAATGGTAAAAGCATGCAAAGACAAAAATAGTTCACCTCTAGAAGAACCAGCTCAAGCTCAAAATCCCTATGACAAAGATACTACAACTATATGAGCACCTTGCTAGAGAAGATGCAGATCCAAAGGCTATAACGGTCCCATCAAAGTTCAGTTTCAAGAACTATAAGCTAGCCAATAACGTGAAAACTTGATGGCCACATTACCATTGCAATAAACATTAATGATGATGGGATGCATATGGGCACTTCCAACCAACCAACCAATACCAACACCATATGACACATCATTGACAATTTCACATACTAATGCAATACCAGGAATAGATGCCACTTACCTTAATCAATCAGGTATTGGTGATTTAAACCAAGGATTTTAATTTCGAATGATACCACCCGATAGGGCGATACATATCGGTCCGCCAACAGACCGATATGCAGACCGCCCGCTACAGAGCGGTACCATTGATTGTGGTTGTTTCCGCCCCATTACCGCTCAAAATCGATCGGTAACGGTCGATTTCGACTCGCCGTCCGCTACCGGGCGGTATTAGCCGAGAGAGAAGGAAGAAGAGGGAGAACCTGGAGATCTGACGCCGCTCTCCCTCGACGATCCCGATCCGTCGCCGCCCTCCCTCGTCGGACACTGCAAATGAGATGGCGCCTCCTCCTCGTCTAAGGCGACGAGGCCTCGGCATCGTTGGCGACTTCTCCTCATCCGTGCGAGGAGAAGAAGCCGTACTGTATCGTACAGAGCTGAGCTTGATACTCCGGTACGATACGAAATAACAAACCTTAATTGCAACAACCACCACAATCTTAGAACAGACTACTCCTAGTGGTTGAACAACCATTGAGGAGGCCTAGTAGAAAAAGAGATTATCCTCGATTAATTTTTCAATTATTTCTCCACATCAAACTCTGACTTGGGTGTTGAAGGAGGATCCCATCAAGCACATTGCCCATGATCGATTTCATTATCTTGACAGTTTAGAACTTAAACGATTGGAGCATTGAGCTCTTAGGCGATTAACACATCGGATAATCCAATGTGGTGCGTTCGAGTGCAAAAGAAGGCCCAAGTCAATTTGTGATCTAACTAAATAGAATGACTAAAATTGACCACATCAAATGCCTTCTAGTACATATTCCATATTGTCTCCAAACAAGAATTATGATCACAATGTGGCTGATCTCTTCTACAGTTTTTTGCTCATTCTTACTGCAACAAATTTAACAGTAGAAGCACACAAGTGGATGGCATTGGTATGTCTCCCTTTGCTTCAAGAAAATGTGAGCTCTCATCTAGATTATGATGGTATCCTTGATTGAAAGCATCTACTTTTCAATGATCGACACTGGATCTCGTAAGAAAGCTTTCTTTTTGAACAACCTCATTTATAAAAAGAAACATAAATCTTGGAGATAATCATTCAACAGAAATATTCTAAATCAATTGTATACAAGAGCACTTCAATGCAGACCATAGGTCCACGTTTTCCACAAGAATCCATAGCAGCAATTCACCATGCATACAACAAATGCATAGTTTTGTGAGTTAAACATAATCATTCAGAAAATTAAATCTAAAAAATCACTCACAGTCCTCTGTACTAGTGAATCAAGTAAACAACACCCACTCTTGATGCAGTTTTTTCTTTTAAAGATCAAAGTAGTTTATTGAACAATTAACTAAAATAGCCTTCTTCGAGAACAAAGTAATTACTCCAAACAAATAATAATAATATTATGGTATGCTGAGTTAAGTAACCTTCTTAACAAAAGAATATATTTTGAATGCAGAAATGCTACATGGAATGCTCATAACTTAATAACGGAATTTCAGAAACAGCAAAAGAAGGGTTTTGCTAGTTTAGCTATCGAATGGCATTAATTAACATAGGTCACGGACGATCTTTATTCTAAACTGCACTTTTATTTGCCTCAAACATGGCATGATTTGCCCTGCATTTTTACTTGATGCACATAGGGATGCAAGCCAGGCAGGCTATGTTGGACTACTGAATCTCATACCCAAATTGGGATGCTCATCATTTGCCTATGACTCAACCTGACCTAATCCCTGACTGAACTATGATCGTAGAACCTGGATTACAAGTGAGGTTGGTTATGGTTGGGTGGAAATCAACCAAAATGGAAGGAGATTGAAAAAGCATCTTTCACATCAACATGGTCTGTTCATGGTCTATATTGAAAGAGAAATAAATCCAACTTCAGGAATGTTACCAGCCCAACTATCAAGGTTATAGAGGACTCTGTTGCACTAATTAATGATATTGGCGTAGACAATAATATATATTGGTAATTTTCTTGTATCATTTATTGCTTGCTTGTGCTCTCTACAAGGTGCTCATGCGACTGCTGAATGAGACATACTATTCTCTCCTGTATGCGCTCATTTCAACCATCCTGAAACCAATAGGAGACTGACTAACTCTCTCCTTGCTCAGAATATACATGTGCCACAAGCAACTTCCAAAGCTATGAACAATGACCAAATTTGAGTGTTATAGGAAAACATCAATAAGGAAAGGTTTTGTCATAAAATCCCCTTGGTTAACTAGTGTTTATGTGCTATGTAGTTGGCATGTTGTTGAAAAGGACTCACCACTCTCCCGACATACTACTTATAACTGCCACCACTACCACCACCAGACTCACAGAAACCTCCCTCATTCACCCTAATACTAACCCATGACTACCACCACTTCATAACCAGAGTAGTCGAGACTCATGCCCTACTTCATACAATCAGTCTGTCATCCACCATAATAGGGACAGACTGATTGTACAATCAATCAATCACTGAAGTTTTGTTATAAAAGGGGGCCTCCAATCCAGGTAAATAAACATCCTTAGCATTCAAACTCCTTAGCTCTCCCAGACTCCAAATCTGACTCTGACTTGAGCATCAAAGGAGACCCTCCAAGCCCATTTTAGATGTTTACTCTCAATATTTTGAGCATAGAATGGTTTTGCCTGGACCAGTACAAAACAGGTGGTATGTACCAGTCCACGAGTCGACGATACATGGACCTCTCTTGTTTCGGACGGGCCAGCACACTCATATAAATAGGAAACTTTTCTAACCCTAATTGCTTCAAACGCACACCGCGGCCGCTTCTCATGCATGTTGCACATCACAACCTCTCCTTAATGCGACCTCTGCTCCCCACGCATGTTGAGACCTCACTGCACACCACCACTGCGCACTGACTTTGCCCTAATCGCTTATGCTTCTTATCCTCTTCCTCTTCCTCTTACTCCTTCTTCCTCTTACTCCTCCTTCCTCTTACTCCTCCTTCCTCTTCCTCCTACTTCTTCCTCCTATTGCTCCACCATCTCCTCTTTCATCCTTCTTCCTTTCTCCTTCCTCCTTCCTCTTTCCTCCTTCCTCTTTCTCCACCAACCCTTCTTCTTCTTCGATTTCTTCCTTTCCGGAACATCGGTATGTACTAGTGTACCGACACATGATACACTAATACTGTCCGGTATGTACCGGTCTAACTAGATCATTGAAATGGGTCTGGTACCAGGCGATCATAGATTTTAAGAGGCCAGAGCTGCTGGCACCTCAAATCCTCAGACATTGAATGCACGAACACAAGAAAATACCCAGGTCAGATCCTCATTTAAGTCAACAAGATGATGAAAAATAACCCAATTGAACCTAAACATCAAGAGAAATATTTGTGATTGATATAATTTCAATGAAATTAGTCATGTATCGATTGTTCTACACGTCCCATCTAGAAAAGCAAAATTATTTCAATCAAACATTATTTTCATCATCAACCCATTCTTTTACAATCTCAGCCTCAAACCAGGCTCCATTGATTCAGAAAAACCATGTATGCTGCATGATCATATTATCAACTGATACATCTAGTAACTGCATGTTCTAGTGGGGATTGATTTCAGTATGCAACATTAAGTTTTTCTTTATTAAAGAAAATACACTGTCATATTCACTAGAGTTATTTGTAGAATTCTCTTGACTGGCAGCACATTTTGGAATTTGCTTTTGTGCTTGGATCAGATGGATACTTGTTATGACTGAAGTCATATATATCATACCAACTAGTCATTCCAATTGCAAGGAAAATCGAATGTGAAGATTGGCGATGAATTACTCACTATTCATAAGAAAGAGATAGTAGACAACTCATGGACCAACTATTAGGCTATATCAATTG
Organism: Musa itinerans; assembly: GCA_001649415.1. Classification (NCBI taxonomy): domain Eukaryota; kingdom Viridiplantae; phylum Streptophyta; class Magnoliopsida; order Zingiberales; family Musaceae; genus Musa; species Musa itinerans. The sequence continues at coordinate 191,085 of LVTN01000258.1, forward strand.
AAGCCAACCAAGTCTAGTTCTTTATCAACCAAGTCCATTTCTTTACTACCCGAGGTTATCCAAATGATACAATACCACATCGTGCAGCATATCGCCAAAATATTGGGTACCGGAGCGCCTGTTGATATATTTTCACACAGAGCACTTCCACCATAAATGGAGTTCCCACTGAAACAGCAAATCAAACCCTTTCGCAATAAATTCCACTAAATCAACCGATCTCCCCGCCAAAATCAGCGACTCCCGGTTAATTTGATAAACTGAACTTACGCTAATGACATTTCAAACACGGGAAAAAAAACACGAAATTTTGAGGCCAACTTGACCCTACAACAATTTACAGATCAGTAGCCCACAAAATCTTCCCTAAATACTAAATTAGCAAAAGGAAGAAAAGAAACATCAACACAGAAATCCATGAAGACTACATCTTGGCTTCATTAGGTTCAGCGTACACATGAAACCACAGATCCACGACATCTACGAGAAGACCCAAGCAGGAAGGAAACGTACCGAAGGTCCTTCGATCCGCTCCGACGAAACGATGAAAAGTTGATCTGAGGTATCTTGATCGTTGCGGGTTCTGAGAGCCAATTCGTGCTCAAGCTACAGTATTTGAAGGGGAAAGAGCCTTAGGTCGCAAGGTATCCAAATCCGAAGGAAGAACCTGCCGCCGTCTTAAAGAATACCAACTCATGCGGGACCCCGTTCCGTTCACGAAGAGCAACATCTTCTAGAACTATTTCACTTTTACCCGAAAACCTATCTACCTTTTTATTGGAGACAAAAGATGGGGCCAGCACGGGCCCGCTTCCGGCACATAAATCGTAGTCGGTGGAATCCGAAGGTAACTCAGAAAAGTATATTTCTTTACGGAGGGGTGAAATTGACGAGCGTACCCCGGAAGGAGTAAGTTAGCTGGACCGAACCACCCGTGGAACCTATTCCGGATGATGTGGACTTTCAGGAACGTAGGAGACGACGTCACCCTGATGATTTTTCAAGGGTGAATCAGTCTGGCTACAACTTATCTGGACCGAACCATCCTCGAAGATCTCATGGATGATCTGATTTGTCACGACTGTATGAGACGACGTCACCCATGATTCTTTCCGAGGGTGATTCAGTGCCGCTCGATTGACCGGTATGGTAAAAGAAGAGGTGATGGGATCGGAGTCGTACGGGAGCGTCCTATTAATTTTATGGGAGATATATATATATATATATATATATATATATATATATTTTATTTATTTATTTTTAAAATATATAAAATATATCTGTTTTTAAAAA
>LVTN01000258.1:192470-212615 GCA_001649415.1 Musa itinerans
ATATATATATATATATATATATATCATTCAGTCCGCAATCTTAAAGGTTAAAGGATAAGGCTAAGATATTATAAATGTTCAAATAGGAATCAATATTAGAGGTAGAAATAAATGTTAATTTGTATCGGAATTCAAATTGGTATTTAGCCACCTCCTCATTTGAATTCATTATGATATAATCCTTTTTTTATATCAACTACTTGATCTTTTTTTAGTATTATCATTTTAAATAAATAAAAATAAGTTCATAGTTAAGGAATTACAATTTAATATTGGGAGAATTTTTATCAAAGTAAATGAAAAAGGATTTATATCATGTTTTGATTCATTGATACAAAAGAATATGATGTGATGGTGAATAAGTTAATGTTTGTTTATTTTGGGCAAAAAGGATTAGTATAAAATTTGAGTGTTCAGTTTTAATTTGATAAATTCAAATTAAATATGGAGACATTACTTTATATAATTTAAATTTTATAATTCATGTTAATTGTATGCTTGATCTATTTTGGTCTCCTTATAGGACAATTGGAAACCCATCAATCAACCTAGGTTCCCTTTGCATAAACATGTCTCATTAAGCCTTATGGGATTATTATTTGATTTCTAATAGTATAAATGACTAAGCTTTAAGAAAATTCTTTAGTAAAATCTTAAATTAGTGATTTATGATATCATCATAGTAAGAACCCTAGTTTTGAAAAAAAAAAATCAATGATAGAAAGTCTTTGGAACTTTGTGTTAGGTAATGAATTTTTTTAAAAAAAATGATGTTTAGAACCTCTCTTTCATAGATACGAATGACTTTTAGAACCTCTTTTTCATTGATTGAATGACTTTTAAGATAATTAATCACGAGTAACACTAAATCTCATTGTCTCACAAACTAATTAATTCAAATATTAGGCCAATTATAATATCAAATGTTAACGAGTCGAATCCGATAAATTAATTAGTTTATAAATTTTATTTGATCTAAATCATTGATCAAAATATTTAAATCAAAATTAATAACAATATATTTATTATATTTTTATATGATATGGTCTCGTGACTCGCAAGTCCGAGGTGTTGACTTTTGACTTGTGAGCCCGACCTTTTCACACTCGGTTGGCTCGCCAACCCAACCAAACCCAAGAAGGCTCTGCTTAGCCTCCGGTCAAACAACTTGGTCAAACTCGCCCTCCATCAATCATATATGGTGGTGGTATGCTCATTCAACTATCTCACCTCCGCCCACAAAACATTCCTACCCTCACACTCACCACAGCTCCTCTTCACTACGGTTCATCTTCGGGGCCCAATGCTACCTCTAATAACACAGCGGTAAGTTATGGCGTCAAACCGAGGATGTCCTGTATATCCAAGCAACCAAACAACACCCTTATGTTTGCCGAAGTCCCAAAATAGATCGAGCATACGGAAAAAAAAATAGCGAAAAAGAAAAGAAAAATAGCTGCGGGAGCGAGAGGTGAGTCGAAGAGAGAAGAAAAGAAAAAAGAGATTTCTTTTCTCCTCGATCTACCCGATTCACCCCGAGGATAGCGAAGGAGTAGAAGAAGAAGAAGCCGGGGAGAGCGAAGCAAAGAGAAGACGAGCAAAAGCGCTTGAGAGAGAGAGGCGGAGAACCGGAGCTACATGCGCTGCCGGCTGAATCGCTTCGGCTCGAATCGAGGCGACGTCCACTAGTGTTCCGAGCTCGGGAAGAGGTCAGCTTCAATTTTCTCCTTCTCTTTTTCTTTCCTCATCCTCGTCATCGTCCTCGCACGGATTACCTTCTTTTCTCCATTCGTCTTCTTCTTTCTCTACTTATCTCGCTTTGATCCGGGCGGGAAACTCGTTGAAATCCGCTTCGATCAGTTGTGGGTCCTCTGACCGCAGGCAGGGGAGCGGATCGCTGCCTGGTTATTTCTTGGTGTGCCGGTGCGCAATGAAAGCTTTCCGAGATGGCTGCTGCTAAATGGATCTTGATCCTGTGCTTTAGGGTATTTGGCTTCTCTATGCAAGAATTCCGGTTTCAAGTTTTCATCTCTGCGGCTGCGGTTTCTCGATCTTTTTTTGATTGAGGGTTTTGGTTGTGGAAGATGAGATTTCCGCCTGCATTGCTGTTGCTGATGAGTTGGCAACTTTGTATAGCTCATGTTCTATCTAGAAGAAGGTGCAAACCCTACTCCTGACTAAATCATAGAGTGGCTGTGGATGGTTTAATCTTCTTAATTTGGTGGTTGATTCAATGACAAGTATTCATTGAGAGATGCCACAGCCGCCAATGCTGCAGCCGCAGCCGCCGCTGCCGCCAATAATTATGAAGCATTCCCGGACTAACCTTGGTGACCTTAAATCGCTGATAACCAAGCGTCTCGGCCAGGAGCGAGCACAGCGCTACTTCAGCTATCTGAACGATTTGCTGTCGCAGAAGCTGAGCAAGCGTGAGTTTAGCAAACTCTGCATTTTGACACTCGGCCACGAGAATCTCCCCTTGCACAATCAACTCATCAGTTCTATCCTTCAGAATGCCTCGAGGGCTAAAGCTCCACCGCCTGTTCATCATGACAAATTTGCCCAAATGCCAACTGGAATTGTGTTGAATGGTGATGTCTTGCCGAGGTTGCCCCACAAGATCAGGAGTAGGACCGATAATCACCGGGTTAAAGACTGCCCCAGTCCCCTTGGACCAAATGGGTGGGCAGAAGTGTCTGCTCAGCAGTCATCGATACCATATAACACAGCAGTTTTAGGTCAGCATGATGATCTGAACTCAAGTGACTTGCAGAGATTAATACGACAACAACAGTGTGGGCCTCACAAGCAGCCAACAAAGAGAGCAAGGATAGATGAAACACCTGTGCACGACCAGGGTGCCATACATAGCCCAGTTCTTGCTGAAGTAGTTTCTGTAGACCAAAGGGAGGACATAGAGAACAGGAATAAAATGGCTTCCCTTAAAGGTCCTCTTCAGGCTCCACTTGGAATTCCTTTCTGCTCAGCAAGTGTTGGTGGGGCAAGAACGCCATTATCATCAGGTAGTGCTAGCATTGATAGGTTTCATAGGAGTTATGATTCTAGTGAACTGTATCATACTGAGGTATTGAAAAAACGAATGGAAAAAATAGCAAAAGCACTGGGCTTGGAAGGAGTGACAATGGACTGTGCCAACTTGCTGAACAATGGGTTGGATGTGTACTTGAAGCGGTTGGTTGGTTCATGCATTGAGCTAGTAGGAGTAAGAACAAGGCATGAATCAACAAAGCAGCCATTTTCCAATCTCCTTCCTTTTGCACAACCTGAGAATGGTATTTGTGTAGGAATCCAAATGCATGGTAATGTTGGTTTGGAAGGCACGCATGTGTTGAGTATGCAAGATTTTAAGGTAGCAATGGAGCTAAAACCGCAGCAACTTGGGGAGGATTGGCCCATGCTGCTTGAGAAAATATATGTTCGCTCATTTGAGGAATAGTAGAAAGTATGAAACCATTTCTGGTTCGCAGGAACCTTTGGCACTTGGATGGGCTCTGCTGTTGAGCACCAGTCTATTTGGGATTGTGAGAAACTTATTTGAGCTTCTTGGTTAAAAGATGTCCCTTGTAATCTTCTTCCAGGATCAGCCTAGAAGGATTCTGTAAGATCATGCTAAGGATCATCTCAAACGATTAAAAATCCTTATATCAGCCTGTCCAAAGGAAAGAAACCATCCTGTTTGGCTCACTTATTATATGTAAGCATTTTTAAGGAGGTGGCCTCTTTCTCACAGTATCACCACCAGAGTCTCAAGCTGTCATGCAATTTGCATCATGGAGATTGAGGAAAATTCTGCATGATTTCTTCTGTATCTTGTACAATTACTTCTGTAAGTTTTCAAGTTTAGATCTATGTACTATCAATCGGTTAACTTTCTGCTCATTTTGAAATATCATTTTCTAGGTCTTTTTATTTATAAATTTGACTTCTAATTATTTGGTGGCCCATAGGAATATTGTTCAATGTAACTGTGTCTCTGATTCCTATTACACTTATTCCTTGTGGTGACCTTTGGTGGGTGTAGTTCTACTGTAGTATTTTGTGAGCATAATGACCGTTTCTCTTGTAGGAGCTTGTGTCACTTTTCTTGTCCTTATTACCTTGTATCTTGCCATTTCATCATGAATTGCTATGTATTATCTGAATTACTACTTTAAAAAAACTTTTAGATTTAAAATTTAACAAATTGTTTCATATTTTGATACAATGACGGAATATGAAGTGGAGTCTAAAGAACTATGTGGCAAATTACTTAAGAAAAAGCAACTAATTTACCTGTAGCAAATAATTTGATGGATAAAATTTTTTCCAATGGCATGCATTTAAGGAAGCTCCAGCAAGTGCCTTTTTTTTTCCTTTTTCCAATTCAGACCTTTACAATTCTTCCGTTGCACTATTGTATAATATCATATATCTTATACTGTAAATTCCCTTGGAGCTTTTTCAATACAATTGGTAGAAATTCTGAGGCACCTTCCTCAACATCTGACTTAACGTGTCAATTATTTCTAGCTTACAGTTTGCTTCTCTGTGCACATAGAATGACAACAATTAGAGGATCTTGCTAGGTCATCCTTGTCATATCCAACAAGGTTATCTAGCTTCCTCATTGTTATTGTATACACCATGGTGTGTGAATATTTGTATTTGTCTGTCCATGTAGCTTGCATAATTGTTGTCTGACAAGTAACTCTTTATGGCATTTTGGTATATGAGCATATGCATTTGTCTATTTGTAGGGTTTGCCATTGTGGTGGTCTGACAAGCACCTTTATATGAGTAGCGCACTTCGCTGCCCTTCTTTTGGATTTTTGTTTTTCTAATTTTATTCTCATTTACTACCGACGTATGTGGTATGCACCCTTTTGAGTAGGATGTAAATCCTATGGATCCTTTGCCTTTGCTGTCACCTTAACTGTGGACCTGCTATTTGGACTTACTGCCTGGCATCCTAGATTCAAAAACAGTTAGACTGTTCTTGCAAAACTTAAAATCATACTTCGGAAGTGTTAAATAGGTTCTATTGTGTGATGCAGAGATTTATGCCTTTTTCTAATTCACTTCTGATATTTAGGGTGTCTTCAGGTGCCTCCAATACTGATTAAACTGACATCCTAGATGCACTTCATAGTTGACTTATCAAGACATTGATATTGGAAGCTACTGTCACATAGATGTTTATGTTTTATATACTCTCTTGACATTACCAGTGATGCATGATGTATACCATTCTATCTTTTAGGTGTGGCAGGCAAGAGTCTCGTTAATTATCTTTTCTTTTTCATGTTTCATATTACGCTCTCTCATGTTCTTGAGAAACTGTCAAATGTTTCTTTTGTGGGCTTGTCAAATGACCCTCTTAATGTCACGGAGGGAATGGGTGAGTTGAGATTGGGGCAACAGGAGATAGAATATAGTCTTAAATACTGCTCAATATGTGGAGTTGGAAATGAGAGACACACAACATCATATTGTAACACCTGTGGGATTGTACATGTTTTTGGTTTCATAAAACACATCTTGGTTCTGTATTGTACTTTCTGTTTTTAAATACATAATTACATATTGTGTTCAGTCTGTTTAGTTATATCTGATGTACTTCCCTCCTTGAGAAAACTTTAAACAACAATATCTGTTTGTTGAATGATAACTTTCTTACTTTGGCAAGCTGATTTTAGCTCGTTTCCAACTTCTTGTAACATGATGCTTAAAGGGTTTTGAGAGCTTCTAGACTCTTTGACACTAAGAACAAACTGAGTTTGACTTCTTGAACAACTTCTATAACATCAGTAAGAGTTTTCAGATAAGAAAGAGTAGCTGAGAGTCTCAGACTCAGGTGCAGCAACTTAATTAAATTACAAAATCTGCAAAGGCTGGCATATGTCATTCCTAGACCATAAGCATGGCATACTGTTGCCACCTAGCTACAAAAGAAGTTGATTCTTGAGATTAAATCATGTTTAAGATGCTTATATTTTTCTCAGAAACAGTAAAGTTACACTAATTTAATCAGGGTGACCTTGTAATTGAGCATGAATGTTTAATAGAAACCTACAAATCTCTGAGCATGCTATTTAATGGTTGCATTATTAGTGATTCTCCTAAATTCAATGAGATTTTGATGGTGATTGGAAAATAGGATGTGCTGCTAGTAGATTGGTTCAACCTGGACGTATATTGGAAGATTGTGCCAGTAGAAAACAAATTAGAAACCATCAGAATGACCTGTAAACTGAAAAAAGAGGTTAGAAAATCAGGGGAAAATGGAACAAATTTAAGCATCATGTCTATGATCTATATCAAGAGAAGATATTTTGCATTTATGAGTGTATACATCAAGCCTATAATCTAGGATGTCTGTAGTAGTGGCAAACTTGTGTGATTTTTATGTACCTTTGGGATTTTGAAAAAAAGGGAACTTATGATTGTTAAACTATGCATTATATGAGTATATTGCACACATCTTTGTATTTCATGCATATTGTTAAATATCACAGTACGCCGAATATAGTGACCATACCTCAGTGGGCCAGTCGGGTATGATTATGTCAGTAATGGAGTAAACATCCATATACCAAACTTTCAAACTATTTAAATATATTTTAGCTCTATACCAACTAATCGATACCAATGTACCAGTCTGACCAGGATTGTACCAGTATCCAACTGAAATTATAAAATTTTTCATGTCTGTACTGAATATGCATAATTTTGATAAGTATAATATACTTTGCTGGTAAGGCGAGATTATCTGAACATCATAGCCTTAGACATTGTGTTTCTCATTGTTTGCACAAGAAAAAAATTATTCAAAACATGCTCATTGTGTTCCGCTTCGGCTATGAATGTTGTTCAGATATGTCTAAATGTGCTTTTCAATATAGACAAGAGGCAAATGTAGCATGAAAATAGTAGCAAAATAGGTGGTCTTTTCTCATGCCAAGAAGATGGTGATACTAAGATGATTAGCAATATTTTTGGTGGTTCAGATATTGGCAAAATGGAACTCAAGTAATGCCCACCACTTGGGTTTTGGGTGAGGGGGCCTCCAAGATGTAGAAATTGAAGCATCAGATAAGTGCGACAAGCCTTCTCTTACCGCGATATAGAGCGAGAGATGGACATTGAAAAGTTCATAAAGCTAGCTTGAATTTTGAACTTTTATTTTAGTTTTGGTAATGTCGTTATCTATTAATCTAAGATACTTCTACCATGCATAGCTCTAGTTGTAGTACAACAATATTTTTTTGTCAATTATTAACCTTCGTCCTCAGCTTCAATTGCCATCATCTTAAGTACTCGGAGTTTGTACAGATATATTAATCTATTTTTTCGCTTTATATGTCAATGTTTGTCTCCCTTAACCTGATCAATAATTAAATTTTACATGTACATAAATGTCACATGAATTTGCTTTTAATGTGTTCTGGAATGCTTGGTCCTTCATATGAAATTCTTTCTGGTTGCATCTAACCTTATCAAAAAGCTTGAAGGATGATTGATTTTCATCCCTAGCATTAGAGGCATTTTATTCCGTTTTCACAAGACTTGTTTCTTGCATTTATATCAGATATATTTAGTAGCTGTTAGCAACATATATCGTCTTTCTTCCCCGTTGATGACTCCTCCAACATATCTTTGTAGTGTTCTAATCATCAGAAGTTGTCTGACGGGTATTTTGCTTGCTGAATGAATCCAGAAAAGAAGGTTACAGTTGTCCATGAAGGTTATAGGTTGCTGAAATTCGCAAGACCAAAAGCACTGAACATGACTGCCGCTTGACGTGAAAGAAAGTCGGAAGTATTCGTGAAACAGTTGGTTGATTTATGCTTCCAACAAGACAAAGCCGAAATGTTTCCACCAGCCTCCATGAGTCTTATGCATAGATAGACAGGACAAAGTTCGTTGCTGATGATATCATAGAGCAAGAAGAGAGATGAGGATGTTTTGCTACTGTTGTCTTGTTGTTGTTGTGGGTTGTTCACTTATGTGCATTGTTTTTTCCCCAGTTTTATGTTTTTGGCACTTGTGAGCAAATAATAATTGATCAGTCTGCATGTGAAAGAGTTTCGAAGATAAATTTGATATTTTTAAGACATAAATCATATCATTTTACTTTTTATTGTAAATATTATTCGAGCAATTATGATCACTGTCTGCTCTTATTTACCCTCTTAATTAATCTGTTATAATGATATCATACCCGCCATTCCAACCGTCGAAGGCAAACCCGCCATTCCAACACGTGTTTTACCCGTGCCAACAACTGCTACAAAATGCAAAATGCAATCGGAACAATTTTGCACGTGCATCAAAGGCGAACCGGAAGCCGATGCCAACGGTCGAATGAAATCATAAAATTGGAGCGAAAAAAAGGGGAAAGAATTCCTTTTTCGTGTATATTTTTCGAGGGTTATAAATAAAAAAGGGACGGCCCCTTCTCCTCCATCCATATCGTATGGCGGTCGTCAGTAGCTTCCACTCTGCCCTCCGCCCCTTCTCCTCGCCTTCGATCCCTATTCCTATCCTTAACCCCGTGAACGGCGAGAAGAGGCGGCGGTGGACGTCTTACTCCACCCGCCTCCAATGCTCCTCCCGCCCCGATGAGGCGAAGAGGATCTCGGAGCAGTCGTCCTGGGAGTCCAAGGATTCGGAGGGGAAAGACTACCTCTACCGCCTCGGCCAGGAGGCCGACAATATGAACATCTCCGTCGGCGCTCGGCAAGGCGTGATCGACGACCTCTTCGTCGGAAACTTCCTCGGAAAGGACTGTGCGTCCCTCTGTCCGATGATCGCCGTCTTTGTTCCTTCTCTTTCTTTTGGATTTGGTTTCAGATTGTTTCTACTGATTCGATGTTACTTGCTTGATTGGTTTTCGCAGCGGATATCGTCTTTGATTACAGGCAGAAGGCAACGAGGTCGTTCGAGTACCTCCAGGGCGATTACTACATAGCACCTGCCTTCTTGGTTGGTCTCCATTTCTGACTCCGTACCTGTTCTTTAATTTCGTTGCACTAGGTAGTTTGATAGGGTATAAACATTAAAAAAAAAAAGTAGATGTTGTCACAACTAAAGATCCATGACATATAAAATCAAATTTGAATATATTGTCAGCGCTATCATGTAAAAGTTATCTAGCATGTGCGGCAGTATGAGCCTATAATTTTGTCACTTTTATCTAGTATACAAGCTATCAAGCTAATTCACTCTTACGCTTGCACATATCAAGGAATCTATGTCTATGCTGTTGCTTTCTTTAATGCTGTTCTGTTGAATTGAAAAGTTAAGCATACTTGTGCCGTTTATTTATTGAAATACTTAAAGTTTGCTCTTGCTTTTCATTTTCTTTGCACAATTTTAGTATGGCATATCTCTTACAAATAATGTCATTTTTGATATTTCTTTCAATTTTTAAAATTTGAACACTATGCTTGACAGTGTGTTGTCCTATTCTACAGGACAAAGTTGGTAAGCTCTATGAAACTTTGCTATGACTTTGCCTTTCTTGAAATTTAATGAGGCGTCACTCTGTGGAAAAAAAAAGGAGCAGTTGGACCATTTCCTTGCATCATGTACTTCTAGACACTTGCAATTTTTTTTTTGAATTAAAATGCAAGAAGAAGTTTTTTTTTGTTTACTTTTCATGAAAAAAATATTGCCTTTAAGCATTTTTGCCTATTTGATCGATGCTTTGTTCCTTTCTGTTTTAGAATGACACTTCTAGTTCAGTAGGATATGAAAGTAAGAATGCATCTTATCTTATTTCCCATTATTTTGGTAAATTGAACTTTTTTTCAAGTGGTTCATCTTTTCCTTCTATTGCCTGATAGTGAAGGAATTGGTTTGCAGAAATATGGTTAGTATTGCACTAGAAAACCAAGGTCTTATTATGTATACTTGGTAAATAAAATTGATATTTGGTGGGTGCTTATACTTTGAGCTTCTAAGGATTGGATCAGAAATTAAAATCATTTAGGTAAATTATAGAAAGTTGACAACAAGCCTTGGTATGATGGTAAGGTTGCTCCTTTACAACTTTTTGGGTGACTAAGGTCAAGTCATGGAAATAATCTCTTTGCTTTTAGGGGTAAGGCATCTCTTTGCTTTTATGGGTAATGCTATGTCAATTAATCCCCCCGAGACGACCAGCATTGGCAATAGCCTTTTTTTAGGTTCGACCGTTTTTTGGAACCTTAGAAGAGGCTATTGTTGTCTTGGCAATAAACTAGTGCTACTTCTGAACTCTAGTTCCTATTGATATGACTGAAATCAAGACAACTCGAGTGGTTCCTATTGATATGACTATAAACTGGTGCTACTTCTGAACTCTGGTTCCTATTGATATTGGGGTCATCTACGTAGATGTTCTCTTGTTATTGAGTTATGCTCGGCATAATAGTGCCAGTTAAAGTATTATCTTTTTTTGTACTCCTTGCATCACTATTTGGAATAGACTCACTTCACTCCGATGCATTTAGAACATATTAAGACAATCTTAAATAGTTTGCTTTCTTTTTATTCTTGATTGAAAGTTAGAACTGCCTCAGTTAGTCATGTATGTAAATTTCTTATTTATTCTTTTAGTAACCTCATAAATCCATCTTAATATACTCTTTTTTGCAACATTAACTTTTTGTATTGCTGTTTTCTAACTGCACAATGTTCAGATTTGTAAATATAGAGAGCATTGCATTTGTATTGGATAATTTTCCCTTTTAATCTAAAGGACCTGATTATACATATCTAGCTCTCCACTTTAATGATCTTGCTATAAACAAGAAACTTATATGAACTATTATCTTTTAAGGAATTTTTCTATCTATTTTAACTATGCTTTTGACTTGTCTCTATGTTCAACTACATAGATGACTAAATTGTCTTCTTAAAATTGTAACAAATTAAGTACGTAGCAATGATTTGAAAACTATAATTACTAATTCAGGACATGATCAATTTATTTTTCAACTGGAGTTAAAGAATGTAATTGGAATAAATTCATGAAAATAGACATTGAGATGGAATTTTCATTGGATGCTGTACTATATGTCATTGCGGTATTAGCCTTCTAGTTTGGAAGTGAAAGATAAGTACTATCTGGATGTTTGTCGAAAGAGGAGAAAAAAAAGGTTTTTCTAGTTTTCTCTTTTTGAAAGTTCATGGTCTCCATTTGGGTGTTGGAAAATTTACTGGCATTTTCCCTTCTTGTTCAATAGCAACTGACTACAGCCACTGTATTAAGAATACTACTACAATTCACTTGTAAATAATCACTGCAATTTCTTGCAATCAGAACAAACAAAATTTCATAGGACTCTAGGAATAAAATTAGCCTGTAAGATAGCTCAACTTCATTGCCAATTCAAGGTATTATGCTGGAAACCTGAAAGCAAACTGTTAGCTCAATTGAAGTAAATGAACTCTATCTTTAGTTTAAATAAGTGAAAGGAATATTTATTAAATTTCTAAATATTTATTGTATTCTTATTTTTAACATATTAAATCTAAAGAAACAAAAGGCAAGCCACCTATTATAATTACCAGCTTGCTGTATGACCATATAGGTAAAAGATGCAAAGGGCTATGACATTGTTGTTAAGATCTTGAATTTAACTGCTATCACGAATTTTTTAATGCCTGATTTTGGGGGGGAAAAAACGTGTGTTGATACTCCAGGTATCCATGAGTAAGATCAATGATTATGTTTCAATATTTTTGTTAGTGAAGTCCTTGCACTTTACAACAGAAAATGTAGCACATAGATAAGCAATGATGTATGGTCATCAATCACATTGAATAAAGAAGCTTTCAAGCTTCAATACTGCACATTAACGAACAAAGAAGAATGATGACAGAGTGTGTTGGATTCTTTTCTTATAGAATGGACAATGTGCCATATGCTGACAGAGTATGTTGGATTCCTTTAATATAGAATGGAAACAGATAGTTTCATTTTACTTTCATGTATACCTTTTTAGAATTGTTGACTTCTAAGTTCTCATTTTTCTCTTGGTGGACCAGGCACAAATGATAAGGACTTCTTTTGGTTTGCAAAGTCTTTCATTTGAAAATATTATTGGAGCAAACGAAAAGTTATTTTCTGTGAAAGACACTAGAACTGAAACTTTCATGTGTAATGAACAAGGACACACCAATGTGCACTCAAAAGCCTAAAGAGTTCTTTATTTATGGTGGCCAGTCTTTTAGCTGCTATGTAGGAAAGAGTTAGTTGAAAGCTAATAATGATCTAAGTCTAACAATTTGGAGTATTTTAATAGTCTCCTTTTATAAAACTCATAATAAGAATATAAAAGATGGGACATATGTTTCAGATCCATCCAAGGATAGTTGCAGAAACCTACCTACTCGTTTGGGTTAAATAATGCTAGTAAGTTATGGCTGTGGTAAGTATATTATATTAGTGATCAACATTTAAAAGATCTTAGTTTCTCAATATCTTTCCAATGACTGAGTTATTTGGGTGATTCATGTAATGGTTCATGATTAATTCTGGTATTCTCATTTGACTAAATGTTGAGTTATTCATGGATTTAATTATTTCAATACATAAACCTGAATTAAAAAATAATTAGACTTTCTATATCAGTATATCCGTTGCCTTTATCAGATGTATTTGGTACTTTGTCATCAAAATTATTCAGAAGATGTGGCTATTTGTATCATTTTTTGCCTATATATTCTCCATAACCAGTTCTGGTTTTAAGTGTGTCTTTCATGAATGTCTTTCATCTTTTGCAGCTTGCCACATTGTGAAGAACTATATTGCCCATCTACTCAATGTTAAGGTCCCTTTAATACTAGGTAAAAGTTAAAGCTTTTTTTTGTGTTGTTTAATTTCATGTGTGGAAACTGATTAAATTTTATATTCACAAAACTTTCATGTGCAAAAATAATTAAAAATTTCTTAGACAAAACCCACTTCCTAACTTGTAATTTGTTAAAACACAATTTAGATTTCATAGTGACAAGATGCCTGCTTGTTTATCTGGGTTGTTGATCTAGGTGTCTTATTTAATATGTTAGAATAAGCATCAAGGCAAGTTCCGTGGATTGTGACTATTCTTATATTAGAAACGGAAAGGAGAAAATCTACACAAGCTTGCAACTTTTGCAAGCTAGATTTGGATCTAGATTTTTATCATGTTCAACACATCACCTCTGAATTTTGGTTGTGTATATCGTTGACATCATTGAAAGAGTTCATATTGACCCAAAATATAACTCAGCAGCATGAGACTACATTTTGCTCTTTGAATTAATATATGTTCTAAGAGAAATCATGGATTGCAAGTATCGATTCTAATGTATTGTTTTCTATTTGTAGTGTTATACCAATATGCCTTTTTCTGGGTTTTGACTTTCATTTGGATGATCTGGTTTTAGTTGTCATCCAAGTGTAATTAAAATTTAAGATTAGAAAATTAACCCTTCTTTTACATTTTCTCTGGAGTTGTATAAGATTGTGTGTTGTGTTTAGCTCTTGGTTTATGAGCTTACAAAGCTTTATCAAATGGTATATCTTAATCGCAAGTAAGCCTTTGAGGGCTAGTCTTATGCCTCTTCTGTCTAAAATTTCATTTAGGAAACCTGAATATTTGAAAGTTGATAATTATGTTCAGAGCTTATCAAAGTCAATGCAGCCCAAGTATCCGATAAAGGATTTTTGCATACCTTCATCTTATTCTTCTTTCTTAAATCTTTTTGTTGCAGGATTTACTTGAATATTTCTGAATAACATATACTTCTATTTTACTAAGAGTTTTCATGTCAACATACTTCTTCAATGATATTTCTTTGGCTTTTGTTCCAGTTCAGTTGCAACCAGATGCATTATTTCTTTTTTTTTTTTAATCCCACATTGGTGGAAGCCTCATGTAGTGGACCATCCTTAACTTTATGATGTTGATTATTTAAGTTTAACGCCACAAAGTCACAAGTTCCTTTCTATTGTCGCTTTCATAAGGTATCAATTGCTTGTGTTGAGAACATGCAGCTAGCCAGCTACTGCTATTGTCTTTGGCAATTCTAACACAAACATTTAATTTTCTAGGTATATGGGGTGGAAAAGGTCAAGGGAAAACATTTCAAACCGAACTTATTTTTCGTGCAATGGGTATTGAACCAGTCATTATGTCTGCTGGTGAGCTAGAATCAGAGAGGGCAGGTGACCATGCATCACTGTTCTCTTAATTTATTCTAAGCAGTACATTTTTCTTCATGCAAACTCAGTAAGCAGCCTTTTCATATGTTAATTATCATTTCTGCATTATAATTCTGTTATACGATGCCTTTCCTAATAAAATGGTTATATGAAGTCAGTAGCTTAGATTTGTCCTTTTTTTTATGTGAAGCAGCCTTTTCATATGTTAATTATCATTTCTATATTATAATTCTGTTATATGATGCCTTTCCTAATCAAGTGGCTATATGAAGTCAGTAGATTGGATTTGTCCTTTTCTTTTTTGTGTATGCCATCTAAAAATGTAGGCCAGACATGTTTCAAGTTCCAATAGATAAGTCTAACAATATGCTCTAATTGTGTGCTATTTTGAAATTAGTTCTCTGAAATAAGAATATTTGGACTGAGAAAAAACTTATTTTTTAATGGATCCGAGGTTTAAAACTCTTCTTTATTATAAAAATGTATGATTGCTTTTCCATAAATGTTGTTCGTTTTCTTTGCAGGAGAACCAGGCAGGCTCATACGTGAACGATACAGAACAGCTTCTCAAGTGATTCAAAACCAAGTCAGACTCATTATAAACTTTTACTGCTTCTATGTTTTTGTTTCATTTACGTAATATTTTCTAGTTTCTCACTCATTTTTGCAGTTTAGGAATTTTTACATATACCATATGCAGAGATTAATCTCATTCAAAATTACCCTAGGCTTTCAGTAGAATACTGGACAAAGAAGCTGAATTGATTTCTTCCTTACTGTCACCCTCTATTTGGTGCATCACTTCCTTATATTATGGTTGAGGTCCCTTTAGTGAACTAAGTTATGCTAGGTAATTAAATTATTACCATAAAATGCCCAAAAGCCATCGATTTTTTTCTGAAGCTTGTATGTGAAGTCTGGATATTTATATTACAGGTATAGTACAGAATTTGAACTGTCTGCTGACTAATATTATCTGTAGAAATTTCTGTTTCATATCATGTATTCACAATGTCCAGCTGAAATTGCTTTATTTTACTCAAGGTTTGCCGTACCGCTTAGTGCGAGTGGTATATACCGGTCTGATAGGGGACCGGTATGGGAGGTGTATTGGTACGCCCCCATGTACTACGTGTCGGTATACTCAGTAGTCAGTACAACTCCGTACAGTTCGGTATATACCATACCGACAACTGGTCGGTACACCAGTACTGACCGGTAAGGCGAATCATGATTTTACTATCTTCTATTTCCATATTTTTCTATCTGAGAGATGTTTGTAGCTTTCAAGATAATTCATTATACTTGTTTAATGATTTGTTTCTTACATAAACAGGGAAAAATGAGCTGTTTGATGATTAATGACATTGATGCTGGGCTGGGGAGATTTGGTCAGTCATTTATCTGTTTTTGTTTGTGAATTTGGTCAGTTCGTAACGTAAAATTAGATGAAGGCATCTTATTTATTAGCTATGATGTGCAAAATGTGTTGTTCTAATAGAGGTTCTTGTTTTCAGAGTGACCTGTTTGTCCAAAAGGTTTTTAATTTATAATAAACTGTCTGCTTACAGCTTGCTTATAGAAATGACATTACTTGTATCATTACTTGTATTCTATTGTTTAACAACACTTAAATGACATTATTGTTTCTTTCTACCTAGGAAACACACAAATGACTGTCAACAACCAAATAGTTGTTGGAACCCTGATGAACTTGTCAGATAATCCTACCAGAGTAAGCATTGGACAGAAGTGGAGAGAAGCAGATGTTGTGCATAGAGTTCCTATTATTGTAACTGGCAATGATTTTTCTACACTCTATGCTCCTTTGATTCGTGATGGAAGAATGGAGAAGTTCTACTGGTAAGTGCCTCCTCTCATATGAAATTTATCTTTTAATTTCTTCTTCCTTTCTACCATACAGAAGTGTACAAGAGATGTTAATATTTCTGTTGCATTTTAAGATATTCTTCTTGCATTAAAGGAACATGTTTCATTAGAAGTTAGCAACTTGAAGCTGCTTTAGGGTTTTATATTGATTTAGAGTCAGCAAGCATTCCTACTACTACGATTTTGGTTTGATTATGTAATATGTTACTTCTTAAGGGTTATTGATCTTTCAGACTTTTACAAGTCCCTTCTTGGCAAATAGTGGTGGAAGTCCCTTACTTGATGTCATCCCTCTTTGAAAAATGCTTATGCCCTGAAAACATCAGATGATGGCTGCCTCATTGAGGCGACCATCATTTCAGGAGTCCTTTTCTCTCATTTACAAGGGTATCATGGCCACCAAATGTTTCTTCAACTCATCATCTATTTTCAACTGGAGCTTGCTTTTCCCTGCTTCACCTATCTTTTCCGTAATCTTGAGATTTGCCTTTCATGAAACCTATAACATCAAGACCTACTATAATCTTATCTCTTTGCCCTCAGCCCTCTCCAGCTTTTCTTGGGATAGGAGAAAATTATTTCACATGGGATTCTACCGCTAAGATTCTTCGAATTTGAGGTCATATCCTTCTATAGAGTTTTCAACTTGGGAGATGTTAAATGTCACTTTCATCAGATTCTCTGGGAACTCCACTTGTACACCAAAAGCCAAATACTTTCTGCATGACTCTTATGAAAAAGATTAGATACGAAGAATTCCTTTGCAAGAAGAGATGGATCCAACACCCTTCCTATAAACTTTTAATGCTTTGGTGGATTTCACCAACCACATCTTCTTTATGCTGCTCTTTGGCTTCTTCTGTCTGGGATGTCTTCCGCCATTGCTAATTCTGGAATTCATGGAGACATTCTACCTTCTTTCCAATTGGAGACATTTTGGATATGGTCTTATACTGCTAATGTTTTGATATGTTAGGCTATTTGGAAGGAAAGGAATAATAGAATGTTCAAGGGTACCCCAGATGGTCTCTCCTGCAACATCAAACATAACCTAGTGATTTAAAAAGTGCTAGGCGTCAAAAGACGCTAAGGTCCAAAAACGCCCGAGGCACTAGGCGCTTGCTCGAGCGAAGCAAGGCGCTAAAATATAAAAATATATAATATAATTAATAAATATAATTATTTAAAATTTTAAATAAAAATATGCTATTAAATTAAGAAAATTAACAGTATTAAAATAAAAATAATATATTATTAATCTAATAAATATAAATACTATTATTAGTATACTGTTAACAGTATACTGTACATTGTTAACAGTATACAGAAGGAGAAGAAGGAAGAAGAGTGTAAGGGGGTGCTGATTGAGAAAAGAGGAAGCGACAGCGTCAGCGGGAGTGTAATGAGGCAGCGGCAGCGAGAGTATAAGGAGGCAGCGGCAGCAGGAGTGTAAGGAGGCAGCAGTAGTGAGAGCGGGAGTGTAAGGAGGCAGCGGGAGCGGCGAGCGACGACAGCAGCAGCGGGAGTAGGAGCGGCGAGCGGCGACAGTGGTAGCGAGCAACGACAGCGGCGAGCAGCGGGAGCGGGAGCAGCAACAGCAATGAGCAGGGTTAGGGTTGGGCAGCGATAGCTGATATCGATTTTAGTTGGTTCGATTGAACCAACTAACCATCGGAGATCGAACCAGACTTAAAATCCTGGTTCGGTTGCCTAGTTTAACCCAGGCGCTCGCCCGAAGCGCCCAGCGCCTGGGCTTGGGCGAGCGCCCAGGCGGCGCCTCTTTGAAGCACGTCGCCTGGAAGTGAAGCGAGGCGCTCGGGCCTCGCCTCGCCTCGCTCGAGCGCCTAGGCGAGCGCCCGAGCGCCTTTTTAAATCACTAACATAACCTTTTATGGTTTGCCAGCTTTTAAGGGCTCTCTGTGCTAAGGGATTTATTATTGTTATTATTATTGAATTTATGGCAACCTTTTATGGTTTTCCTTTCATAATTATTTTTATTTCATATTTTCTTGTTTATCTTTCCTTTTCTCTTTTCCTGTACTTTATTTCACTTTTCTTATGAAATAAGATTGCAGCCCTGCTGCTTTATCCCAAAAAAAGTTTGTTGTTTATAGCATCAAGGATGTATAGGCTGCATGCTGCAAGTATTTGCTGTGTGTGGCCTGGCACATGCTTGCATATTTGCTGCATGCTGCACATATGTATAGGCATGTACTAGCTCCAATTGCATGAACTAGCATACGTGTAGAACATGTACCCACACTGTGTCCTGGCAAATTGCAGTGTGTGGCACATGCTTTGTTGAGTTATGGCCAGCAAATTCTCTGGAAAATGTTTTGGAAGGTTTTGCAAGGGAAATATTGATTACTTGCTAGGATGCACCATCACATTCTATATACCTAGGTTTTCAGCTTCAGGTACCAAATCCAATCCATGCCAGTGGGTTGGGGGAACTGGATTGCTCTTTTTCGGGCAATCTGTGTCCTGGTCCACGGGTGGACTGGTATATACTGGTCTGCCTGGTTTCTTGAACAATGCTATATGCCAAAGGCATCTTAAAGCCCCTGAGACATGCTAGCTATGATTATCAGACATAGCTCATGTACTTTATAGGCCACACACATTGTGATGCTTTCTCTATTGAAATTATAAACTGATTAAACTCTTATTATGTTTGTTTAGTTATGGAAACAATCAAATTTTTGCTACCAAGTACCAACATTGTAGATATGATGCTCATTCAGTTTCCTCCTTCTCCTTGCTAGTCTTAGGACCTCTTTTGGGATCACTGCTTTCTAAATACTATTCAATATGAATATTTGATGTGCCTTTTAGTTACATGTCAATACAGAATATATTCTGCTGAAACAGGCAGCCAGACCATGAAGATATAATTAACATTGTTCACCAGATGTATGCTAAGGATGGAATAACCCGTGATGAAGTTATAAGAGTTGTAGACACATTTCCAAACCAAGGTACTTCTCCACTTGTATCTGTAGTTGCTCACCAACCTTAAAAATAAAAAATAAGGAAAACAAGGATAACACTTTGACACTGAGTTTCTGCATTTATTTATCACTCAGAAACTATTTTCACTGAAATGCAAAAAATATGTCTTTATCTTTTTGTTATTCTTTCTTTGGGTTGGAAGAGGTGGGGACTCAATGTTCTTTGTTTCTCACTTTAATTCTTTTTAATAATGCTCTTTCTTTCTTGCATCTTGATTTTCGTTGGCATAATTGCACCATGATTTCCTAGGCATTTGCTTAGTGCAAGAGTATTACTGTCTGAATCTCCCTATGAAGTTTGTGACAGCAATTTCTACTTATTATGCCTGTTTTATAGGTTAGCATCATATTTTTATTCTGATTTTTCTTAATATCTTTCTTGTCTAAGTTGTGGCAAAATAAAGTTCACACTACGTTTACCTAGCAACAATACTGAGACACATTTACAGAATAATCCATTATATGTTTTATCTTCAGTATATAGCCATGGTATATGTCATCAAGAGTTGAGACTGGTTTTTATAAATGACATATGTATTAGAAAATCAATTCATGGGATAAACTCCTGAAGCATCTGTCAATCTCATGTCAATTGTACAAAATTGGTAAATACCTGGCCAAGAAAAATTTAGGCTAAAGAGATATTAACCTAGAAACTAAAAGGATAGCTGATTGCTATATTTTTATCTGATGCAGCTAGGAAGTATAATTTGAATTTCCCCATCTTGTGCACAGTGATTAAAAAAGGCGCTCGGGCGCTCGCCTAAGCGCTCGGGCGAGGCGAGGCGAGGCCCGAGCGCCTCGCTAACCTCCCAGGCGGCGCGCTTCAAACAGGCGCCGCCTGGGCGCTCGCCCGAGCCCAGGCGCTGGGCGCTTCGGGCGAGCGCCTGGGTAAACCCAGGCGACCGAACCAGGATTTTAGGTCTGGTTCGGTCCTGGTTCGGTTGTTAGTTGGTTCAATCGAACCAACTAAACCGATATAACCCTTCCCAACCCTAACCCGCTGCCGCTGCCGCTCCCGATCCCGATCTCGCTGCTCGCCGCTGT
>LVTN01000258.1:217398-322374 GCA_001649415.1 Musa itinerans
TATATATATATATATATATATATATATACATGTATGTATGTATGTATGTATGTATGTATGTATTTATTTATTTATTTATTTATCAAGCCAAGCTCCCATTATATTAAATTAACCCTTCACGTATAGATTCATCATCATGGGCACCCAAATAGAGAAAGGCAGCAAGGCTATATCTCTCCTTTTTGAAAAGCTACAATGCCTGTCATGGCAGGAGTACATTAGGCCAATTATTATGAGAAAATGGCTTTATAGACAATTGTCAGGTAGAAGACATTGGGAAATAATCTCTATTCTAAATAGTAAATACTATTTGGGTTTATTACTTAGGGTGAGAGGCTTTCATCCGATTTATTTATTTAAGATATAATTGATTTTTTTTTGTTAACCAGGGTGAAAGTGATTAGATGGAATACAGGTTCAAACCCCACTTCACAAGATCAACAATGGTTTTTTATTTTTGCAGGTTGCTAATAAAGAACTAAACCAGCCAAAGAACTAGTTTCTGATTGATCTAGTTTAATTGCATGGTTCAATATGGTTGAAAACGTTGGTTATAATAGTGTATCCATCAGTAAAATAAGATTGGTTCAGGGCAAGTTTTTTAAACTTATTGTACTTATCTATACGAACAGTCTGATTGTCGATTGTGATGCTGACCTGGCTATTTTGCTTGTTCTATTCAATACTGAGCGTAGCACCCAATAAAGTAACTGATGTTGAACTGCACCATTTGTTATTGGTACAACGTCACCTTCTTTTTTGTTTTCTTCTGTTTTTGAACTCTCGATGAATGTTGATGACTTGTTTAGCTTTTTTTTCTCATTGTCTTATTTTTTTTCTCCTGCTCCTCTCTCTCTCTCTCTCTCTTTCCTCCACCCACAAACCCTACCCCACCCCCCCGGGCCTGCCGCCCCCCACTGCCTTCCCTCCCTCCACAATCTCTTGTCCATCAACCAGATCATCCATCAACTTTGCCATCAATTATGCTTCGCTGGCAATCTTGCCTCTTTTTGCTTCTGCTGAAGTTAGATCATATTATCTGATGATATCATCCTGTTCGTGTGTCTCCTTTTCTGTTCCATCCTCCCTTGTTCTCTCTTCCTGCTTATATGGTATCCCTACCATACTACCAGTACGATTGGTATTAGTACTGGACTGAGATTTTACTCTGTTGGTCCAATGGATTATCTTAAAGGGAAATATTTTGAAGAAAGGTATAGACATGGAGGTTTCTACTTTTATAACCTTTGGAAAATTTATCTAGAGGACTAGAATGATGCTGGGATATGTTTTGTCATTATCCCATTCTTTTTTTGAAGTTGGAAAGCTTGCGATGATCCATCATAAATGTAGCTTTTGTTAAACTTGGATATGGTTAGAACTTGATGATAGATGATAGTGTTACAATTGCATGTGTTACAGTATATAAATTGGCAAAGATTTGAATCTAAGCTTGATTGCATATGTTATTGTTAATTTTTTACCAGATTCTTAATGCCTCTGCTTTTTTTTAAAAAAAGTCCTAATATATGTTTCCTGTTGTTATAGCAGAATTTGTATCATATAATTATGCTATTTAATATGTTTGATTATATGATATTTAATATGTAATATACTATTATAAAATGTTTCTTTAGTGATAGCCAGGAAAAGATAACTGATAAATGCAATTTTTTGATATAAAATTTATTTCATCCCCCCTTCTTGTTTTATGTTAGTTCAAGTCATGCTCATATGAGGTATAAAGAAAGAGTGTATTCAAAATTTTAGAAAAATCAAATATCTAACTACTGAGGTGAGATAAGTAGGGGCCATACTTGTGCAATATCGAAGATGCCATGTCTTTTTTGTTTTGTTCCTTCCTTTTGGCATATTATTGTAGTTTTTAACCTGCAAATAATAGACATGTCATCGGACAAATGGAATGAGCTGATTTAAGATGCATGATTATAAACACTTTTTGAACAGATGGTATATGTTGATTTTGACATATGTTATCCTCAGTGAAAAGAAGTAGGTGGAGAAAAGATGGAGCATATTGCTAATGAAGGAAAATGATAATGATAATAAGAATAGTATTGAATCCGGAACCGGACTCGACTTGATGGATGGATGTTATTAAAATAGTTTTGATGATAATGATAATAAAAATAGTTTTGATGGATGTTATTAAAAAAAGATGACTGAACTAAGCTTTTGAAGAAATCAAATTTATGTTGTAGGGCCAGTATGCTCATCGCCTGACTGATATTACAGCTGGTTTAATCGATTTAGTAGGGCCTCTACAGTAATAGGTAGGCGAGGGGTCAGATTTTATTGAAATTAATTGATGTTGTAAGGATTGTCACCTATATAATTTTTAAGTTGGGTTTGATAGATTTTGTAGGGTCTCTACAGTAACAGAGCAGCAAGGGGTTGGATTTCATTGAAATGTTCATGGTGTGTTGGTAATAGTATTTGATTGATCCTCCATATGCCATGTGTTAATCTCGTATCCCATAATAAACCGCATCGACCCTCGTAATTTCCAGATCACCTTGTGCCCCTAATCCAGGGGTGGTCTGAATCCACTTTTCAGATCTTTCCATATAGCAAATATCATTTGCTTCCCAATCCTAGCTTCTCGTATCCCTTCTCTGTATCACTTTTCATTGACAGCCATCAAACCCTGAGTTACATCGTGCTGCAATGTATGGTGGTAGAAGATGATCTTAGCACCCCACTTATGAGATTCTCGGCCACTTCATCCAGTTAATCAATAGGAAGCTCCATTGGTCTCTTTGTGAATTCATCAACATCCATAATGTTTTCCTACCCAAGCTGGTTCCATCAACCCTGTGAGCACTCTTCTTGTTCTTGCTTAAGGTTCATGGCTGAGATTAAGATTGTGTAACAAAAAGAAGGTGGGTATATGAGTCAAGATGGTGACAAGGAATTTAATTTGCCAGTGGTGTCAGGCTGTGTAACTCCATGGGACAGGGATTCCTATCTTGGGTCCATCAGTTCCATGGGTAAGATAATAAAATACCACGTAGTAACCAAACTAACTAAAAACATTTTTAGATGTGGGTTCAATTTCCTTGAATTTTTTAAGTACATGCAGACTGCTTTATTTAATGTAAATCTCGAACCATGTCTCTGCATTGCTTTTATTTTATTGGAGCACTCCATTTGGTATAAATATATGTGTGCTCACTTAAAAGTTCAACTGGTATTGTCGTTGGCGACAGCAATCAGTCGAGGCATTGCTTGAATCAGGGCATTCTCTCGTCAAGGAACAGCAATTGATTACAAATTCCAGACTCTCAAAGGAGTATATGAAGAACGTCGATGACTAGCACAATATCAGAACAGACGACACCAGATATCTGTTGTTCAATTTCTGAAGTGATCTGTAAGAACTGTATTTTCCGTAGTTTGCAAATGTGGATAGCATAGGTTCTCTGTTTTCTTGTTTCCACTGATAATATCTGGTGTGCTTTCTCTGTGTCACAGCATGTATGTTTCTGTAAATTATTTTTATATCCGAGGCAAGCGAGAAGGCAACTGATAGGAGGTCAAGAGGTAGTTCTTTCGAATTGGATGCAAGAAACAGTGCTGAAAGGTAAAAAAGCCACCAGACCGTAGAAGATATCAGGGAACAAAGAGCACACTATAAGTGGATCTACCCATTATAATAAGAAACGACTCTGAGCTTAAGAATCTCTTCTGTTTTCTTCTGCAGTGCAGATTATTTCTGCGTGCACTATTTTCCGTTGCCATCATTCTGCAACACAAACAGTGTTATGACAGCTATGAATCTGATGCTCACAAGCGTCTTTGAGGTTTCTTGTGGTTTAATACTATCATAATGGGAACTTGCATTTATTAATTTATCAACAGTGTCCATTTCCAGTGTTTGTTTTGACATTTCTACTGTTTTGAGTTTGGGGTGCAAAAGCTCACAAACTGTTTACGACCTTCGATAGGATTTGAAGAAGCAGATCAGTTGAAGGTATCAACAGTGTTTGTTTTGACATTTCTACTATTTTAGTTGGGCTTAGAAGATCTCATACTGTTTACAGCCTTTGATAGGATCTGAAGCAGCAGATTACTCTTAACGAATTAACATGAGGCTCGTCGAATAGTTATCTCTTGAATCTTGTACCGAGCTTAGTCTCATGATTTGACGCTGCAACTCTTTTCGTTTTGGTTTGCAATGAGAAGTTTGAGTTGTGGACTCGGTAAATTGATGGGTTCTATTTTATAGCTCTTTAGCGATTAAAAGCAAAAGCAATCAAAGCACTATGAAACAAGTGAAAGTATGTATAGATAGGAATTTAGTTTCTTTAACATGAAAACTTTGAGAGAGATTTAAAGCATATAATTGGAAAGTGCCAGAATAATAATTAGCTCGAAAGAGATGATGAGAAATGACAGTGCCATAGTCGGTGCTAAGAGGGGGGTTGAATTAATGTAGTGATAAAATCATGTCGATTTTGAAAAATTCTTTGGTACGTCGAAAATTGATTTCGGAAGCTTAAAAGCGTACGCGTAGTAAAAGCACAGTGAGGAGATCAACCACCTTTTACAGTTCTTTTTCCTTTTTACTGGATTTAGGAGATGACCTTTATACCCTCACTTACTCCTCTCTTAAACTATTCTAACACTTAGAACTTTGTGAGAAGCTTCACACACAATTACAACATAGTTTTCTTTCCTTTTTGCTCTCCAGGGATAAGAGGGGTATTTATAGGCCTTAAGTTGATTCAAACTTGGAGCCTAAAAATATTTCATCTCGGATTTCCTAGGTACGAGCAGTACCACGGTCTGACACAGTCTTGGAGATTGTGCCACGATAGTGCCACCTTTTAGGTCACTGTTTGAGCCTTTCATTGGGCCCAACACAATCCTTACATGAGCCCAATTGGCCCATAATTGGGTTGATCCAATTCCAATCCCAATTATGTGCTAACTACGAATTCTAAGACATTTACTAAGTTAAACTAGTCCGTAAGTCTAGTTTTCTTCCGGCAATCTTATGACGATTTCTCGGTAATGTTCCAACGGACTCCCGGCAAGCTTTTGGACTTCACGATGATCTTCTTAACAAGTTCCGACGAGCTTCTTTCGTAAGCTCCTGGACTTCTCAGTCAGTTCTGGTAGAGCTTCCGACGAACGTCCGGACTTCCAACGAACTCTCGAACTTCCAACGAAATCACGTTCTTGACTCCGTAACTTCATTTTGCTTTATACCTTGCGATCGTAGTTAATCCTGTATACATAAAAACACACTTCGATCTAGACAATTATTACTAAGCATGAATCATATTCTCCGGAATATCATTGGTCCATCGACGCTTCATCCGATTCTTCGATGCATCGTCGTCTCTTGCGGCTTATTGCCCAATCGGCCAGTTGACCTCCGCAACTTCGATATCCTTAGTGCAATATCCGCTCTTCTTGGCCCGATGCCCGAATCCATGGCCCGAAGCCTTCTGTCGATACGTCGACTAATCCTCCAACTCGACGTCCAATCTTCTGACATGTTCCACCGGCCCAACATGATTCTTCCTACTTTAATTGTCTCTCCCTGATCGAAGCATTCTGCGTCACTCAAAACGCACATTAAATCATAAATACTCTCAATTGGTTTTATCATCAAAATCCGATATTCAACATGCCCAACATAAAATAATTAATTCTTTTGTAGAAACAAATGTTGTGTTACGTAGCCAAATCAAGCAGGCAATTACTTAAAAATGGAAGTGAGATAAAAGTTTCTGGAGGTATCAAACTTCAGCCACTATCATCCTCCTTCCTCTCATAGCGTTTCACAGACTATTTATTTTTTACTTCCTTCTTGATTTTTATTTTTGTAGGAACGGATGCTTTCATCAACCACAAATCCGAGTGTTATGAAATTTCACCAAGAAATATTTCGATTACCCGATTGCATTATCTTAATAATGAGAATTGAGGCAAAGAATCAAGATACATTAAGAATCAATATTTCCTATATATATATATATAACTGGTTGTTTTATTTCCTATATATATATAACTGGTTCCCTCTGCATATGAATTAGGTCTTAGCAACTATACGAGTTGAATATTGTTTCTGCTACAGATACCTCCTGCGAGATCCTTAAATACCACGTTATATCTAACTGCAATCAAAGCTATCTACCTCAGATCTATCACCTTCCTTCACGCTTGGCACAATATTATATCGTATGACACTCACCACCATGATGCATATTTCTTTATCATCTCTGAGGCAATAACCCCTTCCTTAACTTAGCATGGCATGCAGAGTCAAATCCTACGATTAGGGCAACAGAAGCACGCAGCTGTCCCTTGCAAGGCCGTATCTGAGGACCCTAATCTCTCTCTCTCTCTCTCTCTCTCTCTCTCTCTCTCGCACTGCTGCAAGCCTCAGCCATAAAATATGTATGGCGACGTCGAGGGAGTAGCGACAACGCGGATACAGGTTTTGCCAGGCTGCTCTCTTCAAGGATCACTCACACACATGCAAACACAAGGAATCAAGTGCTTCGACTCGGCTTATAAGTGAGCCCTGAGAACAGCTTCCTGATTCCAACTTGAGGTCCACACACACAGCCATGTTTCTCTCCTCTTCTTTCAGAGTTCTACTTGTTTCTCTTTCAGCTCTTCTGCTCCTGGACACGTCTCTTGGTCGCAACTTGCACCGTGATTTCCACTTCACATGGGGCGACGGCCGTGGAAAGATCCTCGAGGATGGCAAGCTTCTAACTCTCACTCTGGACAAGATTTCCGGGTCTGGATTCCAGTCCAAGGATGAATACCTCTTCGGCAGTCTCAACATGCAGATCAAGCTTGTAGCCGGTGACTCCGCCGGCACGGTCACCGCCTTTTACGTAAGCATTCATCTGTCGCGGTTCGGCTATCGTAAGCTGTACTTTTTTTTGTGTGAGTGGAAAAGCTAAGGTTTCTTGGTGTTGTCCACGTGAAGCTATCATCGCAAGGGCCGACACACGATGAGATCGACTTCGAGTTCCTCGGCAACCTCTCCGGCGACCCCTACATAGTCCACACCAATGTGTTCACGCAAGGAAAGGGTAACAGAGAGCAGCAGTTCTACCTATGGTTTGACCCCTCCAGGGACTTCCACACCTACTCCATCATATGGAATCCAAGTCACGTAATGTGAGTCTCAGCAGACCTCCTTCTTTGCTCTGACATAAATCTACTTCGACGCAATCGATGACTTAATCTCAGATATCCATGACAGATTTGCAGTCGACGGGACTCCTATAAGAGACTTCAAGAATCTCGAATCTAAAGGGGTAGGGTTCCCTAAGAACCAACCGATGAGGCTGTACTCCAGTCTATGGAACGCCGACGACTGGGCCACAAGGGGCGGGCTGGTGAAGACGAACTGGACTCAGGCGCCGTTCACTGCGTCCTTCCGAAACTTCAAAGCCAACGCTTGCGAGTGGACTTCGCCGTCGGACACCTCCCGGTGTTCCTCGGGGAGCTCGTCGGCTTTGTCCTCAGGGAAGCACCAGGTGTGGATGACTCAGGAGCTGGACTCCCGGCAATACAGGAGATTGAGATGGGTGCAGAGGAAGTATATGGTGTACGACTACTGTGCTGATCTCCAGAGGTTCCCTGAGGGGCAGCCTCCGGAGTGTAAGCTTCAGTAAGCAATGTATTCTACTGGACACGTACACCGAAAGATACACATAATGCTGATGGAAGTTTCGGATTCTTGGGGTTGTATTGTTTGGTTTGATCTGCATCCACTTTACAACCACTGACAACACCAATCCACATCCGATAACAATGGAACGGATCCTTATTTTTGGAGTGGGTTTACGCCCGTTGCTATCCTTGACCGCATAGTTGCTTCTGCACTAAGCTGCAGATGGAGACGTAATCCACTTTCCTTCTCATTGCTTGATGTCATCATGATCACCATCATCATCAAAAACCCTTTTGAGGCGCCGGAGACGACACATCACCAACCACAACCCGATAGTGGGTCGGGGTTGGTGATTGAAAACTATCCCATGGTGTTTGTGGTGTTGGCCGGTGCACTCGACGCCAATCTTCTCCTATCTCCTGAAGTCAAACGAAAGCAAGTTTCCATGGCGTGCCGACTCCTGGAGACATCTCAATCTAGTCACGAACAACCCCGGCCCACGGGGAATCTTCCTTGACCCTCGTATTCTCCTCCCTATATATAGGGACAAGGCAGCCAACTTTCTCCAAGAATTGTACTCGATTGCCTGATCTCTTTAGCCATGGCCTCCTCTCAAGCTTCTACTGCGGCTTGCTTCTTCTTGGCGCTCTGTTTGGCTAGTATCGCTTTAGCTGGTAACTTCTATCAGGACGTAGACATCACTTGGGGTGACGGCCGCGCCGAGATCCTCGACGACGGGCAGCTCCTCACGCTCTCCCTCGACAAGTATTCTGGCTCTGGATTCCAGTCCAGGAATCAATACCTCTTCGGCAAGATCGATATGCAGCTCAAGCTCGTCCCCGGCGACTCCGCTGGAACAGTGGCCACCTTTTACGTACGTCAAGAACCTGAACTTGTACTTAAGTTCAATTCTATATTTCCAGGCACCGAATCCTTAGCATCGTGTTGCAGTTATCTTCCCAAGGAAACGCACACGACGAGATCGACTTTGAGTTCCTGGGGAACCTCAGTGGAGACCCATATATTGTCCACACCAATTTGTATACCCAGGGGAAGGGGGACAGAGAGCAGCAGTTCTATCTCTGGTTCGATCCCACCATGGACTTCCACACCTACTCTGTCCTATGGAATCCTAGGCATATTGTGTGAGTGAAGCTACACTGACAAAAACGTTTCTTTAGTTTCTTGCGTCGTCTCTTCATGTTCTATGAGGTTTCTGTTGCTTCCAACGCTTCAGCTTCTCCGTGGACGGCACACCCATAAGAGAGTTCAGGAACAGAGAGTCCGCCGGCGTGCCGTACCCGAAGAGCCAAGCGATGAGGGCCTACGCGAGCCTGTGGGACGCCGACGACTGGGCCACCAGAGGTGGGCTGGTGAAGACGGACTGGTCCAAGGCGCCATTCACCGCGTCCTACAGGAACTACACCGCCAATGGCTGTGTCTGGAACTCCGGGGCCTCCTCCTGCGCCATGGGCAGCAACTCGTGGATGTGGCAGGAGCTTGACTCGAATGCCATGAACAGGTTGAAGTGGGTTCAGAAGAACTACATGATCTATAACTACTGCACTGATCGGAGGAGGTTTCCACAGGGACTGCCTCGTGAGTGCAATGCGAGCTAGAAGCATTTGTTCTGTGACCATGATGATGCCCATGTTCATAATATGGCCTCGTGTTCCTGGGAACGATGAATAAAGCCAGTTGTGTGTATTTTCGACAGTAACTTATACCTTTGGTAGCTAAAATAGTTTTTCTTTTTCGAGTTATCTTATAAATATTATCTTATTTTAGAACTAAGATATATTATATTTGATATAATTAAATTCAAAAATTAACCTTGTTAAGTTATCGATCAAACTCAATATTTTAGTTTGTTCTGAATCTTAAATTTATTAGAGTGTAGATAAAACCCAATATATATCACTAGATCATCAACCATTAGCAATACAAGACAAAGATTTTAAATACCTTTTAGATAAGAACCTTGATTGTCAATCTAGCCATAGATTTTGCAATCCATGACAAAAAAATCTCTGCATTAACATGTATAATATTATAAACTAATTCAACTCAAAAGCTTTTAAACATATGATAAATTCAAATATATATATATATTGATCAGCTAAGCAAAAAGAGAGATCGAGAATATATAGCTAAAATGGATTAGAGACGAATAGATATTGAGAATAGATCTATAATCTCAATAACTAGTATTTAGTCTCAAATTTATATTCTTATTTTTTTTACTATAATTAGATTTTTTAATTAAAAATCTAATTAAATATATAATATATTTTAGTTAATTAGATATTTGCGACAAGAGATAGAGAAAGAGTTATGGATTGAAGGCTATTAACCTCTTCCATGTTTTCCTCAAAGCAATAAGTAATGCTACACTCTCTCGTTCTGTGCCTCTGTTTCGTTGGTCGCCTGCAAGAGAATTGAAGAACCATTAATGCGGTTTGGTGGAGTCACCGATCGAGGGATGTCGACGTATCACAACACGACTC
The DNA here is from genome assembly GCA_001649415.1 of Musa itinerans. Taxonomy (NCBI): domain Eukaryota; kingdom Viridiplantae; phylum Streptophyta; class Magnoliopsida; order Zingiberales; family Musaceae; genus Musa; species Musa itinerans. The sequence continues at coordinate 227,575 of LVTN01000258.1, forward strand.
ATCGGAGGAAATCTAGTTATCGTGCCGTCTTTCACTCGTCTTGGCTCAGATTCCCTGATCTCCTCCAACTGCTGCAGGAGTTGGTGAAGCATCAGCTACCGAAGGTATTCCAGTAGGCCATGAGGAGGAGACGAGCTCACGCATCCTTCGTTGCATGCCTAATTCTAGTCGTCGCCGGTGTCGGCTTGCATGGTTTCGCTCGACGAGTCAGCGGGAAGCAAAGATACGACTGGGAACAGGAGAAGAGGTCATCGAAGGAGTCGTCGGTTGGCGTCGTCACAGTCGGCCTCAGCGGGTGCAAGTCGGAGAAGATTGGAAGCTGCGGATATCACGCCCGGTCGGAGAAGAAGGATAGCGTGGTCGAGGACGACAAGCGAGTTGTACCCACCGGCTCGAACAGATTGCATAACAAGTGAAGAAAGCTGCTCATCAGACGAGAAATCTTTGTCGTTCTTCTCCTTCTTCAGCTATTACATCTTGCGAGTCAAAGAATGTTGAATAATATTGTACATTAATTATTCTAACATTCTTCTGTTTCTCCTTTTAATGTTGCCGTGAAATTTTAATCTTGTATGCTTGATTTGCAGTGATCATTTTAGATGGAAAATTTATCCTTTATTTGCATGAAGTAGGATGATCCAACTTGATTTGCACAGGCCAGCAGCAAAGACAAAAGCATCAGCTTACATTAGCAATTCTTTGGTTTCATCAGACAAGAATACAAACTAACTAACTTGATACTACGACAGAGTCACAGACCATCTAATAAACTAATAATGTTCTACAGGGGTGTCATGGAGTTGGTGTTTGAAGTAATTGCCATTCTGACTGAAATGATGCGACGCTCAGAAAACCATTATAGCTTCTGTGACAAATATTTGTTTCCTTTTGACAGGCTAAAGTGGGCACCGAAAGAACCACAGTGAGCATGTGAGACAGCAGCCACTTACACCCCCCTCCCCCCAAGCCAATATCTCTGCAACTCGTTAGGGTAGGGTGGCTTCTTCAGGCTTATGTGGGGCTATGGAGGCGAGTGAAGCATCCCTTTCGATGTCTTCTTCTTCCTCTTTCTCTTTCTTCTTCACTCCTTTGATCAAGAGATCCAGAGACTGTCGCCAAATGAGCTCTCAGATCCCAATTTAGATCCCAGAACTAAAATTCAAACCAGGCGCTCTCTCTCTCTCTCTCTCTCTCTCCATGAAATGATGGAACCATGGCCCGCCTGTTCAAGGCAGCAGGAGCAAACGCTCAGGGCTTTTGACTGCATGTTGCAAACCAGAACTAAGCTTCAAGCTTCCCTTCTAATCTGACTTGCTTTCGTCGTTCTGCTAATCCCAAGAAAAAGTAGAGGAAAGAGAGAGATATCAGCGGTGGAGAGCAGCGTTAAGGACGAGCACTGTCACCTTTCCAGAACCTAGTTTTTACTGCTTTACTGAGCGGATTAAGGTGGTCAGCCTACAAACATGGGAAGAGAGGCATCCGAGACAAGTGGAAGCTAGAAATGCAAAGAATAATGGCAGCCAATATGAACTGTAGTCATCATACCTTAGAACCGCATGCCCAGCAAACGTGAACGAAGAAATGGAGTATGTGAGCATCAAATGAACTGTAAAGGAGTAGACAGGCCACACTTTTTTTACAACACTCTTCCCTGAGAAAAAGCAAATGGTTCTTTAGACCACTCTGCTTAAAAATAAGCAGGCTTTGACCATTGGCAAAGGCTTCCCTTAAGTGCATGGCTAAAGACAAGCATGGCTGAGCATCCTCCGTGACCATTCTTGTTCGTTTCTCCAGCACTCACGTTAATAATGGCACCTGCCAGCAAATTAAAATGGAGAGAGAGGCATCAACTTCACCACCTACACACACACACAAACCACACTACACGGCTAATCCTAGTGTAGATACACTGCAGGCAAGTTTTGTCTCTCAAATGAGCAGTCCAGGTGAAAGGAAAGACATGCTATTTTCCTACTTCTATAATTTAACCTCATGAGTTCAAGTTGCGATGGAGTAAACCCTTGTTCAGGCTGCACAGGAAGATACTGTGATGCAGTCGATGTGGAGATGGGCGTATGTTATCCTCTCCTCTGTCCTGCCCATCGACTTTTCCACCGGCAGAGAGAAAATATGAGAAAGAGGTCAAGGAATGTTACAGAAGGAGGTCGTAAAGGTCAGTTTGGTGCCGCTTTTGCTGCCTCCCTTCCTGGATACAACAGTGTCCAAGGCATGGCAACCACCATGTTCATGTTCTCCTCCTGCCGCTTCAATTATTGATGCCATATCTTCTTTTTCCCTCCATATGTTATATTACCAAGAGAGAGCTTGCTGAACCAAGACACACCACCATGAACAAGCAGCTCTGTGCTTTGGTTTCCTGTGTTCTCATGTTGGCTCTTCATCTCCCTCGCGAGGCACCGGTAGATATGTCTGCCTCCTCTCAATCTCCGACGACAGAAAAGCAAAGTCCAGGCAGGAAGCTACTGAAGGAGTCAGGTCTCTCGGCAGCAAACACCGAGGTTAGTCAATTACTCTCCTCCAAAAACTACTGATTAGAGATAATAACTCCTCCGTTTGGTGCAGGTGACTCAGAGGATGAAGGAAGAGGAAGGCCACATCTACAACGCAGATTACAGTCTAGTGGCTACTCATCCTCCTCCACTCCCCAAGCGTCATCCTAAGCCATAGTCTTAACTCGATCAACGTACCAAAATGGTCTTACTTTTTATGCTTGCAGAATGCAACTCCGCTGAAGTATGTTTTGCTATGTTGTTCTTGTTTCATGAAAGTTCTTGTGCTTCACCACAAGATATCGACATATTTGACTTACATGTCTAATCCTAATTGCCTCAAGATATGATCATATCAAAATGCGCATGTGAAATCCATTTGTTCTTGTTTTATAAAGAGATAAAAGAGTCGCTGGCAACTAAGAGTCAGGAGGATGCAGGAAGCTGAGCGCCACCGCGACCCTGTTACACCATTTTCATGGCAGGTTCTTGCTGTTCTGATAAGAACACAAGTGATATTTCAACCAACTTACTAAGACAATGTACCGATTAGATAATGACATGATAATACACCGCACATCAAGGATTTATCTATGTGTCTGTATCTGCAACCACAAATTGCTTCAATGAGGCTATCACCAATTGCTCCCTACAGTCACAAATTTGTTAGGATTGAAACAGTAGAGAATGAACAAGAAATTATGGAAGAACGAAGCACCAGCCCACATGACAATAAAGCCTCCAGTGTCTCTCATCTGTTCGATCTTGATCGTGATCCCTTGAGATAGCAAATGCCACAGAAATAACAAAAAACACCATAAAAGAAACTTACCTGTATATTCCACAGCATTCAAGTAGTAGAATGTAGAATGTAGACCCAAAAACATTGGGTCAACTTGACCTATCTGATCCGATTTAACTCGTCAATCCCATTTAAGACGATGCTTGCTTTGGGCATGACCCAAAGCGAAGGCAAGAACTTTGCTCATATGCTTTTCTCTATCTGAAATCCAAAGGCCATTGTGCAAGTTCTCTTTTAATTTTCCTTTGGATTTCGTGAACCTTGAAGTATATTCTCTTTCCTTTATTAATAAACCCATAGATATGTCATCTGTGCGTTTTCGAATCAATAAATTCTCGGCTATAGAATGCAACTATAATCACTTTTCTCAGTCAACTCCCAGAGGGCCAAGTTAAGTTCTTTACCTAAAAGGCTGATTAATGGATGGCAAAATCTAACTTAATGGTTGCAGTACAAGGAGAGAAGACAACAAGACAAGGTAAAAAAGAGTATTGTCATCACCAAAACACCTAGCTAAGAACATTTAGCTGAACAACTGCTCCTCAAGTGACATTAGATGCTACGACTGATAGTTCACAATGTAGATATGGAGATCCAATAATACCAATGGTCCATTGTGAAGCACTTGATGTTCTGTCTTATGTTAGTGTGTAATCATTAGGCCTAGAGTCGGTGGATCACATGTTCCATGAGAATATAAAGCTCATATTGGGGTTGTGGGAGAAAGTTCCAAGAAGAAACACTGATTATATTGAGTGAGAGACCCAACAGGAAGCCGGAGGAATGTCTGCATCATTGCATCACTTATGTCCTCCTCAATGCACAACTTTCACACATCTGGTGTGCCATAGCTATCAGTCAGATATATTGTTTGCATATTTGTTTGATATCAATTCTTTTGAAGCTAAAGAAAGCATGAATGGAAGAACTTGAAGGCAAGCTGGAGGTAGAAGAGAAGCAGCAGCAATAAAAATAGGATGGAATACCATAGGCATTATTACCCCACTAAAGATTAGATAGAAGCCATAAAAGTCGTCATAAAGCCTTCTTTTGACTGAAACATCAGCAACAGATTAAACTTCTGATACAACCAAGAAAGTGAGATCATTTGGCAGCAAAGTTTGGCTTTGAATCGAATGGCGCAAGTATTATTCAGCAATCTCTGAACAGTTTATTATGGGAAATATATATATATATCTCTGATAAATGACATTCACATAGCAATTGTTATATAAGCATGTTAATGTTATTATAGAAGAGTAATCAGCAAAATGTCACACAATATTCCTTGTCATCGGATCCAATCTGGCCAAACCATCTAATCTAACCCCGTAAACAAATATAGTGTAGGTGGAAAGTCTCACTAATGTGTCCAGTTTCATCCCTAATATATTAGCTAGTGATAAGGTTGAGGATTTTACACACGCATCCTTGTCAACTTTGGAAATAATATATTCACTATCATAAATTTTAGTTGATCCCGTAAGATAAACAAGTATTAAAAAATATAAAGTAAAGTAGTATCAACTAATAGTTAATTTTTTTGTAGCTAAAGCAGATTAATTAATTACATTTTAGGTTTTGGAGATAATAGTTATATACGGATCGCTCGCAGAGGGCCACTCTCACGTGCACAGCTCGTGCTTCGGATCGATATGTTTCCCCACCGACGACGGGTCCCACTTTCTGTCGGATCTTTGGCGAGTGGGCCCCCCCTTTCGAGTCACCCCCTCGCAAGCAAACCTTCCACTTTCGAGTCACCCCACATCTCTCCCAAATTAGGCAATGCAAGTTAAGCAGTCCACCTTCCATCAGGAGTTTTAGTTTATAGTCAACTTTCAAATTTTATTTTTTATAAATCGTATTTTAAATTTCGAATCAAATCGACAAATACAAAAAATTAGTGAATTTTAATTTTATTTTATGAAAATTAAATTAAAATTAAAATTTTATTTAGTGAAACAAAGCGACAAATATAACTACGCGGTGGCTTCCAAGCTCGCTCGCTTTCTCTCTCTTTAACTGCTCGAGTGTCGGCAGGCCGAGCTCCCAAACCGCCTCTCTCTCTCTCGCCGACTCCCTTCGCCCGGTCATTCGAGCTTCTTCTCCTCCTTTTTTATGCTCGAGCAATCCGCCCTCGGCCGGATCTGAGCAGAACCGACGAGACTGCCTCCCCCCCCCCCCCCCCGTTGCTTCCTCTCCTTGTATTGATCGCATTGCTTAGCGGATCTCAAATTACCGTCGGTTGCAGTAGCCTCCGGTTTGCTCCCCATCTCGCTTTCTGTTTCTGCGGGTTCTGGGAGCCCAATGGCGGTGGATCCCAGGCAGTTGGTCGCCGGATTCCTCACCATTGCAATGTTCGCCATGCTCGGCAACATGATCAAAAGAGACCACTTCGATTCCGTCAAGGTAATCAATGCAACTCTCTCTCTCTCTCTCTCTCTCTCTCTCTCTGTATTGATCATCAATATCTTGTGTACAAAGTCGTAGTTTTTTGTATTGATGCTGACTGGTTATCAGGACAGTGAACATGTCTCTCTGTTATAGGCATGTCTTCGTGTGTACTGAAACAAACACTTTGACGGCTGTGATTCCAACTTCGCTGGCAGTAAATATGCTGATCGAACTAGTTTACTGTTATCAGAATTTGATTTTGAGTAAATATGCCTTCTTGATCAGCATTGAACCTGATGAAGCCATCATGGTTATTTCTCTTTCATTATATCCTCTACAGAATTCAATATTTAACTTTAATTGACATCATCATGGCATGGACAAAATTCCTTTCTTGCTTATTTGTTGCGCTGCATTGACTTTGAAGTAATTTAGTCAATGCGAAATTGTATGTTGGTGAGAAATGTGTTTGGATCCCATTAAACTTCCATTTTTGCAGGGTGTAGCACTGCTGTCTATGGGACATGCATGCCCTTGCTGATCCCTGCATCTCATGAGAGCATTCAGCCGTTATGTTGAGCAGACATTCGACATACTGATTGTTTGAGTGCATATTGGTTTTTCTGAACAAGATGAAACCATACTTTACAATGTTTAATGGCATGCATGAATGTGCATTAAAATAGACAATTGGATTGACTTTCTTTGTATGCCAATCAGTTTATTTTGGTGTTTTCGTCTTCTTCTTTTCCCTTGATCTGATTCACGTGTTTCTTGGCATGCATGGATGGCAGATTTAGATATTTACATCCTTTTTTGTTTTAAAATCTGTCAACTTAGTTCTGACCTACTTACTGGCTAAAGAAAAATGTAAATCAGAGTTCCTATCCTGGTCATGGAGTATGTGCAACAAATCTTAATGCATGCCTAGACAAATGTTCATTGTCCACCAAACTAGTGGTGGTGAATATTTTAATATCATATTGTCTGATTCATAGAACTTTATGTTTATTATATATCAGGGACGTCTTCTGGTCCATCATTGAACATGACCAATCTGCCTTGCTCATTTCTCTTTTGTTTTTACCTCTATATACTCCAAAACTCAACATTTTCTTGATATCATCATTCCATACACTAGATTCCCCGTTATTCATGGTAGATAAGCATCTGGATATGATTGGACTAGCTTTGATATGATTTAGGCAACACTAAATTGATGGTTAGGGAGAAAAGTAGGTGTATTACATTGCCTTCCATATGCAGCAGCTCATATTACAGTTTAAAGGAAATGCTTGTTTATATGATCCGTACATCTGATATTAGTGTAGCCCATTGTGTTGAACTGGCTGCAAACAATGAACATATTAATGCCCTCAAACATGAAAATCACTTTTGAATCCTGAACATGATGAAATTGTGTTTCCCCTATTTTATTGTCAGTAATTGGTTTTATGCTCTATAGGTATGTGTTGTATTAATTTGTTGTAAATCTTTCTTTCTATTTTTATAAAGTATTCCTTTCTGCTTTTACAACTCTCTTTCTTTCTTATTCTTTTGTTGTACGTCTTTAGGTGAGTCTTCAAGAAACATCAGTAGTACAATTTGATGCTCTAAAGTCAAAAGACAAGTCTGCTACCCAAGTCTCTAGAGAGAGCAGCCTAGAGCTTAGACCTTGTTGGGCAAAACCAGTTCCAAGTAAGTAATAGAATGTGTTGAGATTCTATTATAAAGTTATGCCAAATGGAACTCTAGTCCTCTTTATTGATTGTGGATCTTCCTATTTCGGTTATCTTTTCCCCGTGGATTTGCATCTTTAGAAGAGACAGAGCAGTCAAAAGGTTTCATTACATTCTCCTTAACAGGTGGTCCTGAGCACCATGTCTCACAGGTATGATAACCTTTATTGTGTAGGTCTTTTGGTTGATTTAGCTATGAATTGTAATTATGACTGACAACTTAATTTTAATGTCAAGCTGTTGCTCTGATGACATTCTTCCAGATAACTATTCAGATTGAAGTTTGTTAACCAACTTCCTTTATTTTTATGTATTATTTAGCTTGTAATAATTTCTAGTTTCACCCAAAATTTCATATGCTTGAACTAGAACAAGACTTAACCCTAATTGGTTACCATGGAACAATGCTCCCCTTTTTCTTTTTTTCTTTTTTAACTCTGTTATCTTAAATTCATCCTATATTAATGTTGATGGTTTAGTTATTTGTTCCTCCTTTTCTTTGTCCAAATAGTAGGTGAAACTAAATCAGCATACACGAGCAAATATTTAGTTTCATTAACCTTTAATCAATTTCATCATTCAGGTCACAGATGCGGTGGTCATTGCAAGGTATTTAGGTGCCACTCTAGTGCTTCCTGACATCAGAGGAATTGAGCTTGGTCAGAAAAGGTAAACTTCTGATTTTGATCATAGTTTGCCATCATTGCTGAATCTTAACTCCTTAACTCTTAACAGAACAGCTGGTCCTCATCCTCATTTTTCTTTTAGAATCAAATAGCCAGTCATCCTCATGATTGTATCTGTGATCATGACTCAGAATGTTAGTATCATGATTATGGTGTTTCTTGTTCTTCCTCTATGTGAACACCAACATAAACAACAAAAGTAGTTATGCATATTCTTGTAATGATGGAAATGTATAGTTAACATTGATCAGATGGTGAGTATCATCAGAGCTTCTTTTTATTTCTCCAAATATATGAGATACTTGAGATGTTGCTTTCCCTCTTGTTACTGTTCTTTTGTAGCTTTACATTTATCTTCTGCAACTAAAACATTTCAGATGCCTGCAGAAATTTTGAGGATATGTATGATGCTGATAAATTCACTACAAGCTTGATTGGCATTGTAAAGGTTGTCAAAGAGCTTCCTTCTGAAGTAACTGCTGAAAATCCAGCTGTTGTCAGAGTCCCCAATAGGGTAGCTAAGGACTTTATTATAAACAATATCGAACCAATCTTCCAAACAAAAAGTTACCTGAGACTTGCGAGTTTCTTCCCTTCAATCAATTTAAAGGCAAAGGGAAAACCTAATACTGACTTGGATTCAACTGCATGCTTAGCTATGTTTGGAAGTCTCGAAATGAAGCAGGAAATTTTGGAAGTGTCTGGCATCATGATTGAGAGACTGAAAATTCTGAGTCGCAATTCAGGAAGCCAGTTTATTGCAGTTGATCTTAGGGTTGATGTGCTGGAGAAAAAGGGCTGCAAAGAAAAAGGCAATGGAAAAAAACCTTGTTACACTCCTGTGGAAATCAGAGATTTTCTAAAAATGGTCGGGTTCAATTCAGATCACACAATTTACCTAACCCAGACTTGGTGGCATGAAAGCCTGAACCCTTTGAAGGAGATGTTTCCAAAAACTTATACTAAGGTGAGTCGTGCCAGTTGCATAAACCTTTGTTTACAATAAAATTTTGTCAGCAGCACCAAACTTATGGTTGATACATAAGTTTGACTGCACCAGAATTTTGCTAAATAATTCTGAAATTAATTTTGTTTCTCCATGCATTTAGCTAATGCTTTTTTTCTAAGATTTGTGTGCTTTTGAGATTTCCATATAACTCTCATTGCATCATGCTTGACATTTACGACTAATTATTTTGGTAGGTAAAAATTTGTTTTGCATGTATTCTTATCATGCATCTCATACATAAATGGCAGCAGAACTCATCAGCCAAACATGTCCAATTCGGTTTTGCTCGCCAAGAAGCATAAACGTATATTCTGCCACCAATTTGAAGTTCACTTATTAGAACTGAAATCTGCTTTCTGCTTTCATTATGTTACAGGATGATTTAATACCTGCAGAAAAGAAAGCTCACTTTCTCCAGTCAGGAGGTGCAGAACTACAGAGAGCTCTCGACTTCCAAATCTGCTCCAAAAGTGATGTCTTTGTGCCTGCCATTGCTGGCCTATTCTACGGAAACGTAGCTGGCAAGCGAATAGCTTCGGGTCGGACACAAATACTTGTCCCGTCGCAAGTTCCCAGCTCCTCTCCTATTGCTTCGTCCAATTTCATCTCAACTTATGTGTCCAAGAAGAATCATCTTGCATACTCATGTTTCTGTTAGCTGCATGAGGAATGAAACTATCAGAGCAGCAAAGAGCTAATTTCTGTTGTTGGAATTTCTGCTACTGGGCTTTTCATCTCTGCAATGTGTTGTTGGTTTAAAGATTAAATACTATCAAGTCGAGCAAGTTGACCGTAAGCTGGGGTACATATCTTGATTTGCAAATACCTTCTACATGTGTTCATCATATAAGGGGTTATAGTGCAAGTCTGAGAGTTGTTTTTTGTGTGTGTGTGTGTTTTTACTGTCTTAAAAGGAGGCAACTGCCTCGTAGGAAAACCATGTCATTCAATTGTGCACTGGAATTATCCTCGATTCATACTTCATTTGCTGAGTACCACTTAGGAACTAGGAATAATATCATTGATTTCAAGTCAAATAATGGTCAGTGTAGTATATACTGATCGGTATTTACTGATCTTTTATTAATTTGCTGTTGATATCAGATGATATGATTCATATATCAAACAATTTGCTGTTGATTATCAGATGGTATGATTCCTATATCAAACAATATGTATCGTTTCTACCGATCGATTATCAAATTGAGATTTAAGTCTTTGAGTCTTTGATTCAACTACTGAGCTAATAAGATCGATTATCAAATTGAGATTTAAATCTTTGATTCAACTACTGAGCTAATAACCATGCTCTGATGGTGCAACACTTATCGACCACAAAAACACTTCCTTTTATATTTAGCAGCCAAGAATATGGCCTTCGATAATATAATGATCTATTTCTATTTTATTGAGGCAACATACTTGAATTAGAACTGATGAATGAATAAGAAATGTAATAACATATAACTGTCTCACTTACAGTATTTACCTAATCGTATGTCATGCAGAGAAACAAATTATGGTTTTATTTCACCTTCAGGCCCTTCCATGTTGAAGAACCTCGAGTCCCGAGTGTCAAAAGCACCAATACATGACGTTACATGGCAATCTCCTGAAATTGATGTAATCTAAGCCGACTTTATAGAGGACAAAAGCACATATATCAAACCTTTACGATTCACCGTCGAGATATGTACTGACTCGACAAAGACAAAAACCCAAAACTACAACAAACTTGACATCCAAAGTCTACACGGCACATTTGGTTATGATTTGATCCAACAAAGCTAAGTTTGCAAATGCAGACAGAATGCTGTACGTGCGTCTTGCATCGCAGTTAGGCATACAGTTACATAAATCGTCCAAAATGTTTCTATTAACATCATCCCTTCTCACAAGTAAAACATTAGAAATTGATCTTATGGAGTTGCGCCTATATTGCAAAACTGTGAGTAGCTATTTGAGGATGAAGTCATCTGCTGGTGGACAGCAGGTGTGCCTTCCTGTTCCATCTTGGGTCACAGACTAAGTATCATTCCAAAGGATGAGGACGAAATTAGGAGCCTATAAACTCCTGTAGTCTATAACAGTCACTTCGTCCTCTGGAGCATCGAGATCTTGGTAACTGTAAAGAAACAAAGATCAGCTAAATATGCATTCACAAGTATAAGAGCTAACGAACAAAGTCTATGTTACCGAAAATGGTGACACATGAACCCTGATAATAAGTGCAAAAATTCAGCAGAAACTAAATGTAGAGAAATAACTTTTTCCCATCAGGGGTTAAATCAAGAAAAAACATAAAACATTTTTGCAAGTGAGAAGAACAATGGCACAGACCTTCTTATGCGACGAGGATCATGTCGAAATGCCGGAGGCATAGAAAGAATTGGTGCAGGACCACTCACTTGCGGACCAAGCCTTCCTGTTCTACCACGAGAACCAGCAGTAGCTTCATATGATGATGGTCCACCGGTCTCCCTCAGCATGCGCATTGCAACGTCAGGTGGGGCAGGGACAAAAGGTCCTAGTGGTCTATAAAAGAAAAAATATTTAGTTAGACAAATATCAAACAGAGAAAACAGTTCAAATAGGACTATGGGAACAACTGACTGACCCAGCACCAGGAACGGGCATTAACACTGGAGGAGGAGGCACATCTGAAGGAAAAGCACCATGCAAGCCTTGTCCACCATAAGCTTCATGAAGAGGCTTGTCATTATCGTCCCCTTCTAAGCCATCATTGGCATCACGAGGTGAATTGTCAGTCTTATCATGCCTGTTATCATCTCTATCATTCCTGTCAGACTCTCTCCTGTAGCCACGTTCATCTCTCAGGCGATTACCTAATGGTGGCCCCCGCCTTTGGGATTTCACCTTCTGCATAATTGCATATAAGTGCAAAGTGTAATAAATAAGATAATAAATGCAATCACACGATCACAAATTTGAAAGTCAACATGCATATATAAGCATGCAACAGTTCTACAAATATAAATAAGTAGCAAAATATTGTTGCACAACACAATCTAAGAAATAAGCATATAAGAGTCCTGTCATGTTATTGAGGCTGTAATTTGGGGAGAAAGGAAAAAATTTGAAGTTGGAGTCAAAATTGGCCGAATAAAAAATGAAACAGAATCAAATTAATGTCAAACATTTCATGTCCCTGGCCTTCCCCATGTAGTAAAATTTCATCTTTTCCACAACACATTGGATATATATCACCTCCCATTGAAGCTCTTAAAGACTATCACACATTTTTAAGTATTTTTTTATTTATATATATTTTTATTTCTACAAGTAGTTACCAAGCCTGTTGTACACATTTTTATTTAAGACATCTACACATTCTCTTGTACAGACCAAACAAAAGAATTGCAAGAGCCATACAAGAAATTATAGAGCCCTATAATAACTGTAAACAAAATTAAGCATATGCAACCCAAAGAACAAATCATAGTTTCAGACTATCCCAGTCCTGAAACAGCCTATCGACAGATTGGCATACTTATAATCAGAACAAAAGTTCATATCCCCTATCCTGGACACTATGACAGTTTGGATCTATGGGGATCACCCGATCCACTAAAGGAGTGGTCAGAAATCGTGAATCCATGTGAAGAGGAGCAGGAGGAACAGCTACATCACCATCAAAGAAAGAGAAGGGGACAAACAAGAAGAGACCAACTGGAATCATAAAGCATTGGCCACCACAAAGTGGGAACAGCATATCATTGTGTCAGAAATCACTAACCCACCAAACTTGTGTGGCTCGGTGCAGGGTGAAGTGGCTGGGGGGTGGCTATGGAGGGAGATGAAATGTAAAGAAAATTGAAGCTTTTCCAATTTCACAGTTCACAAATAAGTTGGTCCTTTATAAGGATCTAATGCAAACTCCTTCCTATTGTGATTTTATGATTAATATTCAACTCTAATATATCTAAGTTAATCATCAAGACCTAAAATGTGCATATCAGATCTGTCCACATAAGATTGAATAATTATCACTTGTGGGGTCCGGGCACCCTTCTTAAATATGAATGTCATAACAACATTGGATCCCTCAGCTACTAAAGTGGATTGGTGTAAAGAAATAAAAGAGGGGAAGCTTTTCAAATAAATAAAAAAAGTATATAACTAATACTAGCAAAAAATATAATGTTATAACAAGGTTAAAATACTAAAGAAATGACATAATTATCAACATATTATATGAGATATCACGCGATATTAACATAGATCATGCTATAGACTTACCAAATGAAAACACAATTGGAAGCATTTAAAAGAAGAAAAATTAAATATCATAAAAGTATATAATTATCATCTGATCAAATATCAAATAATCAGCTTCAAATGTACAATGCAACATTGATGAACCATGAGATAATGATTTGAGGTTGGCCACATGGATATTACTTTTTACAAGGCTATATCACTAGTGAAACAAAGAGTCATCAAAAAGTCCTCAAGTTCTCCTTGCAAAAATAATCCTAACTGAATCACCTCAACTGATTGGCAAATAGGTCTCCTTCAGATAATATCCATACAACTTAAAACAACTTTCCTTTTACTTTTTCATCAGTTGAAACTTATCCCTAATTGTTCACTACAATAGATATTTCTTATTCTATCATTTCCACTCACCTACATTATGCTAGGTTTGATTGACCAACTATTTCTATCACTATGTATGTTATCAAATACCTAATATTATAATCCATAAAGCGCAGCTAGCTTTATAGCAGTCTATTAAGAATTTTGTTTTGATTTATGAGGTAATGCATTAACCTCATTAACAAAATCTTCATCAATCTCCCTTCCTAATAATAATGGATCCAAGATATGTAAAATTACTGTTTTTTTCCCGGAACTTTGTACCCATATTACCTTCAATCCTCCTGTTGGTTCTCCTAAAGTAACAACTCATAAAAAAAGTCTTAACCACACTTTGTCAACAATCCTTAGTTTCTAATGTGCCTCTACGATTTCAAGCTTATAATAGTAATTGAAAGATTTTGTAGAGCACAAATACAAATATGAGTACCAATTTGATATGACAAACCATACAATATACAACATATAATATGACAATAAAAAATATTTATATAATAATATCAAATATTCATTTGTAAAATGCATTGGCTAGTTTGGCTGGTGAAGAGTTGCATCGCAAGGTACAAAGATCATAAACTGCCTTCATCACTTACATTTCGCAAGATATATATATATGTATATGTATATATATATATATGTATATATATATATGTATATGTATATGTATATGTATATATACATATACATATACATATGTATACACACACACACACACACACACACACACACACACATATATATATATATATATATATTTGATTAACATCAGTTTTATAGTATTTATACTCAAATTTTATAAACTTGACAATGTAAATAAATAAATATCATCACACAGGTTGAAACAATTAAAATCATCTAAATATAAGTATCCAAAATAAAGGTTGAGTACATCAAATAATAATACTTAAATTTTATAAATTCAATAGAGTCTGAAGTGAATGGCCCTCATGTAAGGGTCACACAAGTGTAACGCCACACACGAGGGCCATGCAACGAAGTGTGTGAAAGGGATGCGAGAGTGGTGTTGTGTCCCACAAATAAAAATGAAAATAAATAAAAAATATAACTAGAAACGTGTCAAACACGTGTTCAGCTGTGTTGATGATGTATCTGTGTCTGACACGTGTCAAACACAGATACGTCCATAAAAAGCAGGTGTCAGGTGCTTCAAAGATGAGAGTTCATTTTCAGTAACATGGTACTTCAAGGATAGAGAGAAAACCATAAAAGGTTATGAAACACAAAGTTACTATAATTTAATGTTTACAAACAACATTAACTAAAAATATCCAAACTGTATCTTAGAAATAATTAGAAGTATTATATCTTTTTATTAATTAATTTTTAAAATAAAAATACTTTAAAAACTATCTGACACACATCATAGAAATGTTCTACAAGTATCACATCTGACACATCATGACGAGATATGACTGATGATAATAAGTATCATGTCCAAATATAGTGTTACTTTCATTCAAGGTCCGTCAAATCATACCGTACCGGAGTTTCGACCCGGGCTCGGTACGGTACGGTATGGGTGTACCGACCGATATACCGAGGTGTACCAAGCGGTACACCCTAATATACCGAGTAATTTTATATTTTTTTCATACTGTAGCAGTGCTACAGTATACTACTGTAGCACTGTAGCGGTACCGGACGATCCACGTACCGGTAACCTATCGGACCGGTACGTACCGCCCGTACCGGGCGGTACACTTCGGTACGGCAGACCATGCTTTCATTAATCATAAGCTAATGTTTAATACAATCAATATTAAGCAATTAAAAGTTCTCTAAGTAGTCTTCATGAAAGTATATATACTAAATAATTAATAGTATCCTATCACTTTAATAATTATTAAAAATATAATACCTTAAAACCCTACATGTAACCAAAAAAAATCCTAGATGTATTACATTCGCTATAATCTGATACATATACCATTAGTAATTCAAAGCATCTGTAATTCACAGGAAAATTTGATTCTGAAGGAAATAATTAATTAAATTTCTAAAACAAAGTAAAATAAGATGTAGTGTTTCACGACATCTAATCAATAATTAAATCAGCCAAACACAAAGCTGAAAAACATATCATTCAAAAAGTTAAAATGTCAATAGTTGGAATTTACAATATCTAAAAATTCAGAAACACCATAAAATTTGAATTTATTAAATCATAGAAATTTGGGAAAAAATAAATTCTTAAAAACTAATGTTCAAAGATCAAACATTTTTCTAACTTTTAAAAATAGCTAATCTCACATTAGACAAAAATCTAAAGACTAAAATGCTAAATGTTCAATGATACAAAAACTAAGAACAATAGATGATGGATTAGGTGGATTAGGTACTTGACAAAGTAAGACTATGTTTTTGATATATTAGCAACACATGCAACAAATCATTATGCCTTTTAATGATATTGTTCCATTTCATTCTTCTATCAATATTTTTTATTACACTCATCCTGTTTGTTTTCTAAATTATTATTGTGAGTTGAGACTTCTTTGTCTTTGGTGTTCTTCAATTTTTCTATAGGTGAAACCTCTTTCTCATCCTTTTTCTTTAATCCAAACTCCTAAAACCTTGAAACAGAGCACTAAAAGTATTGTGTTTACAATACACATAAAAAACACATGAAACTAAAGAATAGCACATCAACATAATCATGCACGAAAAACAGTATGCTTAACAACAAAGATAGAAATCCTACTGGTGCAGATTGCTGCATGACGGGAGTCCCACCAGGTGCATTGGGATCACTGCATTAAGAATAAAAACAACTTTGACTTAGTGATTCTCTCGACATAGTCCTTAATTTTCAGTCACAAGATGAGTTGATGCTTACTTCATGTAATTTTGAAAATACAGTTCCTCTCGGACCTTTGAGGTAAGCTCCATCACAAGGTCTGGGTGTTTAAGTCTGAGATGCTTATGAACAAACTCAGGAGCATGGAAAAGCTTTGTGCAGCCCTTAGCTCCACATCCATACTTCCAACCATATTTTTCATCTCGTATTTTCCTCACTAAAGGATCTAGAGCCTCAGTAGCTGCAGCATCAATCTTATCTTTGGCTGTCAATATTTCCAAGGGATCCTGGCCTTCCAACCTCGCTTGCCAGAATATATCAAGTTTCTTCTCCCAGTTAGATCCACTAGCATTAGTTCCATCATGTGTCTTGTTGTCAGCTCTAACATGCCGAAGACCCTTTGCCTCAGACGTCTCAGACATGCCATAGTAATCCAAGCCATGTACACGCCATAGGTAAGTGATCAAAGTATCCAACAATTCAACACCTTCAAGACCCTTGACAGTGGTTGGACCACGTATAATTACGATTGGCCCCATGGATCCTCCATGAGACTTCTCTGCATCCAACTTATCATGACCACTATAGGATAGGACATTGTCCTGGATACCCTTCTCCATGTCAAGCTTATGAACCAAGGCCTGCGCTTGTTCAATGTCAACTTGAATTCGCCGAGGTTCAGAACTAACTGGGTGAGACTTTGGAGCCGCGGAAAGCAGGTCATGTCCTTTTGCATTTCCTCTACCATGCCTTCTCCTTTCACCATGAGGATCTGCCTCGTCTTCAGAATTTGGTTCACTATCATTCCCAGATTTGCTAGCCAAGGAAGCTGTTAATCCTGGGCCACTGATGACATAAGCATGAGAGAAAACTAAGTCAAGGCATAATAATCCTTCAGAAAGCACGAGGAGAAGGGGAACTGAGACGAAACTCTTACAGGTCAAGTGTACCACTCTGCAAATCAAGCAAGAATTCCTTTGCTACAGTCCTGGCCTGTTCTTTCCTCCTACAATGTCATGCAATAGGTATCGATAGCAACAGAAGTGTTGACATAATATTATACACGACAATGCACAAAAGCATTGAAGCCAAGCTAGCATGACCATATGAAAAAAAGACCAACACAAAACCTTTATCTGACTTAAGCATGAGAAAATTGGAATGAAGGGATCATCCAAGCAAAAGACTGAATGTCATACTCAAAATACAATATCAATAGCTACATACATGTCCATGTGGTTGCAGGAAACTCACCTTTCAATGACTGCCACCAAGTTAGTTGGATGATATTTGTCTTTCAGCCTACAACAACAGGGTTAAAAACATGAGGCAATGTATAAAATGTTTCAAATATATCACATTACATCAAATGGATACACAATAAAATTTGGAAAATTGTAGGCATCATGTACCATTGCTCTTCCTTATGAGCTTCAAAATAAGCTCGCTTCTGAGTTGAAATGTATTCCGATCTGTATTCTTCATACCTGCATGATCAGAACTTTGCTTGACAGCTCATACTATCCATAGTGCTAAACAGCTAACAGATTCAGAAAATCACTCTGATCATTTAGTAGCCAAAAGACACAAGCTTGGCGACATAACCAACAAATGCTTATTGAAATCAAACTCTTTATGCTGATAACTACTTTCATCTGAAATATGTACCTTCGCTCAGCTTCAGCAGGTGAAATATCATCTTCAAGTTCTTGGATGAACTGCTTGTATGACATCAAACCTCCCCTGCAAGAATAACTGAATAAGGTTATTAAACAATTAAAAAATCAAATATCTAGTGAGTTTTTGCTCTTTGTCTAGCTTTGCATAGTTGCATCATATATAATGCCTTGAGAACCAAAAGAAGTCCAGAGAAAAAGGATTCATGCTTCCACTAAGAGATGCATGTATACTTGCAGTTGGCATTTAGTAATTATGAAGATTCAGCAGGTGCAAAAATCAACTACAGATGAAAACAGTCCTGAGAAACACATGATACAAACTACTAATAAGATTTGAAGTAGAATTCATCAACATATGGAACAGAAGCATACACCACACACATGAAGATATATAGAAACAAATGAATCTATGCACATAAAATCTTTTTTTCAGTTGTTGCAACCCAAACCATAAGGATTAAAAATACATGCTCCTCCCTGACTGTACTAAACTGACAGACATCTTTTTAATATTATAGAAATCAAGTATTTACTGGTCCAACAGCCAACCTGGGCGCAGACTGGACAATTATGCGCACTTCAGTCTGGTGTAGGCTATACCCTGATTTGATCATATTCAACTTCTCTGAATTATAAATTATTCTGATGACTGTCCTCCCTGGTTCAGTCCAACCAATCTTGTTTATCCTCATCAATCTCAATGTCAACTTACAAACTTTGGTAAAGGTTCCATACTAGACAAAACTATAGAGGATATTACAGGACAAACAGAAGGGCCAAAAGATAAAATATGTGGCACTTAATTGCATAATTTAACTTAAAACTACCCAACAGCCAAACAGAAAGTCTTGAACTGTTATTGTAGGACAACAAGTTTAAAGAGCCAAAATATGCTGAGAATTTGAGTTTCATGCACTACAATATTAATGACTATACAACATTTATATCCACCGATCACAGCACACAATTAGAGAGAGTTTCTAGCTTACAACTTAAACAACTAGACCACAAAGAACCAACAATTCTGTTTTTTATTAAACCAATCAACATTCTGCACTTGATAAGTTACTATGCCGAGGCAGCATCATTCATCAGCAAGTTTCTTAACTTCTTATCATCTTTTAGCAAAATAATCTCAATGAAAAATATATTCAAGGAACTAAGGGAATGAAAGTCAGATATCAGCATACTTGATACCCATACAAGAATTACGCCACAATTATCTAAGTTTGCTAAAATTCTAGTTTGGAAGAGTCCCATGTTATATGATAATTGCAGGTCAAAGAGAATGTGTCTATGCCATAAGAAAACTAATTAGAAAATCTCTCTAAAAAATACCAAAAAGAGAGACTCTTAAAGAGAAAAAATGGCAAGGAAAGACCTTATTAAATCGGTAAAAGAGACCATAACAAATCAACATGAGACATATTTTCATTAGAACACATAGCAAAGTACAAACCTTGGGATAACCTCGGGACCATCACCATAACCACTGAATCCAGAATTAGGCCAATCTAAAGATTATAAACAAGAAAAGCATAAGAACTCCAGAATTGGTATTCTACAACAAACAATTGTTTAACATGAGAATGAGAATCCTACAATAATGAGGCTATTCAAAGCTTAAATATATTCACAAATGATGTATCAATTTGTATAAATGGTTACTTATTTGGAAGGATCCTAATCAAACTTGATCCCCGAGAATAAAGCTCAAACAAACCAAGCATTTCAAAGAATGAAGATTTATTACTCTATATTTCTTGTAGTTTGTCATTTTTTGATGCAACTACTTGCTGTCATCGATATATAATCTGAAAATTATATTATTCTTATTAGCCAACCACATCACCACATTTCTGTGTCATTTAGTGTCAAATTAGCAAATATTGCAAAAATGAATGCATCTTTATATGAATCCTCCCCGAGTTTAATATCATTTCACCCTTCTCATTTACCTGGTATTTGAATCTCTTGGTAACTTCCAGAAAACACTGACACAAGTAATTGTAATGAAAAGGGAAATCTGCACCAGGTTTCATTTTGATCATAGTACCGAAACAAATCTGTAGGACAATCATTGCACAAGAAACTCAACAGTGGAACCTCATCACCATATTCAGAGAAAAATCATCACTAGAATTTGACTGTTAACAATAGAAGCTAAGTCAGGGGTGGATGGCGACAGAGGTCAAACTTACTCAATTGCTAGCCTTCGTTGAGTCTAAAAAAGGGGGCTTTTTTCTATTTGATACAATGATTCAGCTTGACTTTGTCTATGTACTTGGCATCAGTTGAGATGTAAGCTTGAGTGGGTCACTAGATTTAATTCAATTTTCATTGTTTTCAAGTCAATTAAGAACCAGTTTTGAGTAATTTGTTGTAATAGGTGTCAATTAAGCAGGCTTTTGCTTGATTTAGCAACCTGATAGTAGGAATACACTATCAGCTAACTGAAACTGAACTAGTGGAGAGACATTAGTTGATAGTTGACAGGCTTAGATAGAAACTACTTTTCAAACTAGTTTGGGAACTTATGCTGGTACTGGGGATTTTACGAACATTCTATATATTAACTTCCTTTGGTCTCCAAACCATCAGCGATAGGGCTCCCCATGACATTATTAAAGCCATGTCCACACAGGAGGTAAAAGAGGCTTTGTGGCCTATGGCTCCTCGGAAATCCCTGGATCCTAATAGACTGAGCGCTGATTCTAGAGGACCTATCATTCCACTGCATGGGATTCTGCATAGTGCTGTCAAATGAGTTTTTGATAAATCCATCTTAACAACACAATTTACTTAAACTTATATGGCCTTGGAGCCCAAGGTTGAGAAACTCTAAAATATTGAGTATTTAGATCCATTAATGATAATATTTGTCATAAATTGATCACTAAGATTCTTGCTTGTCTACTTGAGCATTTGTTGCCAGATCTAGTGGGTGGGGGATCTACATCACACTTCCAATTGCATGGATAACTTTTTCTCATTCAGTTCAGATGCGTTTGATATTAGTGACTAACAACTCTGTAAATGGAAGAGCTTACAAGAACAAAATTTTCCCGTTTTATCTCAATATTTGACCAATTTACTGGTTAATTCAAGTACATAAGTGGCCAGCAAGAAATGCTGCATTCACATTTACCTGATTGGCGATTCATGTAGCGACCATGAGGCCTTTCATAGCCATACCCACCTCTGCTTCCTGAGCCATCTCGATCGTACCCACCACCGTAATCATAGCCATGCCTGCAATTATCAGCAGATAAATAGTAACTTCATGGAGTGTAATCCGACTTACGGAGCTCGTACACATATTAAAGGACCGCACGATTTCTTGCTCACCTTCTATCATTATAACCCCCTCGGCGCCGGTCATATCCACCGTCATCCCTCCTAGCTCGCTTAAAGGGTCCAGGAGGAGGGGACCGGCGAGGAGGCGAGTGCCGGCGGTCACGGTACGACGGCGAGCTCGGGCTACTCCGCCTGCGATAATCCCGATCCCTGTCGTCCCTCGGTTGCCCAAGCAACGGAGGTGGGGGAGGCGGCGGCGACCGATTTCTAGAGTCGTGCTGATCCACCGTCCGGCTCGAGGGCCAGTCGTCCCTCCTTTCACTCGAGTCCCTGTCCTTCCTCTTCGGAGGCGGCGGCGGCGAGGAAGATCCGCCGCCGGCGCTCTCCCTCCGCTCCGGCTGTAGATCACGGCGACGATCCAGTGCTTCGGTGGGCATGTCGATGACGTCCGCCATGGACACGATGATCGCGTGATACGGAAAACCCTAACGATTGGTCTGAGGAGCGGAAACCGTAGAAAAAACGAAAAGGAGGGAGGGGAGTTGGAGGCGAAGGTGAAATAAAGGGAGGAGATTTAGGCAAAAAGTTTCATGGCTTATAATATCATAAATACCCCTTTACGTTATTAATATCACATATAGACCCCTATTAACTCGAATATCTTTTATAAAACAATTAAAGCGATTCCCTAAAAAAAAAATTACTCACATTTTGAATATTTCCAATCGGTACTCTCCATTTTACTTTTTTCGAAGATTACTATTTTTATATTATTATTATTATTATTATTATTTACAATATCATATTAACAACTTTAAATATTTTTGAATTATCCCTTTGTAAATAAATATTATAATTTAATTTTAATAAAAAAATTTCATTCCTTACTTATAATCTTTTTTTTCCTTTTTTTTCTTCTGATCCTCTTAATCATCGGAGATTATGTAAATAAATAGAAAAAAAAATGATGAAATGGGATGAACCGAAGATTGAAGATAAGAAGATAAAAAATAGTTTTTGATGCTTGTTCTAATGATTTGATATTTTTAAGATTATGTGTATTCTATAATAGTCAAGAAAATATCATCTTATAGATCGATTACATTAATAGAGAAGATAGAAGATGTCATATTCAAAGACTTTCTAAATTGTAAATGCGCGATGTAGAGTTGCAATGTTTGACCGTACATCTATTCAAAAGCAACATAACTAGATAATGCCGTACCCTTTTTCTTATTATCATTCTTCCATAATAAATGGTGCTAATTACAAATTCTCGATTATAATAAATGGTGCACAACATACGACGTAACCCTTCGTCGTATTGTTATCGGCACCCACATAGATGTAGAGTGATGCTACTCTATATCTACATTGACGTCGATGCAGATGTCATGTAGCTTGGCATCGACATCGGCACTGACGCAATTGCCAAGCAAAGCAATGCAGACACAAATACAAAGCAACGGCATCTTCCTCCTATCCTTTTGTCACACCTTTTATCATCGCTCTTCCTCATTTAGAACAGTCACCCACGACCCCCAACGACATAGTCATTCGCTATTACCAACAACGTAATTGGGATGTTAAAATTATCTTTTTACCCATCGTTTTTATGTTTTCGTTAAGAAAACTGATGATATTATGGTAAATAGAGCTAAATGTTTTATTTTCATAACTATAGAAATTTCAATATAAATTTTTTATATTTATGGACCGAAATATTAAAGAGATCTAACTAAGGGGTAATATATAATTAGCCCTAATAAATGAACACAACTATTATAAAAGTTTCCAAAATACATAAACCTAAAATTAAGAATTGTTATCCCTTATTTTAGAATTATTCAAAATTTGTTAAAATATTCTTATTGTCCATCCAAAATCACTTAAAATCTCTACAATAAACCATTTTATGAAATCTTTAAATATATAACAAGATTGATAATTAGGGTTGGCGAAGATTTCAGTCAATTAAAACTAGATTATAGTGTTTTTAGTTCCTAAGCTAAAAATACTGCAACTTTATTCAGATACATTGTAAAAATATCGATCCAACTGGCGTTATGCGGGAATACAAAGGGTGAGGATATCTCGAGAAAATTAGGAGTCTTTTTGCACAATGTGGAATTGAAACGTGCAATTCGAAAAAAAGCCCAAAGACCTAAGTTTGTCCCGAGAAATCGTGTCCCTAATTTGAAATCATGATGTTGTCGAGATTATTGACGCATGTACAACAGTTTTATATATATTGAAGAGTTTTCACATAAAAATACCCAAAAAAAAAAAGAACAGTATATTTTGCAAAGACATTAAATAACTGGCTAGAGAAAGTGAATCAAATGGCGAGATTGAATGACCCATCTATAATGACATGATCTCGGGAGATACACTTATTCGGGCATAAATGTTCTTTCAAGCATACATTTATGGACACAATAGCTCAAAAGATTTTTATAAAAGAAATTGCTGTACCATTAGTCACCAATTTCCAATCTGCAAATATACTTTTCATATTCACAAAATATGAACACTTACGTCAGAATAGTGTGGAAAAATTCCAACATTCTCCTTCCTAGACACTTATTTTTGTGATGCAAAAACCTAATATGTATGCTGTGCCAGCATACATAATTCAAACTGTCCCCTAATCAAAACATATAATTTGATTGAATCATAATAAACACCTTCATCAATCATCACGAAACTTAAATTCATATAAACATTCATATACAAAGAGATTGATGAAAGAATATATCCATAAATATATAAACAACTTCATGCAAACCTTTCCAGTCGCCAAAGGCGGATCCTGCAAATTAGCAGATGCCTATTAAAAAGCAACAGGCACACATTCCACACTTCTCTTGAGCCAGCAAAATGGGGCAAGCATAGATTCACAGCAAAAACCTCCTAATATTCAAGACTGAGAAAGTCACCAACCACAAAAAACCTCAGTTGTGCTCTAGCCCACATAAGATGAAAGCATGGAGAAGACTTTGGGCAGTTCGGGTCTGATCGATGGTCCCAGATATGGTGACCGCTCCTTCGGTGGCCCCAGGCTTTGGATCACGGACCGCAACCTTTGCCCCTGATATCTGAAGTAACAAAACAAATGTCAATAATGGAACTGGTGTAAGCTTCAACACCCTGCAGTGTCCTAAACTCAAAAAACTGACGGACATCAAACTTTTTCATGGGAACACAAAGGGGAGCTTGATAGTGTCTAAAGGTCTACAAAGTATAGAATATCCCTATTCAGGTGGAACACAATTTATACAACTATAGAGATTGTGAATAAATTGTGCTCCTCTTCTTCTTTTCTGTGTAGATCGTGCTCCTTCGTAGTATATATTATTGAATGTAACTTCCAAGAAGCTCTTGGAGGTGTCTTTCTTACTGTAACAACTTCTTGATTAAAATGAAACCACAATAACAAATTTGAAGGAACAAATAGGTCTGTTTGATATGATGATATAGATGGAAGATTGACAGAAGAAACAAGTGATCATGATTTTATTTGCACAATTATTGCTAAAATGCAAAAAGAAAGGTGACCTTATGATATACCTCTCTTAAGTCAGCAAGGTTACTGCCATTATCACCATAAACAAATCCAAGGTATTGCTGAGGAACTACAACTTCAACAGTTTTGCTTCTTACTACATTTGCCTGGCTGCCACTGCACATCAACATCCAAATATCAAATATAGTCATGTCTAACGAGAGTGCCAGAGTCGAGAACTTGACAATACCTTCCGATCAGCCCACTTTCAAAATCTAAGCTTGTTCCAGCATCCTGATTTCTTCTGGTATTTCCACTATTCACTACCTATAGAAATAGTGTATCACAGCCTGAGTTTCTTAAAACTTGAATGAGAATTTTCAAGATCCATTTCTTTTAGAACACTTAATCGACATATGGCTGCGGACATTCAGTTGACACTGTCAACTGAATTGATTATATGCCAATGTCTCTGTACTTTGTGAAGTTATTTTCTCTACATGCATGCTTTCACAGTTAGTTGCATGTTCATATTTCAAAAAATCTGAATGTAAAACCAAAAGTCATACTACATGATAATGAATGAAATCGTGACTCTGTTAAATATTTAAAAGCAACTAACTGATGCCGTCTACATCCTGACGACCATTTCTACAAAATCCTCCATCTGATCACTTTTCTCACCTCCTAAAACTAAAGCACCGGTTGTCAGTTTAATTCATCACCCTTGATTACCATAGTCCATAGACCTTAACGACATGCATTTATAAATATGTAGCAATATGTCAAGAAAGTATTATAAACAAAGAAAAATGAGGTAATAATTACTTATCTCATCAAATCTTGTGGTTCTCTGAGAACTGCCAAAGCAAGTTGATTGTTACAATATAAACAATTCTCCTATAAGTTGAATGACAAATGCTACTGTGACATGCCAGTGTATCACTAACATCCTAGTAAAATATAAGATATAACTTAGCAGTTTTAAATATTAGATCATTATTGACAGCATTCTATCATATTTAACGGCATGTTCTACATTTCCCTTAAAAAACTTTAGCATTGAATTGTTCTTTTTTTGGCAGCAATTTTCAGTAACCAAATCAGAATTGTATGGTACATATACAGCAGATGGTGTGTTAAAACAGGTCAAAAAATATAAATTTAATTGGATGGAGTGGATCTTTGCTTATAATAAAATATAACCATGTTTAACAAGGTCTGGTTGTCATGCTTTCTATAGTCAACATTTACACTACACTTGACCTAATAATATCACATTAGCTCTGTTTGGTAGCAGATGCACTAAATTGTTAAGGGTCACGTAACATGATTATTGTCTCTATTTTGAAGAATAAGATAGATTCAGTGCTATGCCTGCCGTACATTTCACACAAGCCAAATAGCCTTACCTCAGGAGTCAATGTAGGGGCAGCACAATCAGTGGCAGGGCAAGGTCTTGTTGTATCATTGCCATAAGAACCTCGATCAACCCCAAGTTGATCTACACCTTGTGAGACAGGATGTTGCCTATCTAGAGTGTTGTGGAAACCAACAGCATGATCTGCACTATCAGAAATGCTTACTGGGGGATTAGCTCCGGAAGGGGTCAGTTCATGTCTTGATGTAGGCAAAGCAAAAGGCATTTCATATGTTGCATGAGCCGACTGGCCTATTCCCGCACTTGAATAAGGTTTGAATGGGAAGATAATATCCCGAATCCTGCTAGTAATTAGAAGCAATGCATCCTGAACAGACTGAAAGGTACCTGTTACCTGCCAATAGCATCAAATAATTTAGTTGTTGCAGCCAATGTTGACTTACTACTGATCCATTCCTTTAGTTTCCACAAACAACCTAGACTTTTCATTTCCACACAAGCTTCAAATTTTAACAATTTGTTGCAATGTAGTCTTTTCAATTTTGTCTAAACAGAACATAAGATTCTTGAAGCTATAGTAAATGAAGCAAAACTAAACTAACCATGGAAGACAAAAATTAAATTATGAAGCACAAGGATTCAAGTCTTAGTCTGACAGCAATTTCAATAAATCAGTAAAATTAGTTGGTACCATTCGAACTAGTCGGTATCAGAATTGACATTACAATAAAATCAGCTTATATAAGTTATGTCTATTTGGTCAAATGTGACTCCCAATTGTCTAAATAAAGCAGAATAGATTCAGAATGGATTCACCTAGCATACAAATTTGTGCTCAACTGTACCACTTTATATATAGATGAACAGAAGACCGACCTCAGCTTTTCTTTCCAAATTGTTACAAATGTGGGTCTGATTAGCTTTAAGATCTTATATACAATTGAAATACCAGAGTCGGGGCATATTCTCTGAATGTTTATGAGTAAGAAACATGCATGCAGAACATGAGAAAAGTTTTGTTCTTGTCATAATTAAAGAACAGGTTCACTACCAACAGTAAAAGGTGCAAACCTTTAGGAACAATATTATGAGAATGTGTAGGCATGACAAATTACAGAAGCATTGTCTCAGAAAATAATTGCATGACAAACTAGCGCACAAACTTTTGACACTTAAATATGATCGAGTATAAAAATGTTAGAAGACACAGCAACTTAAACCATCACACACTTGATCAATAAAGTGTGGAAGACTTAGTGAAGATAATTCAATTATGGGATCATATTTCACTCATAAATAGCATCATGGGAATTTTAAAGATGATAAACTATCATTTTATGTAACACACAGTATTCACTGATTATCAACTGAGGTGTCATAGAAAAGGCTGAGGTTAGTCATAAGTTGAAAAATTCTAAAAAATTCACACTCACAAATTCATTTAAAGTCTGTTAGTTGCAAACAGCAATCAAGTGTCACTTGCCAACCACATGACAACATGCATGTGAACAATGGAGGAATCAAAGATCTCCATTTGCAATAGGTATAATGGGTCAAAAATACGAATTACAGCAAACAAAGAAAAAAATACACAAGTATGGAAGAAGATGAGGCTACCTGAACAACTTCATCATTTGGTTGAGCACATTTGGGAACTTGTTCCTTCAAAAAGATCCGGATACTAGCCCCAGTAGCTCGTCTCATTTCAGCAATTACTGCACCACCTTTACCTAATAAACATCCAATTTGGTGTGAAGGAACAAGCAGTCTTGCAGCCACAGCAGAGCCTTTGTCAACCATCTCTGAAAGTCTAGAATGAACACGAAGTACAGCATCTTGCGCAGGAGATCGACATAATTCTGAAATCTGCACTATGGCAACTACAATGAATCAAGACATCAAATTACACATACATACCAACAATATTCTAAATTAATAAAGTATTATACCGATAATTTGATGATTTTCTTTCACAAACCTCATGTGCAGATATTGTAATAACCCTTTCATCTGAATCTATCACAGGGTCTGCAATCTTAATTGAAGCACCAGTTTCATTTTGCATTGTCCGAATAACAATACCGCCTTTCCCAATAATGCTCCAAACTTTGTCATTTGAGCATAGCATTCTAAATACAACCTCAACCTTCCTCTGGCTGGATGGACTGATTTCTGCTCCTGGATTTGGTGCATAACCTCTAAAATGATACTCTGATACATGAGGGCTGGGCAAGTAGTTCCAATGAGCATAAGGGTCCATGGGTACAAGGGGAACAGTTCTGGCAGAACTAGTCGGTTCTGTCCTCTGGTAGTCTTGTAAACAACTCGACACAGATAGAAGAGCTTTCTTTACAGAAGAGAAACTCCCACTTATCTGACAGTAAGAACTAATAGGTGTAAGTACATGTAAAGAAGCACAAAAAATAACTTCAAAACGGAAGCTATTTTGTTAGGCTTCCACCCATAAGACCTACTTATTAGGAATAAGGCTATAAGAAAATGTAATTTCTTTTTGTTAATAACATCAAAAAGGTCCAGAAAGATTGTATACATCTTATCACCTACTTCAGCTATGCTTTCACTCTCAATTCAATGTTACCAAAGCTGCATTCTACATTCTATATTGGTCTTATTGATATCAAAATCCTTAATTTCTGAAATTTGTAATCGTATTTCCAACATAAGGAGGGTTCTTAATCCATTGTCATTAAACAAAATAATATATCAGAATCAACCAAAGAATTTCATCCTAAATATGTTTTGTAGTTTATAAGCTCATCGGAAGCAAAAGAATTCTGTGGAAATCAAGATTCACAATTAAAAAATAACTAATTCGGATTGACATCCAGATAACTTCCTGAAGAAATCCTGTATTTCATATCATTAATCTTAGGCTGTATTCTCAAGCCACTTCTTTATACACCCTAGTCCAGATTAGTTAAGTCAACATTATGCCTCACTTCCAGTATGCCATATCCTGACATAGCCATTTTTTGTTTAAAAAAACTGGGTGTTACAGGGAGGATAGATCTATCAAAGTTTATGCTGGCTAATAATTACCTGACACAATCTTTCTTTCTCCAAACTAAGACTAATATTATGGGCATGACGTTCAGATCAGAAAGGTGCTAAAAAAGTTCATGCATGTAAAATTATGCAGTATGTACAGGTGTTCAAATGAGTCAAATCAAATATGTAGTCTTTAGCATTAAACTCGATGTGAAATACATATATAACATAATCAAATGGCAAAATGAAGAGTTGATATGGCCCTATGATAATCACCCACATATATTTTGTTAACAATCTTGCTTATCATCCATCATTAATGAAGGTTCAATTAAATGTATTAAGCAAAGAAGTGCTTTCTACTTTAATGAGCTAAATAGAGCTAGAATGTTTGCTGCTTCATTTTCAGAAAGATAAACTCCCACTCAGATATCTTGAAATCCCAGTTGCATCTACTAAACTTAATTAAAACAAGGGACATCAGAGCAAGATACACTAAAAGCTAATAAGTGAATTGCTTGTCCTATCCTCGAAAGAAAATAGCACATGAACTTTTATCAACCCAGAGAAAGCATATGACAATAACAAAAAAGATGGCCAACTGCTGAGCGGTAAATGAACACCTTAAAAGGACATTTTGACAAAATGTAAAAATGCAGCAAAAGGATTTCTTTTCTGCACTTTGACTAATTATTTATGCTTAAGAGGACGGAATCAAGTACCTGCAAGGTTTCTTTCTCATTGTATGTGCTTCAATTCTATCTAGTCTACACCCAACATAGAAAATGTCTGATAGCAGATATCTACTCTGCACAAGTCTGGTCATATATGAATTCACACAATGTAAATTGAGCTGGTCCTTGTTATGCATCATTTACATTTAATGGTAGTCTTCAATTAATGTCTCTCAGCCCTCTAATTGACATTCGATATGATAAGAATTTGGTTTAAAAATTGCAAAAGTTAAACAAGCAAAGTTCACAATTGTAAGGTTGCTCCTTTTCTTACTTGGTGACCAAGGCTCTTACCTATAAGGCTACATCATTGATCCTCCCCATAGTCTGCATTTGTGGAATACTAGGATGACTAGTGCCCTCTAATTGACATTTATTATTATAAGAATTTGCTGCAAAAGTTAAACAATTAAAGTTGCTCCTTTGCTACCTGAGTGACCAAGGTTTTAGTCGTGGAAATAGCCCGTCCAAGGTCCATCATTGATCCTCCTATAGTCCGCATTGGTGGGGATTTTAGTGCACTAAGCCATTCTTTTAAAGTTTGTAATAGATCATGTTAAGATGTGGAAAAATGACTATACAATAGTCCATATCTGTCTGCCCTGAACTACCAAGATATTATAGTAGAATGTTCATATGATAGAAGAGTCAAAAGTCAAAAGTCTAAACCATTTGGTTCTCATGAAATGCAGCAATTCATATTTCATCATATCAGCAATAAGAATCTTGCAGATCAATGGTTGGATTAAACAGGCCAACAAGCAGAAGCTTTAGTTTACACTAATTAAAATCTACTCGGAAATCACCATCCAGCATAGGATGTATTTGGAATTGTCAATTGATAATTGCAAGACTACTCCATCAATTAGAACTGTCAATTGTGTATACACAATCAGTTTCGGATGGCTTCTTTGCTAATCATGTTAACAAAAAGATCCTACTCCTACAAGGTGTTCAGAAGAAGATGTAATCTTCTCCTTGGTTATAGGTTACTTATCTTTTTCCCTTGCCTATGGCTATGCAATTTAATTTCAGAAGTGGAAAAGATCTTGTGGTATGATGAACTATGACATCCATGATGGAATATCAAATGACCACAACTAAAATGTTCTGCCGTTAATAAAGATCTTTTCAGATCTAAAATCATCTTTTATCCTATCGGTGTTCATTCATCAAGGATTTCTCTAAGCACCCATTATAGTAAATCTTGTAAAATCCATTGAAGTAGCAATGTTACATGACCCATTACCCTAGTTACTTTCCTATGTATAAAACAATATGCTTCCACAGTTCTAAAACCAAAACACGCATGTGTTATGTACACTACTATATATATATATATATATATATATAACAGAAAATAAGGAAAAGCTTCAAGATGCAACTTCATTGAAAATCAATAAACGAAACAAAGCCCATCAAGAAATGTCACTGATAAAGCACAAGGAACAGTAGGAAGATTATGCAAGGTTTTAAGTACTTTGAATTTTGAAGAAAGCTATCAGTAATGCACATGCATCCGTGCACGCGCACACAGTCACACACACACACTCCTAGTTATGCAAGTGATCCAAAGAAAGCATGCATATCCTCCTACAAACCTCTTTTATTATGAAACTAGTAATGAATTAACCTCCAGAATACCTTATACAAGCATGGCATATCATCGAGGGACGAAAGGGAATGCAAAAGGGCAGGCATATTGCATAAAAGAAATAACTAGGGCACGTCAGAGAGGATAAATTATAATTTTACTTTGTTTCTTAGGAATAGAGAATGAATAAAATGTTCCTCCCTAAAATCACACAGCTAACTGCCTATGACAATGGGTGTACTAGATGCTCATTGCAATCAGTTCATTACCCCTTGAGGAAGATGAAACTAAGGATGTCTTCCTGTCTAACAATGTTTGCATCATGTAACGCATTAAATCTGCATAGGAATAAAGGAGAGCCTTAGTGTACAAAACCAGTGCATTAGATTGACTCCGGTCATCCAAGTCGTAAAGAAATTATACCAAAACCCACCCTCAAAAAAATCGACAAGGTTGGTTTTCCAAATACTAATTACATTTTCACTTTCCCCTCACTATCCATTTGTGTATTTGCTTCACATGCATCCTGACTAGTCGCATCCATTTGAACATATAATAAATCATTTTTTTATCCCGTAAAATCAAATATCAAAATATAATGGAGAAAAACCCTTCTTCAAGATTCAAATAGAGAACCTCTTCTAGAAGAAGAGGCATCTCATTTCTACATAGTTTCTTCAGTCATGTTTTTATTTTAGCTACAAAAAAAAATGAATATAAGCACTCTAAGAAACCTTCTACTCATTTCACGAACATGTTTTCCCAACCATGAGACGCGGTGCTCTTTTCATGGACTGAAGCTTTTCATTTAGTATTTTGCATTTACAGCGCATGGCTTCAGGCTTTCAGCAACCCTGACTCTTTTTTGGCAACAGAGACAAAAATGGCAGTAGGCAGAAACATATAGTAATAATCATTAATATGATTACAGAATGAACAAATTCTTAAGTTTGGGATCTGGCATGCTGCAGAATCCAAAACTGCAAAAGAACAAAAGCAAATGAATGATAATAATGTCATTCTTCTATTGGATATGAACACTGATTTTTCCTACACTATCGGAAGTGGGCATTTATATATAACATTTTAAAAGAACATAGCCAATTCATTGAATCACTTGATATGAATAGATGATAAACTGCATAGATATAGATAGATTGGTCTCACGGTGAAGAATCTTATCTTATATGAGATCACAAACGGCAGGGTAGAAGAATATTACCTAACATACAACTCTAGTTCTCTATCTCTTGTTACTTTCTCCTCTTAAAGTAGGACCTGTGAACACTAAAATCGAATGTTAAGAACTGCCCATCAACAAGTAAGAGATC
Source organism: Musa itinerans (assembly GCA_001649415.1). NCBI lineage: Eukaryota > Viridiplantae > Streptophyta > Magnoliopsida > Zingiberales > Musaceae > Musa > Musa itinerans. The sequence goes on from LVTN01000258.1 coordinate 260,683, forward strand.
TAACACATACAGAGATATAATTAATAATATGGAACCCCAATAAGATTTTCATAGGCCAAGTAATTCAGGGGTTTCTACATAATGTATTACCTAAAAAATGCACCTGTCAGTTATTGCACAGTAAGCTTCATCAATGCTCGATGATTACAGTGGAGGAAAAATAGTCTTCTAATGCATGCCAACATGCAAGACTATTCACTTGGCATTTGAGCGTAAGAAAACATGATAACCAAGCACAAAAAAAAAAACCAACAGCTACTCACATGGATCAGCTCATCACCAGCAGAGGCACATGTTGGCACCTGATCCTTCCCAAAAACCCTAACTTGAGCTCCACTCCCCTGTCTGATCTTCTCGACAACTTTCCCACCTTTCCCTAGAACGGAACCTACTTGGTTGCCCTGCGCCAGCAGCCGGCAAAGTACCAACCCATGCATTCCCTTCTCCTTGGTACCTCCTCCTCCATCAACTCCCTCCCCAAGCCCGTCCTCGTCCACCCTAAGTATCCGCTCAAAAACCCTAATCAACGCGCGCTGAGCGGGCGAGGCATCCGCCTCCGCCTCTCCTCCACCGGCCTCCGCCCACCTCTTCGGCTGGGCTTCAGCGACAACAACGACCACGCGTTCGTCCGAGCCCGGGACGGGGTCCTCGACGCGGATCCTGGCACCGGTCTCCTCCCGGCACCGGCGTAGGAAGGCGCCACCCTTGCCAACGACGCCGCCAGACTTGTCAGCGGGGCAAAGGATACGGAATATGATCTGGACGGAGGAAGGCTTCAGCGGGGGAGGGGACCGGAAGGGGACCCTGGCGGAGGGTGGGTGGCGGCGCTTGGACGCGGAAGCAGAGGAGGATGAGGAGGAGGAAGGGGAGGGGGAGGCGGGGTTGGGCTCGCCGGCAGCGGCGGCGGATAGGTCGAGGGGGCGCTTGGGGCCTTCCATGGGTGCGCTTCCACCGCCCCTCTCGTCAACTACCAAACCCTCGTTTTGCTACACGTGGACACACCGCTTAGACTCACATGTTATCGTCGGCAAAAGCATCGAACATTACGCCCGCATGATTCGTATTCAACTCCTGATGTATTATCCACCGTAGAAACGAAGATTGATTTGAGATATCCACGTTAAGTGAGTAAGTCAGCTTATCAGATCGGGTAATGAAATAATCTTATTAATGTATAGAATTTAGTTTCTTCTTCCCAATTTTATGGTGTGAGAACTCATATCACAAATAATATATGTTATTTTTGGCTAAATCATGCGTGCTTGAACTCGATGAAGCAGGTCCATGATCATGTCAACTTTAGAAAATCCATCTAGAGTGAGTGTGGAGATCATCGTGATCTCCTCCTTAAAGAATGATAAAGAACTCCAGACGGGCCCAAAGTCAAAGAGGAAACTGTAGCCTTTTAAGTTCTTAATGTTTGGATTAATGATCCAATAATCACGCAGGTATAACCTCAGCGAGGCATCTCGCAGTACACTGGTCAACGCACGCCACCGCCGGCCGCAAAGGTGTTGGGAACGAGCGCCTTTCTTATTTATTAGGAACCACCAAGTCCTTTTCCTAGTAGACTAGTTCTACAATTTTTTTCTATGGAACATGAGGTTGGACTGATTGATCCATCCACCAGCCAAACAAACAACACAATATTCCAAGATTGCGTGGCTCCGACCATTTGTTGTTTTGCATCCATCAGTCAAAAGTCGATGCATCGACCTGTCGTTTGATTCCACGAAGAAGACCGAGAAACATGAGCTTCCCAGGAGGGAAACAGGTCCCGTCGCATGATGTGTATCCTCCGTCTTCGTCTCCTTTGTCTTCTTTAAGAAAGACACCTCTGACAAAATTGAAACGCCGTCTTTTGTCGTTTGTTCAAGAGAAGCGAACGGTTCACACAGATGAGACGTAAACTCTGTGAGTTGGAAGCTTAAGCTACACTGATGTCTCCAAACCTCACGGTTTCATAGCAATGGTTTGCTGCAGAGCAGTATGTGTGATTGAAGTTGATCGCCTGTTCGTATGATTCGACAGTATTAATCCGAGCATCGAGTATGTCGGAATATTTTTAGATAAACAAGTCTGAATCGAAACTATCGAAAAAGATGCGACCTGTGTCCATGAACTTGCGTTGATTTTGTGTCCAATCATGGTGGAGTGAGTATTATCTACTGCTTAGTTCTGCGACGGACGTGGAGAATTTATTTGCTGAGGGTTGGCTGTCACCGGCAATTCCTGAGTGGAAGAGTTCGTTCGTACGAAGAGACGATCCTGTTATACGCAATGGTATTAGTATCAGCCGTTATTAACATGGTGAAGGGATCGCAGAACAACCACCGCCGCGAGGAATGATGACACCTACCTCTCTCCTCTCTCTCTGTCCCTGTCTCTCTCTCTCTCTCTCTCTCTCTCTCTCTGCTCCTTACTGTGCTGTGGACCCCTGTTCTCTCCCGTTGTCCGTGAACGATTACAGGGAGGAGGACTGCAGCGGAACCACGTCGAATTCCTTGGCCCCTCACGGTCCTGTGTCCTCTTCGCTGTTCCAGATCGCAAAGCTCACACCTTAACCCTGCTTCGGTGCTTCTTCGTCTTCGATCGTTTCTAATACTAGCGTCCCTTCCCAACCCCCAGTCCGACGCGTTTTGATCCGCTTTGGATCCGATTTCTTGGCCATCGTCCCCGAATAGGACGGTTTTCTCGGGAAAGATCTCGCCTTTCCGCTCGCTAAATCCGCGGTGAGCGCGCCGAGGGATCACGGCTGTCCGTGAGGTGCGCAAGATTCCCCCACCGGTGCCCCCGCTTGCGTCTTTGAACAAAACTCCGCCTTTCTTACCCAGGTATGCCCATTTCCTGAGTACGAACGTTGACTCCGATCAAAGGTTGCGTCTTGCGGTCTGTTTTCTCTGTTGGAATTTTCTCCTCGCCCCAGTCTTCTTATTGGCCGATTTAGATCGGTCTATATCTCTTCTTCTTGTTGTGGTAAATCTTTTTTCTGTTAGAAAAATCGAAGTCTTGGATAATCATCAATTTGTTGGAGTCGGCGGTAACTTCCTGGAAAATATTGATCTTGCGGCTATTTCCGATGATCCAAGCGCTAATTAGGAAGTTGCTCGCCAGACTCATGTTGCATAGAGAGGGTAACTTTTGTGCTTCCTTCTTTGGATCACACTAGTTCGGAGATGTCGTCTGATTCTTTCCATTTGGTTGGAACTTGCATTCGTGGAGGATGATAGAATCTTTTGTGAACGCTTGGAGGCATCTGATGCACAAAATTGGTGGTAATAATTGGATAGTGAACTCGAGTTGTCCGATGAGGCTCCTCAAGTTTTCCCCGAGGATCGTCATCGTGGTGTTGGTTGTTGCTGCATCGATCTTAGGAGTTCTTACCCATTCTTTTCTGCAAGGAGGAGCATGGATTGCTGCTGACCAGAAGCTTGGACTAGTTGTTGGACCTTTGTTGAAGGGGCCTGCTGATCCCCCGGTTTTTGCATATTGGATATCGGGCACCGGCGGCGAAGGTCAGAAGATGCTGAGGCTGTTGAAGGCAGTGTATCACCCGAGGAACCGATATCTTCTCCACCTAGATGCAGGTTCCTCAGCTGTTGAGAGGAGCAACCTGGCACGCTCGGTTCAATCCGAAAGGCTCTTCAGAGCTTTCAGAAATGTCTATGTCATCGGCCAAAGTTATGCAGTCGATCGAACAGGTCCATCAGTACTTGCTGCAACACTTCATGGGGCTGCAGTTCTGCTCAGGCTTAATGCTGATTGGGACTGGTTCATTACCTTAAGTGCTTCGGATTATCCACTTGTTACCCAAGACGGTGAGAGTTTGCATTTTTGCTTTATGCTAACAGCTGATCTTGAAATTATAGTTCTTAAACCATATGTAGCATTTCATTTGCTTACCGCAATGGAGTAGTTCTTAAACCATATATTAGCTTGAAATTAACAATCAGAGACATTCTTCAGATGCCTCCCGATTTACTTCTGCGTTATCTCTAAAAGAACATATGAAACTAATGAGTATGAGGGGTTGCATTTGCGAGTAAAGATTTTTATCATGAAGAAAATTTATGTGCTTTCTCTAGCATTAATAGCAGCAACAATTGCTACTAAGATTTGATATCTGATTATAGTGTCCTGTTGCTTGGAGCCTTTGTGCCTATTAGCATTCTTGCATGACTGTATAAGATACAATGATCCCGTGCAGTTGTTACCCATATCCGAGCTTTTTCCATGTGGTGATGATGGCCTTTGCTTTATTAAGGTACAGCAACATGAGCAGTTGTTCTAATTGTGGTTGTTGTTTGAGCTTCAGAAGAGAAGACTAGTGGAATATGAATTTGTCTTCGATTAAGATTCTAGCAACTCACCTGCCTATCATATGTTGTCCAAATAATCTCAAATAAAAAAGGAAGAAAAGATATGTATGAGCAACCTTATCTTCGTCACTACAGGTACGAATGCTCTCATCCTTATTTAATGTTCGAGTAGTGGACATTGCAGTGGTGGATCTTAAAACAAGCTGATTATGACTTGTAATTCAGGGTGAGAACAGGCCTACATGATTAAACCCTAAATCCGATGAGAACTCCAAGGCTTAATGCGGAAGATTAGGATCAATCTAAGAACATGAATAAGTGAGTTTACAAGGGCAACATCCTAAGTCAATACATATCACAACTCTTTTACAAGTGAATCCAGTTTTGCTATTACTCTTTGTAAATTAATTGGTTCCTTCTTTTTCCCCTTTCAGCAACTTTTCTTTCAAGTGAAGCAAATCTAACCTGCTACCAGTCCCTGAATTTTAATGTTCTGAGTTTGACACCTTTACACCTTTCTGGAAAACATCATTTATGTGTCTTTGAAGTATCTTTTGTGGGAAGACTATTTTTATTTTATTGGTTAGAAACAGAATTGACAGAGAAGGCCTTATAGGCTTATTGTCAGAGAGAGCTTTCTTGAATTATGGTTACAATGTCAAGATATGGAATGTCAAATTTATCAGACATGATAGATCTTCTCAGACTTCTGCCAGAAAACACTTAATATATATGCTTTCTGGTTTGAATTTATGTTGGAGTCAGAAATATTCTATCGTAGAGCATATGTAACCCATGTCTGTAGCATTGAAATTCCATGTTTATGCTATTTACTCATCAACCAGATATCTCTGGCTTGTATGTTTCGTTCTCCTTATTTTCTTCATTGCAATGCAGATCTTCTTCATGTTTTCGCTTCTTTGCCCCGGAATCTGAACTTCATTGATCACACCAGTGATCTTGGTTGGAAAGAGTGAGGCTTGCTCCAATATCTAAGACTATTTTTGTATTTATCTGTGTTCTTACGCAGCTCTTTAACTTGTGATGAACTTTTTTGATGTAGGTATGCTAGGTTTGACAAAATTGTCGTAGACCCCAGTCTTTACATGGACAAGAATTCCCAATTGCTTATTTCTTCAGGAACACGTAAAACACCAGATTCTTTTAAGATATTCACAGGTATTTACATTTGGTTCTTTTCGCTTTGTTCACCAGTCCTATATCCTTTGCTCCGCTTGATTTCTTTTTTGAATCTTAAGCATGTTGGCGTCCATACATTTGGGACTGAAGTCAAGCATGACGATCAAATTATCTCCCAATTTTTATTTACATTCTCTAAGTGTTGGCCCAACCACCTTAAGGTCATCGAGTGTTTTACCATCGAGATGGTAATGGCTTATCCTTTCTTTTACACGAAACAGGTTCTCCATGGGTGATTCTTAGCAGAGCTTTTGTGGAGCATTGCATTCAGGGTTCCGATAACCTCCCTCGGAAATTACTCATGTACTTCGCGAATGTAGCCTACTCAATGGAATCCTACTTTCAAACAGTGATCTGCAACTCTCCCGAGTTCCAAAACACAACGGTCAATAATGATCTGAGACACTTTGTTTGGGACAACCCACCAGGATTGGAGCCTCTCTTTCTTAACCAAACAAACTTCAAGGCCATGATAAAGAGCAGAGCAGCTTTCGCTAGGAAGTTTGTGGAAGATGATCCAGTGCTGAAGAAGGTGGATAAGAGGATACTAAAGCGTGTGCAAAGTGGAGTTTGTTTTGGACAGTGGTGCTCGAGCCGACCTAGAAACAAGAAGAACAAGTTGAAAGGTGATGCCTGTTTAAGCTGGGGTGACATCAACGTCGTTAAGCCAGGTCCATCGGCGACGAGGTTAAAAAGCTTGGTTGCGGAGCTCATTTCAGAGGACAAGCTGTATTCGGACCAGTGTAAATTTTGATGAGATGACCTGCTATGATTCTGCAATTTGGCTCGTCGCTCTAAGAATCATTATACAATCATTTGTAGAGTGCAGTTGATGAACCAGCATCCATCTTGTCAAATTGTTGTTGTGATTAGTGCAGCCTACATCATGTGGTTAGTGATTTGGGTAATCATCATGCGACAGGTTTTCGATTCAAGGTACCATGCCCTAGAAGAAGTGATGCTGACTCTTTTAGTATCCTTTATATAGATTTATGTTAGAGCATTTTGAGTCACTTTTACACTGTAGATGGGTGGAGGGGGACAAGAAGGAGAATGTAAACACAATTGCTTCTTAAGCATTCAAATGTGTCTTTGAATGTTACAATGATTGTTTGCATGACTATAAGCCCACTTTGATTCTTTTACGAAGAATGAATCTGTTTCACTGTTAAAAATGACTTTTCATTATAGTGAAATATTGTGAATTTTTTTTCATCTGCTATTATCCAAGTTTGTTGGTTTATTTCATATTGTAAGCCATGAGTGCATGTTGAAAATGAGAGAATCCTGTTTCTAACAATTTGATGAGGTCTATGACCAATTTCCATCTACTTTGTAGTTAAGAGATTTTTGAGTTAGGGGCTGCAAAATCATGTTCAGCTCCAAACATGATTCGGGATGCTCAAAAGGCCCAGAAAAATGTTTATAATTTGGAAATATCATGTATAACATTCATAAATCAACACAAAATCAATGATGTAAATTAGCAATTTCGCATGAAAAATATGAACGATACCAATTCAATTAATGATTCAAACCAACCTTGTGGATACAAAATTTTCTTGTTATAATCCTTTGTTGTTGATCAAGTTCAAAATATATTTATACTATGAAATTATTTATTTTTACCCTTCTCGGTATACAAGTTTGAACCATTTCAAATTATGTAAATTCTTATTTTTTAGTATTTTAGAAATTATAGATAACGTTCAATGGAATCGTTCTTGATTTAGAAATGAAAATGTAACTTCTTGATTTCGAAATGAAAATGCAACGAGACAAATATGTCATCATCTCCTTACCAAGTTTTTACCATTGAGCTTAAAAAAAGAAAGCTAATTACATATTACCCTTTATAATTAGCCTTCCTTAGCCTTTCGGGACTTAAAAAATTTATATTAAAATCTGTATAGTTATGAAAATAAAATATTCCAGTCAATTTACCCTAATGTTATCGGTTTTATCAACGGAAACATAAAAATAATGAATAAAAGGTAATTTCAATTGTTTCCATTGGTGATGACAGACGATGTTGGTGGCGTCGAACGGTAGCATCGTTGGGAGCCCCGAGTGGCTATTATGGATGATGAAAGCGACGATAAGAGGACAAGTAGTGAAAGGGTCACTCAGCATCTGCATTGGTGTCGACGTAGATAAAGAGTGACAAAGGGACTACTTACTGTGTCAAGGTCAATATAATTGTCGAGCGACGAAAGGATCGTCGATGCAAATGTCGAAAGGATCAATATAATTTTCATCGCTTAACAACAGCATCGACTACGAGTGGCCTTTTCATCGCTTAACAACAGCATCGACTACGATGTAGATGTAGAGTAATGAAAGGGCCACTCACTACAACAACATCGACGTAATTGTCGAGCAACAAATTAGCTGCTCATTGCATCGGTGCCAACAAATTGCGCACCGCTCTACATTTGTGTAAATGGCAATGCAAATGTCGAGCGACCCTTTCGTCGCTCAGCAACTACATCGATGTTAACGCAATGAGTGGCTCTTTCATCGCTTAATAATTACATCGACGTCAACGTAATGAGTAGCCCTTTCGTCGCTCTACATCTGCGTTTGCATCGACACCGATGCAGATGCAGATCAGTGAAAGTGCCACTCAATAATTGCGTTCGATGTCAATGCAAATGCAGCTTATTTATAGTAGGCACCTACGCCCCCAGCATCGTCGTCATCTGCCATCACCAATGTTGTCCGCCACAACCACCAACTAAAACGTTAAAATTATTTTTTTACTCATTGTTTTTATGTTTTTATCAGTGAAACCGATGACATTAGGATAAATGGATCTAGTTGTTTCACTTTCGTAACTATGAGGATTCTAATATAAATTTTTGTAATCTAAGAATCATGATAGTATAACCATATGTAATCTATAATTAGTCCACAAAAGCACAACAATATCCCAAATTGGAAATGAATTGAATTATATGAACTTATCTGCATGTGAACCGATACGCAGATTGTCTATGTTTTGGATTCGATCGAACTAATAAAAAAACAATTTCACTGGTTTATAGCTCACTCACAAGCCCTCTTCCACGTACACGCACTCTACGAGTCGATATTGTCACTTATTGCCCATTATTGATCACTGACTTTAGCCACATTTCCTCCGCTTCTTCCGTGGCTTCCTTTCTTCTCTTATCTTCAACATTTTCCCTCCTCTTCATCCATCGCATTCTTGCCTTCATTTTCCTCCTTTCTCCTCTTCATCCATCACCTCCTATTTTTGGTTTTTTTTTTTCTTTTCCCCTTCCTCTTCCTCCTCCACCATGGGGTTCTCTTCTTCCTCTCTTCTATTCCTCCACCGTCATATGTTATTTCCTTGAGCAGCATCATGTTTCTGCAACTATTATTATCGCCCAAGCAGAAGGTTACCGATTTGCAGAAAATAAAAAAGGGTCCCTGAGAGCTTCAAATCCATCTGTTCCGGATTTTTGCCAAACTCAAAAACTTGATGATACAAGACATGATGCAAGAACGAACGAAACTCCACTTTTATCATAAGATATAATAAGCGAGAAGAATGAATCAGAATCTCAAAAGGACGCACGTCTTGAAAATGAAGTAACATAATTATATTTCAATACCAATCACAAGATTTTTTCTTCTTTCAAAAAATTAGTATCCGTGTCCACCGATATTGAAATCTATATACTTGCGCTGCATGATTATATTTATAGTTAACAGAAAGAAATAAACAAAAAAGAATGACAGTAACAAACTTATATTTCAATACCAATCACAAGATTTTTCCTTCTTTCACAAAATTAGTATATACTTGTTCACCGATATTGAAATCCATATACTTGCGCTGCATGATTATATTTATAGTTAACAGAAAGAAATAAACAAAAAAGAATGCCAGCGATGTACAAAGAATGCTGAGGTTTGCAGTAGCACTTCTTGAGTTGGGGACATTCCACGCTTATTGTATTCAGCCTAAGCAAAAGCTGGAGAAGAGACCACAGCTGACTGCATGGCTAAAATGATCAGTATGGTGACCCAGGTGTCTGATGTGTAATAAAAGAATCACATCGCACAGGTAATGTCTGGTGCTTCGGAGGACAAATGATTTGCCATGCAAGTATAATCCAAGGTATCTGTGCATCAAGATAAGATATCACCATGGATCACAATATGAGAGTACATGTCAGGTTATAATAAGGAAATAGAAATCAAGGAAATTTTGCATATATTATGCATACCAGAACTTCATCATTATGCATTTGACAATCAAAACTTTCTACTATGTATTTCTCCCGAGAAGCTACATCCTATGTCATGTTAAATTTATGGTCCTAGTTCAGGAGAATTCAAGCCCACCAAACTAGATTATGCCACTAGGTAAACAAATAAAATCAATATTATGTATGCATATTTTCCTTCTCAGAACCTCCTATCAAACAAGAACTCACTAGTGTCATCTTAAGTAGCCAGTGTATCCAATCAATTTTGCCAGCATAAACCTAAGGTGGATTGGCAAACAAATTAAACGAGGTAAGTATTGAATATTGATACGACGATTAATGGTGCCCCAATAACCTTGCTCAGCCTGCCCCTACGACGTAGGAAAAATCTCTTTAAGAAAGTGAAGGGAGTAGAAGATGGACAGGTCGATACTGTCCTCGAAGGCCAGCTCTTCTGCATCCAGCGCAAATGAAACCTCAAAGTGGAACTGGACATTAAGGAGGTTTGCTCTGCCTACGAAGAATGACAAACTAGTCAATATGATAAGTTCCTAGGTAAGATTCCCCCTCTTGATCTCCTCAAATCACTTTGTCCGAAGATTTGGCATTTGCCTGCAGGATGTGATATTGTAGACATGGCTGGAGGCTTTTTCTGCTTTAAGTTTCACTATGCGGAGGAGGTGAATCACATTCTCTTAGGTGGTCCATGGTTCCTTAGAGGCCAACCCCCAACCCTTATCCCTGGAAACCCTTCTTTCCTCTTCTTGAGAAAATCGATTCCGTTCCCACCTGGCTTCAACTCCTAGGGACTTCCCTTGGAGTTCCTACAACCTAACTTCCTCTCTTAAATTGCTCCTTAGATAAGGCAATTCCTCAAAGTTGATCAAGTTAACTTATCTTGCACTAAGGGAAAGTTCACCTGGATCTCGGATCTGTGTTCTTCTGAATCTCTCCCAACTTGTGCCTCAAGGAATTTGGATTCAAGTTGCTCGCACCCAGTTCTTCCAACCATTGTGTTTGTCCTAACGGGGCCGCCACCTAGTTCTCAAGTATCAACAATCAGGTTCTGTGTTCGTCTGGATCTGTGTTCTTCTGAATCTCTCCCAACCTGTGCCTCAAGGAATTTGGATCCAAGTTGGTAACACAGTTCTTCCAAACCATTGCGTTTTGCCTTGATGGGGCCACCACCTGGTTCTCAGGAATCAACAATCAGGTTGTTGATGCCCCAATAACAGCGTCATACCGTACAAGTTATTAGGCTGGCTAGTAGGTTGCCAGGATGAGTCATAACAATCAATATCAAACTAAGGCTACATCAAGATGCTAAAGCAATGTCATGAAGCTGTAATTGTTGTATGATGCATGTCCCACATTGGCACATTTTATGTAAAAATGATTCTAGGCTACAATCAAATTGGTACATGAATGAAGATGATATTGTGGTATCATGCATGTCCCGCATGTTGCATAGAAAAATTGATTCTAGGCCACATTCAGATTAATATATCTTGACCGTCTAGGTATGTGTCAATCTGCATATGTTGATCTTAGTTATTACGATAAAAAAAATAGTTATCACGATTGATCAGCTACTAGGTCATGATCTACAGACAGATCAACCAAAACCATTGCTCAAAATTGCTAAAATCCATGTTACTAACCATAGGCACATTTCAACCCACTATTATCTTCTGACATGGACAATTGGAGAATCACGTGACAGATATAATAGACAAAATTATCTAATGACTATCTACCACAACATATTGCATAAACATATAACACAATTCTCACTCCCTAACTTATCACTACCACAAAAATATTCCATGAATTAACTTTCTCAAACATCCACATATTTATGGTTATCTTCGTGATTATATGGTTACTACAAGAGATGATCAATAAACTTACTAGTGTTCTATTTCCTTCATTTGGCTGCGCTAAGTCATTTTGAGCATAGTTAGACATCAAGATTGTCTAGGGATAATTCAATTGGGATGAAAACATTGATCAAATCAGATCAACAAGACCAGAGTGATGGAGAATAATTAAAAAACAGAACTTTTAAAATATCATTAAAAAATTAAAATAATAAAAATAAAACTTGAGGAAGTAAAAATATGTTGTCAAAGACTGTTATTCGTGTATTCTAAGATATCTTTTCAAATAAAACAAATGAAATCCAAATATAAAAAGACAAAAGATCCCATAAAAAGTAAACAAAATTATAGTTAATGATTAAATATCACACATAAGATCCAACAAATCACCACGTAGCTTTAGAGACAACAATAAGCCCAAATGTGATTTTAGTGATTCTCTAACCACCATGCATGTGAAGCTTAGGGTAATGCCTAATAATTAAAGAAAGAAAAGATCTGGAATCAACTATGAATCATACTCTTCATTCTCTCTGGTAGCATCTTTAGTTCCTTAAGAGGTGGACTTTTTTGTTATCTTCCCCTTTCTCTTCTTGCACCCTTTCCTCCCTATCCTATATGTCAATGGATGGTAGATATTGCATCAATAGTAATAGTTGACAAATGTAACATGTACAACAAAAGGAAAACATAAGTAATGTTCATCCTTTGTTTCATAGCCATATATTATTTTTTATATTTTCACTATCTCAAATTCTCTCTGATCCTTCCTCTCCTACTCCTTCCCACTTCTCTCTCACTTTTGAGATTGTGAAATCAGCTAAGCTTGGCCAAAATTAGCCAACTTTTACCGAGTTTGATGAATTATATATGTTTTCTCATTGGTTTTAACTTATAATCAAGAAATCAACTTAATTTTTCTTGTTGATCTTTCAATGCTGGAAAATTTCCTTCTCATTCTCCCATGAGAAATGAGATCTCTCTTTTCTCCAGGTTAGTCTGTGTTGATATTGTCCTTTATAGGATTGGAAACAGCAGGTTTGCAAATAAATTAGTAAAGTTAGGACAACAGTCAAATTATAGCATTCCATTTAATCTGGTTTAGAAATGCCATTCAAGCCAATCAAGACTTAAAATCGTATGAGCATATATTCTGTATGATATAGGATAATCTATACTAGTAAGTTTTATAGGTAATCTTGTTTGATAATAATTTACATGTATATGATATTTACAATAATTCATGCTTATAAATGCTATATATATATATATATATATATTTGTAAATGGTAATTACATATACATAATATCTTAGAACAATATAGTTTTGTAACAACAACAAAAAAGAATCAAATTGCATGCATCCTAAGCAACCTTGTTGAGCTGGATTCTGCTGAATCCAATTGGACCAACCCAGTGATGATGATGTAGGCATGCGCCCCAGTTCATATGGGATGAACTGATGCACCATAATGAAGCTGGCCTGGCTTGTAAAATGGCAACCCCCAAAAATCTAAAAATATGTTCTGTACTGATTCTTATACATAAGAATCTTAAATTTCTTACATTTTTAACACAAATGAACTTACTGCAATTTTCAATCAATTGGCTGAACAGAAATATGGAATAAAAGTATAAGGGTTATATTGCCCTGTTTAAGATTAAAGTGGATTATTGACTTCTCAAAATCACAAAGACACTTTAAAGCTAAATAACTCATTACACTGATAATGTTCTAATATAACATGCACATTCATCAAGGGTATATGTAAGTTTGTAACAGCCATTGTGGTGATCCTATGATTAAACAAAAGAAGGGTGGAAGAGAAGAGATTCATCACTTACATGTGAGATTTACTTCAAATGAGACTAGCAAGTAATGCATGCAATGCAACCCAATACATTAATACCCCAAGGCGTAATGTAGGCTGTCTCATTAGCAGCCGCTCCCCGGATACCCTGGTAATTCGATAAGAATATTTATTTAAGGGACAGAAAGAAGATGAGATTTAGCATATATGTTGTAAAAGTTATGCCTTACCACATCCCATCGATCTTGTCAGTTATAGGCCTTGAAACTCTCGGGATGATGCGTGACATCGTCAGTGATTTGAAGCCATGAGCTTTAATAAACACAATAATGGAACCATTTAAGAGCTAAAATATATTAATAATAATAAAAAAGCAACTGGATCTTAGAACATGTAAACAGAAAAAAGAAAGAAAGAAAGAAAGCTCACCTTTATCATCATCCTCATCGTCTATAACATGGTCGTCTTTTTCTGTGTCTATGGCGATAGCAATTTGGTCGTTATTAAATTTGCGTCCGCTGCGCATATGTGTAACAATGCCCACTGATGCTGATTCATTTTTCTGTATCAAGAAAGAACGCATGAAATAGCCAGAAGATTTCTATTGGACATCGCAAGAATACAAGAGGCAGGTGCATATCAAAGCTGAAATCATGTTAACTATCAAAATAACTACACGGTTCAGTTGGTTATGAATCTGTAACTTCTTAGCAAAGACTTAAGGTCCTTTAGCAGCTTTTTTATAGTGACATCAGTCTTTTGAACCAAATGAAGCTTCATAGGGGTTCTAGAGTTCTATAACTTCGTCCAAGTAACTAAGGAAACCTTTAGTTGTTTGTAAAGCTAGATAGGATTAAAGACAACAGGCAGAGTGCTATTATAGATATGATACTTAAAGCAAAAGACTATTTAACTTATATACACAAAATAAATAATTCAGACAAAAGAATGCAAAAGTGAGATTCAAAGAGTACGTGAAAATTTAATCATAACAGCATAGGAGGAAAACTGGAAAATGCATGCATAAGCAGTCTATTTTATTCACAGAAGTGACAAGTTTAACAAGCAAAACTTTTTTCAATGGGACAACTATGATCTAGGTAATTCTCAAAAGTTGATAAGAGGCTGTAGATTGTTTATACAAGAAAAACATTTTCATTATGAGAAATATTTGTGAAATAAATCCAAAACTTCTCCTGATGTTTGAATCTTTTTGCCCAGAACCAGCATTCAGGTTATTGCTTTAGGTAGGTCAAGTCAAAATGGTAATTTAAAATAGTTTAGACGTCTTGTACATAAAGCAGAAAGCTGAACTCTTTTTGTGGCCTTAACAGTCATTATTGTGAGATATAGACAAAGAGATTGCAGACTAAAACTTCTCGAGGTTGTCACCCCTTGGTGGAGTACTTTGCAAGGGATTCACCAGTCTTTTGGAGACTTCTACTGTGTTTTCTGATAATCTATCATGGGTTTACTTTTTCTCATAATAGCTGCATGATCTCTCAAGATATAAATTATCCAAGACTGTCTATAAAAGAAAATACTACTCTGAAATGTTATATGGTGAAGATAGAAGGAAGACACCAATCTTTCAAGATTGCCTGAAAAATATGACAGATGTTAAGCTTAGAAGTGTGAATTTACCATGCTCACAGGAGGCAAATTAACATGCAATGGAATCTTTTGTAGTATAACCAACAGAAATGGCTGGTGAATTTTCCAGAAACATAATTATAATTTAGAAACCAGGAGTTGGGATACAGTGAGAGATGCAGAATATAGAGGTTTACCATCTGTTCAACTTCTGAAGGCCCTGGCAAGGTCCTACTGGTTTGTTGACTAACTTTCATGCGCAAATCATCTAATTCAACCATAAAAGATGCTATTGACTTGTCCAATATATCAGTGTACAACCTAATCTGGCTGTCTTCACCATTCATGTGAAGATTGGACGATCCGAAATGAGAAATCGTCATATCAAACCACTTTAGCAACTCATGAACTTCAGATGAATGCTTTTTGTTAATCTCTTGTGATGCCAGAAGTTCATTGGTGCACCTAGTTACCTCCTGACGCAAGAATGAAACCTCTGATTCTTGACTTTGCAATTGCGACTGAAGGTTTTCCACCTCAGCAACAAGGCTTTCTGACAAATTATACAACTCATCAAACTTGGTCACAGTTGTTGAGAGCTTTGCTAGAGTCTTCTCATGAGAAGCTTCAAGATTCTCCAAGGTAAGACTCTTTTCTTCTACCATGTTTTTGAGCTCCTTGTTCCTGTTTTCCAGGTCTTCCACTTGTGCCTCTTCTTCATCAAGTGCTTCCATGAGTGCTTCAATTTCTGAGATAAACAAAAAAGTTTAGCTGAAAGAATTTCACTTATCATAATTTAAACCACCTAACACAATCATACCACCAAAATTGAAGAAACAAATGCAGTAACAGCATATGAACTGCATTTCAAACTCACCTTGATCTTTCACAGTTAAAGAATCATTCAAGGACTGAATCCTTTCATGTAGTCCATTTATTGAAGCTTCCAAATCTTTTAGCTCAGCTACTCTTGACTCTAATAATCTGTTATCATTCTCCATTGATTCAACCTGCTTCTCTAAACTACAAATTGTAGTTTTTGCAGAATCAAGTTTTGTCAAGGATCTCTTTGCAACTGCTTCAGCATTCCTTATCTGAGATACAAGCTCTTCAGAAATTCTACTTGTATGAACATCCCTTTCCCCTAGATCTCTTTGTAATTCCGAGATCATAGCTTTCAGTTCTGTTGTTTCATCATTTCTAGTGCCCTTAACAATCAAGAATAACTTGTCAACCAATGATCCAATACAGTCATCTGTGAGAATTTGGTGATTCCCTATATCTTGTCTGCCAATTTCACTTGGTGATTGCCTAGATCTTGTCACAGATTGCCCTACAAGGGCTAGATTATTCTCAGCTATTTGGGAATTTCCATTCTCAATATCAGTGATCAAATCGCTACATGCTTGGTAGAGTAAGGATAAATTTCTATTTATCACATAAATTTCATTCTCTTTGCCCCTAATTGACAACTCAAGTTCAGCAATGGCCTTTTTTAAAGAATCAGATTCCTCCTTTTGTGAAGAGAACTTCCTTTCAACAGCCTCCACGATTTTCAACAGATGACTTTCTTGTTGGTCAAATGAAAAGAAGTGTTTGTGAATTTTTCTCTTCAAGTCATTACACTCACTTACACATTCAAGCACATATTGAATGGAAAAACCAATACTTTCAGCTACCGACTGTTCCTCAGACAGCTCATACAACTGAAGTTCTGAAACAGGATGATGGGGATTTAAATTTTCCTGAAATAGACATTCAACTGATTAAATATGAGCTGCAAAAAGATGACTAACTGAAGAGACAGCTATTTACGACCCTAAAGGAGACAAATGTAACATAAGTGTGGACCTGAGCAATGAAAATAAATAAGTGAAATTTTGTAAGTCAAAAAATTATCATGGTGCCCTAATAATAATGAGGAAAATGCTTCTAATGGTAACATTATGCTCAACATTTAAGCGCACAGAGAAGCACAAAAAGAAACATGTAGGTCTAAGTCTTTCTTGTGGGTCTCTACAAAGATTATTGTTCTTATTGTTGTAATATAATAATATTTGCCATCATCAATGTTATGCAGATCATATAAAAGAAAGATCTGGCGGAGAAAAATAAAAAAAACAGACACCCGCTCAGAGATTTACCAAGATTACATAAAAAAAACACCTAAGAACCATTATTAGATGCTTCAATGTCAAATTTAAATAATCAAATTACAGAAACCTTTATGCCACAAGTGTTTTGTTAAATCATTTTTTTATGAGAAAGAGAAAAGAACAAAAATATTGTGCTAGCACAATGAAAGACACCCACTCATATTTAACTGTCAATCACAAAGTGAACGAATCACAGACATATCTATACCTAATTGCACTGAAAGTGTCCAACAATATCTATAGTTCTATACCAAGTCCTTAGTACTTAACTATATGTGACTGGCATTATGCATTCTGTTAAAACAATATATCAGTACGCCGGATACGTGTGTACCAAATTCTAAGTGTATGATCCTCCAAACAAGAAGATTCATGAATAAAAAATTGTAAATTATTGTCAGTATCAGTTACTATGTTCTTTATAAATTATTGTCAGTATCAGTTACTATGTTCTTTATTCCGACAAAGTCACTATTGATTGAATACAGATTTATCAACATAACATGGAAATCACAGATTATCAAGCTGTAGTGAAGCAAACAACTATGAAATAACAAATCCATAGTATACAACCATGGTTTGCCATATTGAGGCATACCGCTTGGTACGTACCATACCAACAGCTGATCGGTATACCAGTACAAACCGGTAAGGCGAGCCATGTATACAACAATCGAAAGATAACCAAGTAGCCCATCATCTACTATGAAACTATCTATGAGAAACTATAGCAGCTTAGTCAACATTCTAATTGCACTTTGATGACAATAAAAAATAAATCAAACCACCTCCTATTCAGGTATGAGAGGAAAATTCAATTTCCATCAATTGTCTTACTAGATATCTTTGATGGCATACAATTATGCAAATAAGATGACACACAATTACTTTAGCAAGAACGATGACAAACAATTACTTTAGCAAGATATATGACAATTAATTTAGCAAGACAGATAGCACTGAAAACAACAAATAAAGAAGTAGCATTTAGATCATATTTAACATGTAGGTCACCTCATGAAACAGACAATCAGATGGAAGATCAGTCAGGATTTCGCAGTTTAATTGTTTCTCAATAGATTCCACAAAGGTCCCGATATAGCTTAAGAGGTCAGCATGCCTTGTAAAAGTATTAATAAGAAGGTCAGAAAATTCAAAGCAGACTTTCTTTATCTGACCAATGCCAGAATTTAACTCAGCCAGATTGTCAATTTGCTTCTTCCTTTCCTCAGAATGCAGTAAATCATTTTCCTCAAGATGACGGAGCGCAACAGCTCTTGCAGATTCAGCATCATCTTTCTGTCTAGAGGCCTCTAAAAGTGCAGCTTCTGCCCTCCCAAGTTCCTCCTGAAGGATATCAGCCCTCTCTTGGACTTCATTCAACTCAGCTAGAAGCAGTTCAGCTGCTCGTTTAGACTTCTTTGCTTCTTGTTCTGCAGAAATTAAGGATGAATGCAACTCAATATTTATTTTCCTTATTTCTTCCAACTTCTGAAGAGGATCAGTGTTATTAATTTCAGTGCCAACATCTATACCATCTAAAGCCCTTAACAATCTACTGAGTGTCTGGTTACTAATTTTCAAGTTCTGTTCAGCCTCTGCCAATTGATTCACTAATATTTTTTTCTCAGATTCAAATGCTTCTACTCGCTGATTATTCTCAGATTTTAAATGTGCTATCATAGTATTCATCTCCTCGATTTCTCGTTTCAGGCCATCTCTCTGCTGCACCAGTCCCTTCCCTTTTCTAACAGCAATGTTTAGCTTCTCTCTAGTGGAAGCAGACTTCTCCTCCTCCTGAGTCAGCTGCTCCTGCAAAGCATTCTTTTCTTTGTGCATCATATCTAACTGCAATAATAAGGACTTGTTCTTTTCCATCTCAGCAGTCATCTCTTCCTGCAATAATTTCTGTTGTCTACTTATTGCCTCTATTTCCAACATCAAAGAATGGTACCTATCAATGGCTTCATCCCTTTCATTTTTCACCAAATCCACATGAGAGCTAGCCTTATCAAGTTCTACTCTCATATTGATTAACTCCTGCTCTTTATCATTGAGAACATCTCCTGTTACACTGTCACCAATGGCCAAAGTGCTTTTATTAGAAGCAAGCTCCTCAGCATCTTTGGGCACAACTTTCTCTGATGTTAGGTTTGTATATTCATCTACAAGCTTACTCACTAATTCTTCCAAGCGCTTGATTGCATTACCATCAGAGAGAGCTACAGACATATCAGATTCATAAAATGCATTACCAACCAGATTGATCAGTCCCCAAATCTCTTTCTCCATATCACACCCTTGAATCTTCTCAGCCAACTTTTTCTGCAGGAAATCTATTTCTCTTTGAAAATTATCTCTGTCAATATCATGTTGTACAACTTTCTCTGAAAGTCCAAGATATTCGAAATTTAGTTTACTCAAACTCTCAGAAAGAAAATCTTTTTCAGATTTAATAGCTACAACCTCTGCACTGACTTCAGATAACTTTTTGTATGACTCTTCTAAGTCCACAACAAGCATATCAGAAGAAGCCTCAAGGTTCTTGATTTTCATTTGCAATGCATCTCTTTCATCCTGGGTCTCAGAAAGTGTTTTTCCTAACCACTCAATCTTATATTCTGGCTCCAATATACTCAATTGTGGGGGCACATCAATTTTATCCAGCATCTCTTCCCATTTCTGGACAAGGCTATTTCTCTCAACTAAGGACTGTTCTAGCATATCATTGTGCTCAGCCAAACCATAAAACTTTCTTTCAAGCTGCTCATATTTGCTTTTCAACTCATCAAATTCCGGATTTGAAATTGCCTGAGAATCATCCCTCCAAGAATCCATGACCACAAAACCTGCATCAGAATGTGATCCCCCAATAGAACTTTTTTTATCCCAATCATTCATTGTAAAAGAAGAATTTTCAGCAACCAATTTGGACAGCAATTCAATTTTCTCTACTACATCTTTAGAATGGAAATATTCAGGAAGATCCAAATCTTCCAAGACTTCTTCAATCCTCTGAAGAACAGAGTCCTTAAGAAGAAAAGAATCTCGCAAAGCAGTTGCAGAATTCCGAATATAAGAAAGCTCAGATTCTAGAGCTTCTATTCGGTCCACTTCTGAATAAGACTTGAGCTTGGCCTCAGCTTCTTGAAGCATTGCTTCTTTGGACTGCAATTCATGAAGACACTTTTCGAGCTCGCTTGACTTTTCCGCTAGAGAATGCTTGAGACTATCTCTCTGGACAATTAATCCTTTACCTTTTGCAACAGCAATACTAAGCTTCTCTCTGACAGAAGAAAGCCTCTGCTCTGATTGCTCTAACTCACGTGCTTTCAAATGTAATTCTGAGCGAGATGCTTCAAGAGCTACCTTCATCGTACCTATATACTCCTTGAAAAATTGAAGGTCAATTTCATGTTTAATGTCTGACACACATAATGAGTCCAACTGAGCCTGCAGTTCCATCACTTTAGGTATAAAGTCAACCTTAAGCAACATCGGCAAAGGTAATGACAAATTATCATATGAAATTTCCGGAAATATATTAACTTCTAATAAACATTTCTTTGACAATTTAAGTTGTTCGACTGTCCCTTCATGTTCCTGAATATGAGATCCAACTAATGCCTCTAGCTGCATTAAGGAACTAAATGAGTCATTGTTCATACTGTCAGACATCTGAGTGACTTTGGCACTTTCAGCCAACTTGGGAGTGCAAAGATCAAATTTTGATCCACAACAATCCAACTTACTAGCCAAATCAAGACATTTTTTGTTAGATTCCTCAAACTCTTCATCTTTCTTCATCAAAATTGCCTCAAGTCCATTTTTGGCATGTTGTAGGTCCTCCAACTTTTTTGCCAAAGCATCAGAATACTTGTTCAGATCTTGGATCTCTTCGTTTTTGGTCAACAACACTGACTCGAGCTCATTATTTTTAGATATGAAGAGAAGCCGCTCGTCCAACAACTTCCTCAGATGCATAATAAGCATTTCATAGCGTTCAGGTAAAAGTTGCAAAATTTCATCAGCTTTCATACCCGCATCTATTGTCCCAATGCTTTTATGCGATTCATACAGATGTTCCCAAAGGCTCACATACATTTTATGCATTTGACTGGCAGAGAACTCATTCCTTTCTAGGACAGTACTTAATAGTTTGTTTTGTTCATTATATGAATCATGGAGAGTGTTGCATTTCAAATTGGCGGCATCTAGTTTCTCATGCAGGTTGACAAATGATTTAGCGGCAGCATCAACTGAAGCCATGACATGTGAGCCAACATCACAGTTATCAGAGATCTGAGATGCAGTATATTTGTTTAATTTTTCAATGGCCCCAAGAATAGCATCCATAATTGAGTCCCTTTCTTGATTTGAGATAAAAAATTTGTCATTCATTTCATTTTGCAACAGCTCCACTTGGCTATAAATTTTCATTGACTGATCATGAACATCTTGCTGTATTTCATCAAACTGATTTTGCAGGTCTTCTATTCTGCATGAGTTCTTGGACATGTTGCCTACAAGCTCATCAATTTTTGCCTGAATACTGTCACTTTTCTGCTTTAGAGATTGAGAATCCATCTGAAAGGATTTTGATATTGTTCTTCTATTCCATTCCTTACCCATATGTACTTCAGCTTTTCCAATCTCCAATTCTATCTGCTCAATTGTACCTCTAAGACTGGATGTTTGTTCCTTGGTTAGTGCATATGAATCGTCTGACAGCCCTCCCGTGGACACGTGCACTTCCTCTGATGCAATTTCAGTATTCTGTTTTGATTCAAAGGCCTTTATAAGTTTTGATACTCCAGATGCTCCAGCTCTCCCATCTGACCTGCTCGACAACACTGAATACAAGTGCAGCCCTTCAATTGAGTTTTCAAGATTCTGCAGTATATCTTTGGCATGCTGTACATGCCCCTTCAGAACACCCAAGATGGAAAAACTATCAGATTGCTCTTTATCAACCTTGTGAAGCAAAGGACTTTGACCATGACATGACACTCCTGAAGTCCCCTTTGTACTTTGCAAATCTTCAGCTACATCATGAGGAGCTACTCGTTCAGCATGATAATCATTTTCTTGAAACTCAGCTTCTTTAAAGAGAAGAGCTGACCCGAAATGCTCAGCCTCCACCTCTTTTAGCTTCGCTATGTGGAGAGATAAACTGCTTGACAGATACAGGTTATCCTCTGTAAGTTGCTCAAAGTATGACCCTGTTTCTTTTATAATGCACTCAAGTTGGTTTTGTTTATCAAGGGCAGTACATAGCCTCTCTTTTTGTTCCAACAAATCAGAAGCAAGGTTTGCATTCTGACTGGCTAGAAACTCCTTTTCCTCTTCAATTTTCTTCCTTAAATCTGTTTCGAACGTGAGGCTTGTAATTAAGTTCACATTTTCTTTCTGTGCTGTTTCAAGAGAACACCTACAAGCAGCTAACTCAGAAGACAATTGAACCAATTCTTGTTGGGACACTTTGAGGTTGCTCTGCAACTCCAAAAAATTGTTATTAAATACTTCAAGTTCTTCATTCGTAGAAAGTAATCTGATCTCGAGTTCCTCCTTTACAGCATGCATAGCTCCGAGCTCATTCCTGCACTGTGCAAGCTCCTCATTGACAACAATGTTGTTTCTGAGAGTTTCTTGAAGAAAACCCTGGAGTTTGGAATGTTCTACAGAAGAATGCTTGCAGATCTCATGATTCAACTCAGTTTGTTCATCGAGCTGAAACTGAAGAAAATCCCTTGCAACACTTGTTAAGTAAAGATACCTTGTAAACTTCTCCAATTCATCTGCAACCCCATCATGAACAACTCTGTTTAGCATATAGCATTCCACTGATGAGGAAACCGGGACTGTTGATCCTGACATGGGATAATAGTCCTCTTCCTTAAGCTCTTCGGCCATCTCCTGAGGTGGTGAAGAAATTTCTTCTGGAAGCTCCCCACTTGACCTGCACTGAACATGTACCACCTCTTCAAGGGCAGTTTGTTGTAAGCTTTTTTCTTCAACAGTAGTTCTTAGGCTTTCTCCATCAACGATAGCTGAAATTTCTTCCTTTTCTTGGGCAGAGTCAGTCTCCAGTAAATAAGGAATCTCCACATTTTCTCTAAGGGAAACAGTGTTGTCAGATGTAAGCTGGCTTGAAGAAGGATTTTCAGAGTATTCGCCTATTTGAATACTCTCATCAGAAGTACCAGTGTTGGAGGAAGCCATCTCCAAATTTTGTTTGGCTGAAATATCCTTATCATTAGTAACTAGGTATGGAACTTCTGATTTCTCTCCAAGTGAAGTGCTCCAGTTGGGAACAACATGGTGTCTAGGTGTCAGTCCCTCTGCTGAAGTGTTCTTAATGGAAGTGTCTTGGTATGGCAATGACATTTTTGAACTATCTTCAAGTGAAATAATCCTGTCTGATGACACTTGAGGTGCCATTTCATCATGTTCAAGGTAAAAATTGGTACCCAACTCTTGAGATTCTTCGGCTAGAATAGGAAAACCATATGCTTCAGGAGCCCTCCCCGCTTCAAGATTTTTAGAGGCGATAACATCTGTCTGGAGCTCAATTTTCTCCATCTCATGATCCTCTTTCCCACTCTCAATCCCCAAGACCATTATCCCAGAGTTCTCAGCTGAATAGACAGGATCTCCTTGAGCCTTATTTCTTTCACCTGGTAGATAGGGCAATCCAACCACATCTTGAGCTGCTTCAAGTCCTGAACCGGGATCAGCCGTGGTGGCTCCTTGTTTTTCCCTATTGGTATCCAGAGCAACCATAAGAACATTTCCACCAGCCTCATGTGTTTCACCATCGATGACCAAGATCCCAACATCTGAGCTCTCATCATCTTGTTGTTTCAAACCAGGAGGTCTCACTTCCTGCATAGCACCTAACAAGCAACAGATGAGAATTGAATTATACATCAAACCCCACAACTCCTCCATCCAATTCACCCCTTTTATAGACTGAAAGACAAACATGATTGCTTAAGTCATAAACTGAAGTTCCCTACCTCATGAACTATCTCAAAAACTGATGATGAGCCTTCACCGACAACAGGAAGCTCAATTGGCGCTTGTTCGGCGTCTCCCCCTTCATCCTGAGATCCTTGATCAACCACTTCTGCAGAATCCACACCACGCAAATCCACATGATGGACAGCAGATGATGGATCTAATAAGTCCAGCGCCGATACATCAGAATCAACAGCCGAAGTCAAGGTGGCAGGATCAGGCTCCGAGATCTTCTTCGTTCGTTCACCAGGATCAACATCGTTCTCCAGCTTAATGCCATTGCTCGAGGATTGGCCATCCTTGCCTCCACCCTTCTGATCCTTCTTCTGCCTAAATTGTCGAAGCTGATACTCCAAAAAAAATCCCATAAACTCGAAACCTCCAACGACACAGAACCAATCAACAACGAAGAAGAAAAAAGGGAAAAGAAACCTTTTTGCGACCGGCGGCGAGGAGATCAGATCTCTTGCTTTTATCCATGGGATCCGTCAGAAGCAACCGCAATCCAAGCGGCGGTGTGGAGATCAACAGAGCCCCGGGTGCATCAGCATTCGCCCCACCGATACCGCGAGATCTGACGGACAAGTCCGCCCAGCGCGAAGCCCTAGCGCTATCGGATCGCTCCAGTTAAGGGGGGCGAATCGAAACCCTAGGATCTTCCAAACAAACAGATAAAGTTGGAGATCGAAGTCGACAGCAAGTGGATAACCAAGACACGATTTGCGAGTGCGTAAATCATAGGTTTCTGGAGGGGAAGTTTTACGCACCTTCGTGCCTCCGTCATATAGCGTTCTTCATCTTCTGCTCGATGGAGACGGGAGGCGTCGGTTTGAGTTGGGGAGGTCGGGAGTCGTGCTCGGAGATTGAGATTTAAAGGATTCCGAGTCGGTATCGGGTTTCGGCCGTTTTATTTCAATCCGGTATTAAAACGGTTCGGCGCAAACGTTCTCTCTCTTTCAAAGATCCCAACTGCATGACACGTGCATGTCACGTGATACAACAACGAAGAGAGTAAGTACAATGTATGTATCTTGCTTCTTGCTTTTTTTTTATTTTATATTTTATTTATGTATTCATATGTACGTAGAAATTGTGAATTACATATTTAAATAGTTTAGGATTATTTATATTATGCAGATCAAAATGTTAGGCAGCTAAAATGAAGTTATGATGTTGAAATTAACATGGACAAAAAAAGAATAGTTTCAATTAGGGTAAAGTGACCAAGAAAGAAAACTCAATCGATGTACTGATAGAACAAAATAAGTAAATTAGAATTATCGAGGTGAGAGTATATAGACAGAAAATCTAAAATAACTTATGATAAATGATGGTTTTTAGTCGGATCAATATTATGAAAGAATTGTTGGGATTTATAGTTGTTGGATTCATACACGTATAATATATTTACGTCAAATATCGACATATTTAATGTGCATGTGTTGTTAATAGTTTCTTTGTGTGTATACGATATTTATTTTAGTTCGTGATATTATTATTCTTCTTCTTTTTTGTGTTTTGTAAACTATAAATTAAAAATAGCTATGAAACATGAAATCGTAATCTTCATAGGACGAGCAAAAAGATGTGAATGGATGATCAATTTATTTTTTTGTTTGGGCAATGATATCTGTATAATATTTTCAATCGACAGAATTGGAGAGATGATCTTTCCACCGAATTTTCTTATTATATATAATATTTTCAATTGATAGATTTCCCTTATTGTGAAATTTAAGTTAAGAGTATAATTGACCGGTAAAGATTTCTTTTTTAATTAAAACTTGCCTTCACCATTTATCCTTTACAAAAATAAATATATAATTATTTTTTTATTGTATTAGCGTTATATTTTAATCTCTGCTTTACCTTTCCAATAATTCACAATTTCTTCTTTCTATTGAGTTAAATATGTAATCCCTTTGATGATTACATATTTAACTCGATATAAAATTATTGAAAATATTTAACTAATATTTTTAACAAACAAATTTACCTAATCAACAAAGATGTTGTATCCATTTTTTTATTGATGTAACAAAAAACTCTGCAATTTAAAGAAATGAAGATGTTCTATGAATTTGTGAGATCTTGATGTATGGTAAATATTTTGATAATTACTACTATTTTTTAAAAAAGTCCAGTGAATTCTTTCTTCAAAATCTACAAAAAGAGGAGGTATAAGGACTTCCTTATTTTGTGATTGGTTGTACATAGTGGATCTTGTATGCTTATTTTTTAGTTCATTCTCTTGATTGTGTTTTTTTTTTTCTTCTTCTTCTTCTTCTTCTTCAAATCGACCGTATAAAACACAATAAATATGTTTATTATTATATGAGAAAATAATAGAATCAAAAGTACTTTTCATAAACATTTATGATTGAAGCCATCAATCCATTGTCTCGATTGGGCGGTGGTGGATCTGCACATTGTTATCAAAGAATCAATTGGGTTGGCAACTTGTTATAAGCATATCCAAGCTAAAAAGCTTCACTCCGAGACACACACCACCTTAAAGCAACCATCGCCACCTTTCTCTCCTCTTCTATCTTGGATCATAAGAGTGCAGGTGTTTGGCTAAAATTTTATCATGGATCAAATCAAATATTTAAAGAGCAATAAGTTATAGATTTGACTTCACATAAGGACAGGCGAACTGATCATTTTAGTCACTAGAACAATAAATTATATAAAAAAATATTCATGAAGTCTCATTCTGAAATGCAGTGGTTGAATCAACTAAGTAGTCAAAATTCTTATATTTTATTTTCTCATAATATTTTTTATAGGTATACATAGAATAAAATCGTATGCAATGAAAAATGCAAACATGGTTCAAGGAGGAATTTTTTCCTCTATTATAACAAGGAAAAATTATCTACTCCATTCGACCAGTTCCGGGTTTGAGTCTTAGGCAATCCATACGAAAAATGCAAGGGATTACAATAAGGAAAAATTATCTACTCTATTATAACAAGGAAAAATGCAATCCATACGAAAAAGAAAAAAAAATCTTTTATATATATATATATATATATATATATATATATATATATATTAGTCTCCATCCTTGCCCAAAAAACAATTAATATTATGAACAGAAACAATTAATATCCTAAAATACTAAATTTAGGATATTACAGATGATATTGGATTAACATATGATTACGAGATTAATACAAATTTGTTAATGGATTTGATGTTAAAATCATATTTTACACAAATATGATCTAACGGAGTTTCTCTCTCAATCATAACTCTTAAGAGTCCAATTATATTAGTCTCATCCATACCAAATTAAATACTAAATTTATTCTGATATTATAAGATTTAGCATGAGATCAACATAGAATAGCTGATGTTGCTATCGAGTTTTTATTACTGCGGTACGTAACGAGGCAAAGCCAAAAACACGTGTTGTTGTGGCAAATTGTCGAACACTTCAAGTGCACATTATTTACGGAGCAATGACAGTGACGTGAAACCATTTCGTCACAGGGCATAAGAGACGGCACACCGTTGAAGTAATTCCACAGGTGTTCAATTCACCAACGACGGATACGAGCGGAAGAGAGAGAGAGAGAGAGAGAGAGAGAGAGAGAGAGAGAGTGAGGGGGCTTACAGGGGTCCAATAGAACAGGGCAGCTCAACTAATGACAGAGAGGGTTGTCGCTTCCCCTCTTGCCCTCTTTGTGGAGCACCTCTGCGCGCCGTCCACCCCTCTCGATTCCTTCACAAACTGTCACCGTTCCTCTGTTCTCCAGCTTCTGTTTCTGCGTTGTGATTGCCGACGTCTCTGCGCTGTCCAAATCTCCTTTTTCTTTCTTATTTTAATACGACACTGGTGGATCCGTCAGCTTCGAGCGGGTTCCTGCTATTCTGGTAAGCAGTAGCTTCCGATGTTCGGTTCGCTGGAGGAGTAGTCGTCTCGGACGTCGAGTTGCTCGGAGACATGAGGCTTTTTTCACTTGTCGATCGGCTTTTGCTTCCATTTAATGGATTTTGGGACGAGCGATGGAGCAAAGTTTTAAGTTTTGAATCGAAACTATGGATTTTGGACTGCTCCACCTCGTTCTACTCCAAGCTTAGTTAATCCTCTCCTCTGGTTGTTGTTTCTTCCTTCTTCCAAAAGATTGGATCTTGCTGCGGCAAATCTAGCCATGGCTTTTGCACGGAATCCGATCTGGACCCATTAGATTCCCTTTCTTTTCTTGCTTCTGGATTCGGGTCAACCCATCCGATTCACCTTCCGCTGTGGGATCTAGTGTTGTTGGCACAAGTCGAAATATTGCTACTCTGAGTCTGCATGTTCCGAGAGTAGGAATTTATAGGAGAATTCCATGGAGGGTTAGGGTTTTTGGAGAGTCTTGTGATTGGTTTCAATCATACCACACATGTCGGCGTGCTTGAGCGGCGGCGGCCGGACCTACGGCTTCGACCTCGACATCGTGAAGCCGTCGTCTTCGTCGTCGGGCCGCTCCTTGCACTCTTCGTCGCCTTCTTCCACCCTCTCCGAATCGAGCAATTTGCCGCTCGCGATCTCCATCAAGAAGGCGAGAACTCCCCGGAAGCGGCCCAACCAGGCCTACAACGAGGCCGCCGCGCTCCTCTCCACCATCTACCCCAGCGTCTTCTCCGCCAAGGAACTCAAAAAGCTATCCAAGAACACGAGACCTTTCGACTCCTTCCCGGAATTCTCCGAGCTTCTTCCACCTTTCCCGGTCCTCGGAGACGCGGCAGTCCTAATCCACAAGCCTCAGTCGGAGAAGCCGGCCGCCATCCGCCTCGAGCTCAAGCACAAGAATCCGGCGGAGGAGTGCACGAGCCAAATGAGCAGTGTATCCCAGAAGCCTAATTCTCCTGATCCCTTGCACGACTACTTCGATGCGGAGTCCATTCTCGATGAGGAGGTAGAAGAGGGCATCGACAGCATCATGGGCAACCTCAGCATGAACACCCCCACGGAGGACAGCAACAACGAGGTATCGAGCGACTGTAATTCCCCTGTCAATTTCCTGCTTGGGAGCCTCACAGGACACACCTCGTGTGGCGGCTCCGAGCTCGAGCTGGAGCTTGGGCCCAGGAACGGAAGCATCCTGCGACGCGCGTCGAGGGACAAGGATGAAGGTGACTGGTGGAGGTTTCCGGCGGTGCCGGTGCAAGACATTTTTCCAAATCTTAAGCCTGCCGCGACAATACCGGCATTGGAGAAGAAGAAGAAGAAGAAGAAGAAGAAGAAGAAGAAGAAAAAGAACACTTCAGGCACAATTTCCATCTTGTCACAGGAGGAATCGAAGGCTGGTTTGGGGCTCAAGCTGAACCATGAGGAGGTCATCAAGGCATGGTCAGACCGCAGCTCCATATTCTCCGACCATCCTGAGTCACCGGATTCATCAACAGCTGCTCCCGTAGGCATCCGATCTCCATCTTCATAAGATCTACAGAGACTGCATAGCCAAAATCTCCTACTTGTAGCTCGAGGCTATGAACTAAAATTTAGGATCATTCTAACTGCAAGTCTTTACATTTTCGTTACTCTGAAACTAGTACAGAGGTATATCCTATCTAAAGAGAAGGGTGAATGAGCAATGGAGCAAGAACACCTGACCGTTTCTCTATAGAATTGCGTTAATTTGTTCTTTCTTAATGTGATTTGTGATTGCTAATTTTTATCCTGGTTATTTGATGATTGTGTCCTCATTGATACAAAGGCGTGGGTTTTGCAGGTCAGGTTGGAGGACATCAATCTTTTTCCAGACACCACTGGCGCCGACGGCACAAGTTGAATGCCGACCGGTGGCCTAGGATGAAGCCAAGTGTGAGGATTTCTTTCTCTTCCTGGTTCCTTCTCTACCTGTGGTTGTTTAGGTGAATTTTATTGGATCTCATGATATAATTCTGATAGATGTTTGGCTTTCTGCTCCAATCGGTGCCGTTGCAGGGCTAGTTTGTCAGGAGTTCCTCATCTCTTCTCCAGCAAGAACTAGAAGAGGAAGAGAGCCAGTGAAACCTTTCCATGGAGCAACCAAATTGGCAAAGGTGTTTGTTTGATCTTGAAGCTTTGACATGCTTCTAGGGTGTCACTAAATGAGAAGTCCAAAGTGAATGTGGGGAAGAGAGTGTACTGGAATAAGATTTTGTGCATAGGGTCGATTTGTTTCTAACTTTCTCCTCATCAGAATAATTGTCTCCAACACAAAGGGATGGTATGTCAAATCTTTTATTTTAGTAATTACATCATCTGCAAGATATCAGAAACTTCTAATTAAATACAAGCTGGCTATGGCAGATGTGTCAGCTGCAAGCTTAGATGTTGGAACTGTTGTTCAATCTTAGTTTAAATCCAGCCTAGCATGTTCATCTTCTGTTAAAATCGACTGACTTTTAGTCGATGAGAAAAGTGTAGATAGCATAAGAATCTACAAGCTGCTAACTGATTCCTCTTCCAGCTTGGCACCTCATCTTCTGTCTCAAGTTATGCCATCTAGAAAACAAGTGGTGACAGAATAATATTGTACAGTCTTAGCTGAAATGTATATTTATATATTTTTTGCAATTTTTGTTATGTTTTTGCTTGGGCAAATTGTTCTTCATACGAAACAGAGTCGATTATGATCAACTTTATCATAATCTACTAAGAACACAGTGGGTTAAATCATATCCGATGTTCATTTATTAGATTGTTATCATGTATTAATTTTATCTGTTATGTATCATTCAACACATCTGTACTACAGAAACAATTACTGCATAGAAAAGAAAAAAAATGTTATTTTCTTATAACTTGCATCAATCACTTGTTTGTCATATCTTTCTTGTAATTTCTATGTTAATTGTGTGATTCTCCAAAAGAGGACCTTCTCTTTGGATCTACTCTTATTTAAAGGCTTCTTTGTAATCCTTGTAATAGCTTCTGGACAAGAAGTATAAAACACAAGGCAAAGAACGTGTAAAGCATCCTTTAAGCATCTAAAATCTAGGAATCTTACGAGGGACGGACTTCCACCAACCAAGAAGGTAGTAATCCAAAGTTGGTAGCCTGCAGTTTTCAGTGTCTTCCTTGTTGATTTTAAGGGGAGAATCTGTCACGATATTTTACTGCAATGAGACAATGACACACAATGGTTGAAAACAGAATCCAAAAACAAATGGTATCCTCATTTAAATATATTTAAGGTGACTAAATAAATGTGCAACACACACACAGAGAGATTGAGAGAGAGTGTGTGTGTGTGTGTGTGGCAGATCATGGAAACACTGGGAACCAGTTGAAATCACAAATCATTTCTCGTCTCCATGTGGTGAGGCATGCCATCCACTTTTAGCAACCTTAAAATAGAACTTCTAAATAGTGACTTAGCAGCTTTGTATTTTTTTTCCCATAAAAACACTCTAATATTCTTTTCTTTTTCCTGAAAAAACATAGAAAATCAAATCCAAAAAGAGAAATACACACAAGGCTGAAAGCTGAGGGTCGATTTTTGGATGGTTTACTATAGATATCTAGTAAGTTTCCAATTTGGTGGAAGACTGGTGTATTAGATATCTATGTTTTAATTCAATCAAAATGAAATCATAGCAAATAATCAAATTAAACCTATACACCAAGAAGTAGAAGAATTTTTAAAGTAGGCACCAAACAGAGTTTCTATTGGAAGCTAGAAAACACTCATCATTGGTTCAAATGGTGGATTTTGGCTGATCAAATAATGGTAATGGATCCAAAATTCAGAGGCATGAAGAGAAGTGATGCTAAAAATTAGGGTTTCATCATATATGTCTAGAGGACATTAGATACCTTCTGTTGACACCCACATCAAAATATTTGCAGGATAAGACACTGCCTGGATGATGCGTGCTCACCGAGGGAAAGATTGGCTTGATGCAGATTACCTGCAAGGACTACCAAATATTACTGCATCAATCGGGTTAAATCATTCATGCACTATATTTCCTCTTAAACTTCAACAAGAACATTGGCAAGAGACCCATCAACAACCAATCATGACAAAGCAATCCAACATGACAACTGTAATTTTTAACAGGGAGGATGATGGTCACAGAGTTCAAAGAACAGGAATTTATGTAAAGCAATAAATAACAGGGGAAATAACTCAAAATATCATGCAGACTGCCACTCTTTACTGCAAAATTCTGCAATATCTAAGTATAGTTCTTTTTTCTTTTTTGGAAATCCCCAAACAAATTTGCCCTGGACATCAAAGTAGAATGTATGGTACACTGCCAATTCCGAGTTCGGCAGTCATCTGCATACAAACAAAGTAACTGTTAACTCAGGTAGAATGGCAACTTTTTTGCAGCTTCGTGAAAATTTATTTATGATAACGAACTAAATATCATAATTCTGTTTAAGAACTGCATAAATATGGGATAAGTGTCAATAGAAAAAATACGCTCATGAAATATGTTATATACAAGAATCCACTCAACCTAATAAGAAACAAGGATAAAATTGCAAAAAAAAAATGTCACACTAAACATCAAGTGACAAGTACACAGTAAAAAGATAGGTTGTATTAGACTTCCAGATTAAATTAGGAGTTGGTTATTTCCATCACTTCTGAAGAAGAAAACAGAAAAGGAAAGTGATTACAATTGAAGAAAAACGTTGAACTGTCAAATTATTGCTTGTTTGATCAATTTTTCTTTTCAGAAGTACCAAGCATGACTGCGAGAAGTTCAATCTATAGTTTCTACATCAGAAATAGATTGCAGAATATAATCTCTTACAGGATACCCATTTAAAAAACAGTATACCAAGAAAAAAGTTGCTTACACAGAATACTCCAGTAGGCAGTAGCCACTTAAAATTACAACATTAGATTGACTTCAAATTTCTTTTATTGATCTCATCATACTGAACATGCACACAATTCCATTTATACAACTAAATCTGTAATCAACGGATAATATATCCAAACACAAACACCAAGGCTAATGAGCTTCCAAATATTAATCTATAAATTAAACTGAATGCGTCTAGTTTCTTCCCCAGACCAAATCCTAAGCTAACAGCCTAACACCAAGTTCTGCTTCTTCAAGAAAATGGTTACACACCAGCTGCAATTACACCAAATTCTTGACAATGCCAATTATGGAACTGTGATGGACTGGAGATTAAGCAGCAGATAAGATCAAATACATGACCTGGGATAAACAGCATAATCGACCATTATGTGTTTCAGATAGTAACAGTATATCCTACAATTTCTGTCTCAATATAAGAATCCAATCTTCTGATGTCTCTTTCCTGATAAAATACAGTAAACTTAGACATAGAAGTCACTAGATCTCCATAGAAAAAAATGTATTCTGCATTAATTGATGCTACAAAAATTGCTAGCAGTCCTCAATAAAATCAACACACATAATTAAATTATGGATTCAATGACAACCGGTCATGGCAAAAAAATGGTAACCAAGAGAAGTTATGCTGATGTTACAAGCTGAGGACCATAAGCATCCAATTATTGCCAAAGTTGCAACTTCATTAATTTGTCATCAACGTATCCTGTTTCATTTATGGTCTCTCAATTCACCTATACATGACAGTCTCGTACTGAAAGATACATCTGTTTTGCAAACCTTTAGATTCTCCTTTCATGCTTCCTGACTCCAAACCAGCCACATTGTTCTGAAGTTAAAAGTTATGCACAAACTAACCGAGCATAAATTGTTCCAGTTTGGATTATTTGCTAAAGATTCAGCAATATGCTGCTAATTTATTTTGTAATCTGTAGGAATACGTGGAACATAACAGACCTTACTGAAATATAGACTTTTAAAATGAAAAGCCTACCTAACAACGCATAAAAATTGTCATTCCCAAAGAGAACTAAGATCAACTGATAAGTTTGTTTATAGTTACTCCTTGAAAAATCAGTAATATAATATATATTTGATGAAAACGAAAAATAAGAAGCAATCAATAATTAACAATTACCAAGGTTAACATGGGACACAAAAGCACATGAAGAAACGAGGGAATTTACCCTGAACTTAAGAAGCACAACCTTGAAAAATATCATCATGCTCTACTTGTCAGCATGCCTATGCTTAGGCTTGCGGCGTGTGTGGTTTGAATCACCATTTCGTGTTGACTTTATTGTCTTCTTAGAGCTAATTATCAAAAAGTAGATAAAATCAGACAAAAAAAATCCATCAAACAAGAAAAAGGACGAGATAGAAGTACTGGCTTGCATAAGGAAGCAAACGAAACCAACTGACCAGAACGTATTTAATAAGAGTCTGTATACAAGGAAAATAGGTAAAGCCAACAGAGCAGAAGCCTGCAAATCCGAATCAAGGTTATTATATTGCTAGCCAATAATATTTTGATCACAACAAATTCAAATATCTGCCAACATAAAGGTTGTGATATACCATGAACCACACCAGCTCTTTAGTTACAAGAATATTTGTCAATTCATAACGCTTTAAATGTTCCCGGATGCCAGCTTGGACCTACAATAAGGTTCAATAAAATTATCAAATTGATTACTATGACAGTGGTGTGGAAAAGAAAGAAATATACACTGATATAAGCACTTATGCATATTTTATTAACTTTATCCAACCAGATATCAGTGATTTGGATAAGCAAAAACCTAAACTATGAAGAAGTGCAGGAACACAATCATTATTGATGTGTTCCCAAACCATACACAGTGCTAAAGACTGGTCAAAGGTATGAGCTGAAAATTTGGATTGATTACTTTTGCCTCTCGAGCTTGAATGATAGTGCTTTAGAGAATTCATTCATGAAGACATTCCTGCCATGACTATTTTTTTTAGTGAAAAAAAATCCGCATGGGATATTTAATATCACGACCAGGCCTGATGGGATAATTGGCCTGTCAACTTCATTTAACCGAAACTATTGACCAAAATACTTAAGTTGAAGTTGATTCTAGTACACCCATCAGACGCTTATAAGTCAATTTTAGTCTTGCCCTCTTCCAATGTGGAATTAATCGGGCTGTTATAAACTCTACTTACGGGCTTGACATCCTCTTCAAAGTCCAGCATGGCATAGATTAAACCTTAACAAGGTGCATGTGAAGGGTAGCTCGGTGGTGGCTCCACGTCATGATAAGTCTTTTGACTCCATACACGGATAGCCCTTTCCTACTCAAACCTCCTTACCATGCCCCAATACTAGGTAGTCTCTGATATCAAATGTCATGATCCGACCTGATAAGATAACTGGCCTATCAACTTCATTGAATCTAAGTCATTTGCCAAAACGTTTAAGCTGAGGTTGATAATAGCACTCCCATTAGACCCTTACAAGTCAATCTTAGTCATGACCACCTTTGATGTAGGACTAATCAGGATATTACAAATATTTAATAAGTTATGATGTAATTTTTCTATTGGCCTAACAAGGAAAACTGCAGGAAAAAAGTATCAAAAATGAAAATAACAAAATATCAAGCCTACAACATCTTCCACAGTTTAAAGCACTCAGGTGCCCCTGAAACCAACACTGAATTCTGATCAAGTGATCAGGTAGTGGGTTTGTGGTTCTTAAGCTTCAAAGTTGGACGCTGATAACAAAAACGTTATGTCTA
Source organism: Musa itinerans (assembly GCA_001649415.1). Classification (NCBI taxonomy): domain Eukaryota; kingdom Viridiplantae; phylum Streptophyta; class Magnoliopsida; order Zingiberales; family Musaceae; genus Musa; species Musa itinerans. The sequence goes on from LVTN01000258.1 coordinate 296,476, forward strand.
CTAAATTTTGTAAATTTGTTGCATTAGTTTTGTAATATGAGGCAAATATATTTTTGCAAAAGCCAACAAAAACTGTCCATATATGCTTGAGAGGAAAGTTGAAAGAAAAATACCATTAGTTGAATTGAATGGTAAACATGCTTGTATACAAGCAAACATGACAACCAACTACAGTTGTACTTTCTTTATTAGATGCTGGAATAGAGCCTTCCCTAGAGTCATATTACTTGATTATGTCATGTCTTGGATTTTAACAAATGATTGATGTTTTTCTTTCCCTTGCTGATATTGTCAACTTGTTCCATTACTATTCTGAAGAGTAACATTTGTTATTCGCACAAAGTCCCAATGGAATCTGCACTTAGTTCTTTGTTGTAATTGTGATTTTTTAAACATAACACACATTGTTTCCATTCATGAATATCCGTGTGCAGAAACCCTAAGTTTAAAAGTTTGAGTCAAAAGAATGACTAAACTATAGTCGAGTTCTCTTGGATGCTCAAAGGTTTCATATGTAATTTGATGATTTCCAGATCCTAATAGGAAATTGGATGACGATGCTTTGATTTTCTACAAGCACATGCCTTAAGGAATAAAAGCATAATGAAAAGACTTATGATCAACATAAGCTCCATGAAGTTATGCATTTCCTCCTTTTTTAATCTATCAAGACTACCAAATAGACAGCTGTGGTGATTTAGTGGTGTCTCTATTACTGGAGATATTCTCTTTATGAAGAAAAATGAGTTTCAACAAGGCTGTCAACTCAAGTTTAATATAGCAATATATGCCCAGTGACTTCTCTGATTATTTTCTTCCTCTCTTTATTTTAGCAATTCAACTTTTAGATCTATAAATCATCAAAATTACAACTTATATTGATCAAACATCTGTAAATGTCACATCTCTTGATAGGATCATTTGGTGTATAAAAAGGCTTTATCACATATTTTAAACTTAATGCTACAACCCAGGTAAATACATAATTAATATTTCACACAATGAATACTGCCTCGTAAGAAGAAAAAAAATGATCTGGACTGCAATAAGAGATGGAACGTGATAGACAAATTCGCACTACAAGAAACATTGAGAGAGTAGTTAAAAAAGAAAGAAAGTAATTTGAATCAATAATGTGAAAATTACATAGTGGTGATGTCAATCATCACAATCACTAGAAAAAAAAACACCACTATCAGAAAGCGAAAAAAAGACTTATATGATTCCTAATTCAGATCCATTAAACAATTTTCCACCAACTGACCTTACTTTTCACATTGCCAGATCTATAGCTATTTTAAAGAAGTTGCTTGTTTATTCAAAAAGGAGAACTGTACGATTGGTTTATTTTGCTTAGACATTGTCCATACAAATACATGCATGTTTACTGAACTACAAATTCAGTTCTATGTCTCTCTTTTCAGAATGTCAAGACTGTTGAATATGCTAAGTTAATAAGACTACCTTACAGATGAAACCCAAAAGTTTTTAAGTGAGGAAGGGCAGTCAAAATGTACCTGACGGTGATAAGTTGTTGCTGATTTAAGAAACTTTCCATAAGCAAGAACTACCCGCTTTGTATAGGGTTTCAAATAGACTTGAATCTGCTCAACATGTGGTCTGGTGATAGTAGCAACTTGATCAATATACGGTTTGGAAAATTTCTTCATTACCTAGTATCCGACATGGAAATATTGGTGACATTAGCGACTAATCATAAAAAAAAATCGAATATATTAAGAAGAACTGCAGAAGGACCTCAATTATCCCTATTTAATAAAATTCAATCAGTAAGTACCTGGAAGTAGGGATCTGCCAGTTCCAGCACCTCGATAACATATGTGGCTATGGTACCCTTAGATGTGTGATAAACTTCTACTGTTTTAGTATATACAATTTGCACATAGGGCTCAGCATTGGTCACAAGAATCACCCATCGCTCTTTAATAGCAGGAACCCATTTCTTCAGGGAAAGAAGTTTACCATGAAATCAATAATCCCACATCAATTATAAACTATTTTTAAAATTTATCTAAAACTCAAACATGTTATTTTTTTTAACATAAAGTTGAACATCAAAGTATTGAATTCATAAGACTTCCTAATTTACCTGAAAGCCAGACATTTTGATCCTAAAACATGTAGATAAAATGACTAAAGTAACCCTTAATTTTTTACTATATATGTTAACTACTTACAGTTTTGGCTATTTCCAACTGGGGCTCCACCCATTTCTGTGCCTGAACTAATTTCTCAGAAGCCTGAGACAATTTTTGAGACATAAAACACTCAGTCATGCAACATTAAGCTTATAAGAAGTAAACAAATATGTGCCACATATTCATGAAGTTAACTTAGAAACAAAACAAAAAGTCACAAATGAGCACCTTCTCAAGGATAACATCTAATGCAGGTTTTGCATGCTCCTTCCAGTAAGTTGCTGAAAGTTCCTGAAAAGTGAAACATTAAGGTTGTAGTGAAAAATCTAAATATGCATATCAGCTTCTAACTTTTCATGCATGATACATACCTGATAATGACTGATATGAGCAGCAAGCCAAGGTGGTAACCAAGCTCCGTGAGCCTGAAAGGAAACCATAATGAATGTGATTCAACTACTCAATTAGACGATATGAATACAGAGCTTACAAGGATTTAGGAATTGCATGCCTGACTCAAGTCAATGACACACAAGCAGATCATGTACTTGCATGGTAGTGCACCGTCGCATGCAATGCTTGCACAAAAAAATAGAACCACCATGATATGCTACTAGGTTACATACAAATAAGTCAACAGATCTAGTTCTTGACACCAAAGCCTAAGTCAAAATTCAAATAAATAGATAAAAAAACCTGACCAACTTATTTAAATGGCACTATGGCACAACCATTGGTTGTGCACAATTACAGTAGCAAAAAAAAGCTGTTACACAACAATATTAAGCTCCATAGATTACCCAGTTGTAAACTTATTCAATAATGAAAACTTATTTGTAGATATGCAATCTCTGTAGTCATCAACCTCGTGTCCAAATGTGCCAATTCCATAAAGTTATGAGATCCACTTTTCTGTATTTCATTGTTTTATCTAACAAATAAAAGGTCAATGATGAGAATAATAATAAGTATTGATATAGTTGGAACCAAGGTTCGTAATTTCGTACCGTATCGGAGTATCAAGTTCAGCTCGGTATGGTACGGTATGAGTATATCGAGCGGTACGCTCTAGCATACCGCTCGATATATATATATATATATATATATATGTTAAAAAATAAAAAAAGGGGTGGCGTCACCAAGGTTTCTTCGTAGAAAGTTTCTTCTCCCCACGAAGCCTCGGTGATGTCTCCGAGTTTTCTTCTCCCCACGCGGATTAGGAGAAGTCGCCGACAACGCCGAGGTCTCCCCGCGAAGCCTCAATGACGTTGCCGAGGTTTCTTCTCCCCACGCCAAGGCTTCTTCTCCCCGTGCGGATTAGGAAAAGTCGCCAACGGCGTCGAGGCCTCGTCGCCTCAAATGAGGAGGCGACATCTCATCTGCGATGCCTGGCGAGGGAGGGCGGCGACGAATCGGGATTATCGAGGGAGGGTGGCACCGGATCTCCAGGTTCTCCCTTTTCTTCTCCCTCTTATTCTCCCCCTTCTTCCTTCTCCCTCAGCTAATACCGCCTGGTAGCGGGCGACGACGACCGAAATCGATCATCACTGACCGATTTCGAGTGGTAACAGGGCGGAAACAACCCCAATCAACGTTATCGCCCGTCAATACGAGCGGTATCATTTGATACGATACCTCTCGTTATCAACCGCTTTAATTTCGAATGATACCGCTTGTAACGGACCAATACATACCTCCTGATACGAGCGGTATCATTCGAAATTAAAAACCCTAGTTGAAACAGGTTGTTAAGATGCTGTAACATCAGACCAGCAGCTCATGCAACAGGTGGTTTCATGAAAAGGAACCTGCCTGGACCATGCACATCTCTGTCTCAGTGGGACGAGTTTCTGCTAGGGAGTCTTTCCTGAGTTTAGAAAGTATTTAACGACTCTTCCTCGTCAAGAGGACTAAACAACTTAAGCTATGTCCCTTTCAGACTTTTTACTCCCTATCACCAAGCATATTCAGACAGCCCAATCAACTTATGATTCCATTGCATGGCAAAAGGAGGTGACGTGTTTGGAACAATAGTGTCATGGCCTCATGGGTAACATGAAGAGCATGGGAGCAGTATTACCAAAAATTTATAAAAAATAGTGGAAAATAAAAAAAATAGAAAAGCTGTCAGATTATAGATGGCAATCTAATATGATTAAGATTAGGGTACATTCAAGTCACGTTGGAAACCTCATCTCTTCTGAGAAATAGAAAAGGACCAATTACAGAACTTTCAACTTTCTAATAAGTCACGGACAAAACAACCCTCTCAAGCATAATTATGTTCAGCAAAAGAAACTAGATCATGCGAAGATATCTTGTCTATCAAATAAAGCATTGAACTTGCTACCTTCAACACCAAATATCAGAATCACAGAAAATATCACAATGTTCAAGAACTTTTTAAGAAAAAATATATATAACAGCCTTCTTCAACTTCAAGAATGAAGCACTTGCTTAATAACCTTTTAACCAAAAACTAAACAAATACATCCTAAAGGAGAAAAAAAAAAGTAGTATCATTAATATGCCAACCAGCCGAGACAGATATCAAGCAACCACCATCCCTACCCAAGCAAACGAACTCTAGTCTGTACAAACGTAAATTTATGGTCCAGGGAAGAGCAATGCCTGTAAAAATTAGAGATTGATTTGTATGTTTTGTTTCTCTGTATGACAGACACTTCCAAAACATTTGATGTAGGAAATGGGCACAAGATATGAACGACAAATGGTACTGTAAAATTATCAGGATGACACTTGTTGCTCAGCTTATTACTTCTTATGTAGTTTGGAGGATCCAGGAATATCATATGGATGAAAATGTGTTGAAAAAACTGGTATAAAATATTTCCTCTAAATCTAAGTAAGAAGTAAAAGCTATAAGAGAATCGAAGGGTCTAAATAAACTACTTCAACCATTTACTAAGATTCTTACCTGTGACAACTCCTTTGACTTCGCAGTTGCTTCTAGTTGTGCCCTCATAAGCTCTTCCTAGAGAAGGGTCCAACAAAATTTGAAGTGTCAGCATATAAAACTTTTATGTGATGATAATGGTTGGTAACACATACCTCTGCCACTTTAAGAGCACGTTCAGTTTTCTGAATTCTATGCCTTTGCTCATCATTTGTTTTTTGAAGCTACAAAGAATAAAGGAAAAATATTACAAAATTGACCATAATAATTTGTGGTAAACAAGATACCATGTGTCTCCAGGCCAAAATTTTCTCAGTATGTATAGAGGATATCAGAGAAACATTTTTAGTTTTAAAAATATGGAAACACAAAAACATGAAGCACACTCTATGTGGCTGCTTTATGACACTCTTCTGAAAGCTAATAATAAGTTGATGCATTTAAATAATAGCAACAAACAATTCTGCATCAAAGGAACCCCATCATAGATAGTAGTCACAGTATATGATACACAATCTAACAATTGACAATAAAATTACTTGGTTCAAAAATAATGATATCAATAGGAAGTTCAGAGAACTTGAAATTATTTTAACACAACAGGAGGTAAGGAAACGGTAAAAATTTTATGTTTACACTTTAAAATATGCATAACTTTGTAGGAAATACATATGAGGCATCAAAACCACATTCCACGAGATATCCAATAGGATCCCAAAAAAATAAAGGGGTCAATGATGTATTCTACACTGAGACGTATAATCAGGATGGTCAGATATAATTCTACGGCCTCAAGAACCTGATGAAGAAAATGACTGTCTTCTGATCTCACTATCATCCTACATAAAGTAGTTAATACTTAATAGTAACTAAAATACAAGTGTTTCACTCAGATGATGTAACCTATATGCAAACTGAAATACAAATATCTTACTCCCTAAAAGCCCAACATAAAAGTAAGTGGATCCATCAAAAAACAAAGCCAATATGATAAAATGAAGACCAAATTCCTTCACCCTAGACATAAATCTGTTAATCTGACCTTACTTTGACTTAGAGATGGATTCTGAAGGTAATGACTGAACCTTCCTAGTACATCCACAAATTATCAACCTATCATCATGTCTTCTCCACAGCTATTGGACCCCTATGTTAACTTAGCTAGAAAATTTATCCTTTTATAAACAGACCATTGTCCTAAACATATCGGTCTACAAGAGTTGCAGATTATATTTCACAAATCTCAATCTTGACAAGATTGTAGAGACAAATACTTTCAGAAATCCAATGATAGAAACTCATATTTGCTATCTTGTCCAAAACTCCCTAGAACTCAAGCATTCTTGCCCCTCTAACGGTGGATGAATTAAATAAATAAGCATAAGGGTCAACTATCAAGTATCAACACAATTAATTGTCTCAAATAATAGATTTTGTTTTAAAAAGCAATACACAAAATAACATATGGCCCAACACGTGATTAGTTGTCATCTAATTAACAAGGTCCTTACTCTACACACCTTATGAAATTGTAATTGTCGTATTCAAATAAAAAGACAGCTCATGATAAATGTAATCATTGATGTGGTTTTACTTAGTATAACTTAGCACTGATGCAAATTTTGAATAGAACTTTCAACGCAGGTCTGTTGCTGAGATTCACAAAGGGGGCCACATCACTAACAGTAGCAAGATTGTTTCAGGTGTTTTAGCAAGCTTAAATTATCTTGTCAGGTCTTCTCTAGTTTAGGAATTATAAGGGATTAAACTCGTCCCTTGACTTCAAGTTGGAGGACTAGTTTGGACCTTTAAGCTAAAATGATGGCCCATTAGGGTTTGGGGCCAGTATTTCATAACCTTATTCTTTTGGTCTTTAGGACTTGAAGGGAGGCAAATTACCAGTGTGTGGATTGTCATGGACAAATCGGCACATAAGGTGTTTGATGAAATATTTGTATGTGTCTGTGTTTTTCGGTTTTGTTCATGCTTTGTACAGCATGTAGAAGATTTGTAGTAGACTTGGCAGGCCCATTTTGGTTGGCTTTTGTGATAATTTTAGTCTTGTAAATACAGCTTGTATGCAATCGTCGCACAGAGGCAAAACTACCTAAAACAAATCATCCAAATAGTCATTTTGGGGGTTTTCTAGCTCCGCAAAGTGGTAAGGAGTGTCAACCAAAATAACACCTAGGAGCAACCCAGGTGGCACATGGCTGGATAGGCCTTTATGGCCGTGCCTAGAACCAGTTCGCTGCCTTGCTCCACAGCAGTATTATACGAGCACTTATGAGGACTTTTCCACGATGAACCACCTTAGACCCATTGTCACGCGACCATTCAAAACTTGCGAAATCTATGTTTGTAATTTGCATTGCCTATCATGTATTTTCTAAAATGTCTGCTTATAAGATCCCGAGTCAAACAGTTACTATAATCTGTCTTCTCTTTTGTAGGTCTTTAAGGGACCATAAAAAAGGTTTCGGGGAGACTGACCCTTTACGGACGAACACACAAGGGTGCCGCATGACTTAAGCAAAACCAGCTAAGTCTATAACAGATGATATCAGAGTAGAACAAATACACTTAGAAACACTTAGCCTGCAAATGTCGGGGACCTAGCGGCGCTGCATTGAGGGTAGCCAACACGCGCGACTGTTTAAAGGAAACGGGCGTAGAGACATAAGGAAAGGAGTCGCTGATAAGAGCAAGCATCCAAGATTGGCATTTAGAGGAATGGCCAACACTTCGCACGAGAGGCACCACACGGACATGCGAGCTGGGAAGAACGTGTAGCGCACAAAGGTTGGGATGACTGAGTTTGAGCTACGACTCGGCTACCAAACTTGACAGTGCTCAAAACAATGGCGCGTTGGCAAAAGATAAGACCATGCAAGGAGGGAGGAGTTGCTCGACGACTGAAAGAGTTATAAAAAACTCACAAAGGTGAGGAAAATTACTAAATTGAAGAATTCGATACTCATGCAACGGCTTGTATGTGGATGATGGACTGTCTGTGGCCATCCCAATATGACCGAAACTCGTCACCATTGAGCATTTAAACTTTTTCTTCGACATGAGAAGGATACATTCACAGTAGACTGAAGTGTGCAGTAAGTTTACCATGTTGCTAGGCCTTAAAGGGCGCAACAGGGTTGTATTGGTGAAGAGTCACAATTTAACAAGTGTGTTCGTGATGGCGGAATAGTGCACAGTTTATTTAGCAAAGCAGAGTAATACAAGGGGATGATGGTCTCCGAAACTTCCAGAGGGAAAGATGTGAAGAGAAAGGTTGCTCCAACGAAACAGATATCCAAGATGGATAAGTCTCCTTCTCCAAAGGAAGAATTATATGCAACAGACTGCACATATTGAGGAGATGTACCTCAAAATGAGAACTCCATAAAGCTCAATGGACCGAGCGAGCGACAAGGAGTCGTTGCATGATCTCGCATGAGGGGATCCATTAGCGGACACATTGTAAGATAAAATGGGGGAGCGACCCTAGGCAACACCAAGTGAAGACACACTTAAAGCCGATGTGAAGATTGAACTCAACGGATGGCTAACCCATGGAATGGTGGGCACAAGGGCCACCATCAACTCAAAGCAAATCGAAGAGCGAAGCAACTTAGATGGAACTTTGTGAAGTGCTAAAGTCACATGAAGGGAGTCGACATATAAGACGAAAAATAGAGCAAAGGTGCGAAGCTTTTCTTAGATAGAGGTCAAGGATATAAACTCTTGCAAAGGCAAGAGCGAGATCATCTCGTTCCATAGGTGCCTCGTTCTGATGGAACAGACTCATCTTGTATTGGGCCAAAGTCGAAGGGAGCTTCGAGGCACATATACCTTATCTCAAAGAAGCAATTGACAGAGGGACTAAGGCGACTCAACTTGCGAAGGCAAGGTTGGGGTCATATGGCCTTGACACGAGGCAAGAGGACACAGAGGTGAGTTCTTTTGAAGAATATATCGTTGTGCTACCATTCGACTAGATGCAAAGAAAAGTAAGCACAACGAAGATTGTGCTGGGGCAAGGACCCAGGATCCAAACAATAACACATCAATTTCAACAAAGTTGATGGACTTTAAAAGCTGCTAGGCGACAGACTATCCTAAAGTTGTGCTTCGTCCGTGTGTGACCCGAGAAAGGGTGGACGAAGGTCAATTGCCAAAGGAGCGAATACAATCGCAGGTGTGACGAGGTCTTGCGATGTGCTGGCAAAGGCCACACAATGAAAGATCGCAATCCAAGTTCATCCCATAAAGATCAAAATGTAATGAAGATGTCACTAGGAGGGAACATGATGCAATGGATTGTGGTGGAACAGTTCGAGACAACACAACACACACGGGAGAAGTCCTGTGAGGGTCTTAAATCTTAATTATACATAGGCATGATCGGAAGCTACTGGGAGCCTCACTTTGGTGAATAACACGACGACAATAAGAGTTATGGATTTAAGGAATGAATGTCATGGTACCACCAAAGCGGGTCTTCCGTACGTGTATCGTATTTTGCATTGGATAAAAACCTTGATCATCTGTATGGGGGTTGTGTACCACCGAGGGGAATTCCGTGTGTAAGTACCAGTAAGTCCCATAGACGGGCCTTGATCATACAGATGTATAATTGGAGCGGCTGGAGAGTTAGATAGCTCCAGAGCTCATATTCGCATGAGGGAGCCTGGCAAGTTAGATGACAAGGCCAAATGAGCGAGCATTGCTACCACAAACGCAAAGGAAAATAGAATCGATACGAGCCCTACAACATGATGGCAGAGATCATGCATAAGAGTTGCAGTCTGCCTTTCTATCGACCAAGGGGAACTACTTAGTGAATATAAAGGTGTTGAAGCAAGTGGTCGAAAGGGACGAGGAACCGACTACGAGTCCAGAGAGACTTAGCTACCCAAAACCAAGCGACAATTAAGATAGAGGTAGACTTGGAGGAGTGCCATAGTGTCGTAGAGGCGAATCTACCAATCACGAAGAAAAGGACACAAATGTGAGGCAACAGATAGTAGGGTCATAAGCATGGTAATACCATGGTACCGCAAAGGCAGGACTTCTGTGAAGTCATCCATCCCTTGTTCTCATGGAAGAAGAGCACATGATCATGCAAGGGGGCTGAGGAGGTGGAGAATGCAGAGGCGAACTCCATATACCGAGACAAGACCGAAAGATAGAGGTCAGGGAACTTCGTAAGGCCAGTGTCAATGGGCTTTTCATTAAGATAACCGAAAGTTGGGAACTTTGGGTCGATATAGAAATGCTCGACCAAGGAACGGAATAGGCGATAAGCGATGTTGTACCCTTTCTACTCAAAGTAGGCAGCAATAATGATAGAGAAGACAATACAATCATAGAGGCGACCAAAACTATCAAAGACTTACTCTAAGTCGAGGTAAAATTTTGAACTTATCGGGCAAAACCTCTTGCATTCTGAAAGTTCAATGGCAATGAGGAGGTGTAGCGTGTCAGCTAGCACAACACCCAGGAGCTACCAGCTACCCGAGTGGCACATGGTTGGATAGACCTTTAGAGTAGTGTCTAAGGCTGGTTCGATGTTTTATTCCACAGCAGTGTCATGTGGGCACTTGTGGGGACTTTTGGCCGCGGTAGACGACTTTGAACCATTTGTTGCACGACCGTTCAAAGCTTGCGAAGTCTATGTTTGTAGTTTGCATTGTCTATCAAGTACTTCCTCTAACCCGTCTTCTCTTTTGCAAGTCCTTAAGGGACCATCAGATATTTCGATGAGGCTGACCGTTTGCGGACGGACACACAAGGGTGTCACACGATTTAGGGAAAACCAGCTAAGTTTGTGACAGAATAACGAAAGGGATATGACAGAAGGAAAGCAATAGAGGCATTTCCATCGGATGGGAGATCGGGATGTAAGATAAAAAAAGGAGCATGTATTTGAAAAAGAAATATTTTTATTTTTCTCTTTCTCATTCTACTGATTATTATGATTATTATTGTCGCTATTGGCTATGCTGCCTAGTAGAGCATGGCAAAGAAAATTATAGGGAGTGGTTGGCACCTCCTAGCCATTGGAACTTAATTACTTAAACTATTCCCTTCAACTTATCAAATATTTCCCAAGTATATGCTAGTATTTACCAGTCTAAAAACCAACCAGGATTCTCATGGGATGATTTCATCCGGTTCGATCTGGTGTGGGTTGTACCGTATAGTAAACTCACCTAATGAGGCTAGCCAGGTGGTTAATAGCGTCATACAATTCAGTAACAGGCTGATACCCATACTTTTTTATCTTCAACAACTGTATTAATAATATTGCTTTTTTTATTCCCTCAGCCACATTCTCTCTCTTCAAGTCCCTTTGTCACTGTCTCTTCAACTCCCTCTGTCACTATCACTGTCACCTCCTCCTCATCCCAACCATGTTACTGTCGTTGCCGCTACCTTCACCCTACTGCATTGCTACTTACTCAACCTTGTGTCCTTATCTCCTCCTACTAACACACCTCGGCTTGCATGTTCACCTCCTCCTACGACTCCTGCACTTTTACTTCTCCTCCTCCTCTCTCTCTCTCTCTCTCTCTCTCTCTCTCGCCCGAACAGTGTCGGTGCATAGGTCTATACCGGAACCACATCAGTCCAGCTACCTCCCAGTATCCACAAAGAACCAAGATTTAAACCTTAATTCCTATTCTAATAAATGTACAAATATAAATATCAACCATCTTGAAAAAATAGAATAGAGCATATTCAACTAGATGAAGAAATCGCCCCAAGTTGTCTCACCAAGTGCAAATAGTGCATTATCAAAACCCTTAATGTTAACAACTCTCATTCTAAGAAATAACTAAATTTTACTGTAAAATCTGGTAGTTAGACATGAAAGAAATGAAAACAAAATCTTGCAACTTGACAATGGTTGATATGGACAAGCAAAAGAACCCAGTGCACAAGGCTCCATTAATGTGGGGGCTAGAAAGGTCAATGCAACCAGCTTTACCCCTACACATAGAGATGTTGTCTTCATGACACAAAACCCAATATTATAAGCATAAGACAACACTGAACATATATAAACCAACAGATTCAATACAGCGATCCAGACTTACATTTTCCAATTTCAAATTAAGTTCTTGCACTTTCTTTTCAGCTTCACTAGCTCGAGCATCCAAAGCATGCCTTCTCCTATTCTGTAACTCAATCTCATTTTTTAGTTTCTCTACCTGCAAATAGGATGTATTTTACAATCATTCAAATCCTTCCAAACATTATACAGACAGAAGAATTTGTAGTGTCAGACCTGCTTCCCAAGTTCACCAGCTTCAAGATTGGCCCTTTTAACAAGCTCCTCAGCATCTACAGCTCCTTTCCTCTAGACAAACATAAGTAACTGGAAACCTTAAGATCTGCACAATCAGAATAACTGAAATGCAGTGTGAGTATCGGCTAACCTGGACTGATTCTATCTCTCTCTGCAATGATAAAATGCTGACTGACTTCTCTTCAATGATCTTTTCCAAATGCGCAATGTTCTCATCTTTGCTCTTCAATTCACGTGTTTTATCCAAAATACTAGATTCTACAGTGGAAACAAGCAGGAAATATTATAAGATACTAAAATAAACTCTACGGCATTCTGAATCATGTTTTCCAAAATTGCATTTTGAATGAAGTTTAAAAAATACAAATATATGAAAGAAAAAAAGACATGGCATTGATAGTAAATAAATTCTTCATGATCAAAATTAAATCTAACGATAATAGCTTCATCACGACCTAATCTATCCCTTTTTCAGGAAAAAGTTTCAGTTTGGGGGATGCACGATAAAAAAAACACGGCAGGAGGGAATTAAAGGTAAATTTTAACCTCTAATCAGCAAAAGAATGGAAGCAAAAACATCCGTTTATATTTTCCAAAACCTAGCAATCTACGGATCAAATCAAAACCTAGCTTAAGGCCGATATCAAATTGGAATTCACGCTGACCTAGGGCGGAGATCTTGGACCTAAGCTGCTCCAATTCCAACTTGAGCACCGAATCTGAGACATCTGGTTCGACGACGACCGCCTCCTCTTCGGCCCCCGCGTCCGCCCAAACCCCGACAAACACGAGGGTGATCGCGATCGAAGCTATCAGTAGCTTCGAGGCCTCCATCACCAAAGAGCTTCCCCTCAATGGAGCACAAAGGAACCGCTTCTCTCTTTCCGCTACTGTAACTACTCCCACGGCCTATGGAAGACGAAATCAGAGAGGAGAGGAAGGTATCGGCTCTCGGATTTTAATGGAAGCGAGTAGGTCTACTACCCGCGCGTCCGTACCCGTCTTCCGAGTAGGTGAACGCGGTAGGTGACCCGACTGGCGAACAATGTATGGAGGCTCTCTGGGACCCACCATATCCCCTCTCTACCCCTCCTGGTACGCGGTGAAGGTGGGGAACAGTACGGGTCGGATAACGTTTTATACACTTTTTTTTCTCCCCTAGAGCACGACTGTTTCCACCCGCTTCGCCTACCTGACGATAAACCCTGCGGGTCCACTTCGATCACATCTGGGCCCATGGCCTCGCACCAATCACCACGCGACCGGGGGGTAGGAAAATGTGGTCCTCTGTTGTTAATGGTGAGATCTTTTGGGGACGACACGTGCCACGGAGGAAGTCGGAGACTGAACCCGCTCGGCTCGTTGTAGCTGGCACGTGTCAGGATGGATGTGGACAACCGTTCAATTAGTGGCCATAGAGATGGAGACTTAGTAGTTCTCTCGGCCATGATCTATGCATCACAATGTTTTGTAAGGTAATTTTCCATATTTATGGATAAAATTAGTATTCTAGCCATCAACGATGTTGGAAGTCTTGTTTTGGAACTACAACTCACAGAAGCATCCCTCAAAATATTTTAGGATAAATTCACTAGAATAACTCTTAATTTTATTTTTTTTTCATAAAACGTGCTTTTTTTTGTCCACGGAGAGTTTACAATTTTCAAAATCACAAATGCAATTTTCAACCAATAAATAAAAAATACTAATGTATATTTATTTTAATAATAATAAATATATAAATATATAAATATTATTAAAATATAAATATTATAAAAATGATAAAAAAAATAATGATGAATTAATGGCACAATTACAACCTTTTAATTTCATCTTAAATTTACTAGACGTATAAAAAAAGATTTCAACATTTTAAGAGCGGTCTCAATCGAAAATACGTATTCTAATTGCTAAAATAGATAAATAATTTTAAAATAATGCTTCATTATACATTTTTAATTTTTCATAAAAAATTTGATATTCTTGAATAAAAATAAACATCAGATTATATTATTTTAAAATAGGGTTATAGGATTTATTAAATAGGATCAAAAATTGTGTAATCTCGTTCAAAGATACTAAAATTCAGATCTTAAAAAGTTTAATACTTTTAAAACGTCAAAAGAATTTCTATAATTATATTTAAGTGGTTTTTGGACCACAATTGTGGCAACTTTACCTTAAATTGGGTAAATAAAAAAAGTATTATTTCGTAATTTTTAAGGGTTATAAGATAATTATTTTAATAACTCTAAAATAAAAAAACTAGTCATTTAGTCCTTTATAAGTTATTTGCAAGGCTTTCTAAATATTTAACTTAAGTCTTCAAAAACTTTTTGGTATCTTTAATACCTCATCAAAAAACAGTGTTTTTCAAAATCTTTTAAAACCTCACAAAATATTTTATGATTATATTCAATTTTTTTTTTACCAAAATTGATGTCGGATCCTTTAAAACTAGGTAAATTTAAAATAAAAGATTATTTTTTAAAAAATTACTTAAATAAATTAAATATATATTTAAATGATTTGAAAATATTAAAAAAACATGTGTATAAGTTATTTGCAAGATTTCTTAAAATTTTGAGAATTTTTGGAATAGGTTGGATGTCAGTTATTAAATGTGATTATATTGTTTTTTAATACAGATCAAAAACAATATTACTAATGTCTTCTTTGGTGTCGTTAAATCCTCAGAAAGTTTTCTGTAATCATAAACGAGTGGTTTTGGGACTAGTAAATTCACATTAAATTGGGAAGGGCTTAAATAAATTAAGAACACATGTTTTAATTGCTAGAAATAGAAAATCAGTCACTTAGGCTTTTGCAAATTATTTATAAGATTTAAAAAAAAAGATAATTTTTTGAATTAGTTGGATGTGATTTACAATATTTTTTAATGCCTACTATTTTCTATAGGGGTCTAAAAGCAATGTATCCCCAATCGAAAATAGTGTTTTTAGGTCTGGAAAAAAATTCTTAGTATTTTAAAACCTCAAAAAACATTCTATAATTTTATTGAAGTACTTTTTGGGCCAAAATTATGGCAAATTCATATTAAATTGGGGCTAGCTTCATGTATATAAACGGCTGAAATAAATTAAAATTATTTATTATAATAACTTTAAAATATAATAAATGGATTTGATAAGTTTACTAAGATATTTGAATATTTTTTGAATAAGTTGGATGTGAGTTACAATATTTTTCAAAAAGGATCTAAAAATAGTTTAACTCATAACTTCAAATTTGTTTTAGTTTCTCTCAAACCTTAGAAAACTTTATATAATTATATTCAAGAGATTATGGGAGTAAGTGTTGAATCTCGGATTTTGATGATGAAATCAATTGATGAGTGTTTATGTTTTAATCTGCATTTTGAGTGACGCATGATGCTTCGATCATAATGAGACAATTAAAGCAAGAAGAATCATGTTGTGTCGGATGAAAACATGTCAGAAGATTAGACGTCGGGTCGGAGGAACAGTCAACGCATCGGCGGAAGGCTTCGGGCTGTGGATTCAGGCATCGGGCCAAGAAGAGCGGATATTACGCCAAGGATATCGGAGTTGCGGAGTTAATTGGCCGATTGGGCAATAGGCCACAAGAGATAACGATGCGCCGAAAAATCGGATGAAGCGTCGAGGGACCAATGATATGCCAGAGAACTTGATTAATGCTTAGTATTAATTGTCTAGATCGAAATATGTTTTTACATGTGCAGGATTAATTATGAAAGTATGGTATGAAGCAAAATGAAATCCCGAAGTCAATGATGCGATTTCGTTGGGAGTTCGAGAGTTCGTCGGAAGTCCGGACGTTCATCGTAAGTTCTGGCGAAACCAGCCGAGAAGTCTCGGAGCTTGCCAGAGAAGCTCGTCGGAACTCGCCAAGAAGATCATCGTGATGTCCAGGAGTTTGCCGGGAGTCCACCGAAACATTGCCGAGAGATCGTCGGAAGTTCGCCGGAAGCTCGCTGGAAGAATAGATATAGAGACTTGTTTAGCTTAGCAAATGTTTTAGGATTTCGTAGTTAGTACGTAATTGAGCTTGGATTTGGGCCAACCCAATTAGGGGCCAGCTAGGCTCATATAATGACTGTGTTGGGCCCAATGAGAAGCCCAAACAGTGCCCCAAGAAGTCTCACTATCATGGCATAGTCTTTGAGATTGTGTCAGGCGGTGGTACCGCCCAAGACAGTGTTAGTGTCAGACTGACACTGGGCGGTGGTACCGCCCGTGCCCGGGGAACCCGGGATGAGATGTTTTTAGGCTCCAAGTTTGAATCAACTTGAAGCCTATAAATACCTCTCTCATCCCTGGTTAAAGCGCACGGAGAGTTAAAAAGTAAAGAAACGCTGCTGCAATCTCTTTAGAATTCCCTCCTCTAGCTTAAATTTAGAATTCTGTTTAGAGAGGAGTGAGAGTGCTTGTAAGGGTTATCTCTTAAACCCGGTAAAAGGAGAAGATGGGTGTAAAAGGTGGTTGGTATTCGTCTATTGAAGGAAGACCGATAGTGGATGCCGGTGGCCTTGACGGAAGAGGAATCGGCAAAGTGGATGTAGGTCACGACGACTGAACCACTATAAAACGACTGTGTTCTCTGGTTTGCATTTTATTCTTGCTATTACCTTACTGCAAACCTCCTTAAATGCTTACTGCCTTCAATTTATTACGTACACTTTCAAGTTAAGTTTCCGAAATCGGTTTTTCGTTGGAAACAATTTTTATCGCTACGAAGGTTTTTTTAAGACGTAGTTTTTATCGCTGCACTAATTCACCCCTCTTAGTGCCGACATCGGACTCTCGATCTTAACACTAAGGTTATGGTAAATTCACCTTAAACTAGGTAAAATTTAAAATTAATTTTAATATTTAAAGAAATAAAAAAAATAAAAAAAAAATTTAATGGCTCGAAAATAAAAAATGGTCATTTTGTCTTTATTTAATGGCTCGAAAATAAAAAATGGTCATTTTGTCTTTATATGTTATTTTTGATGTTTCTTAAAAACTTTAGAATTTTTGGAATAGATTGGATGTGAGTTACACTATTTTTTGAATAAGGTCTAAATACAATGTAATTGAGGTCTCCAAAAACTTTTAGATGTTTTAAGATCTTATAATATATTAAGTGACATTTAGACCAAAGTTATGGTAAATATATTTTAAACGAGATAAAATTTAAAAAGCTTAATTTCATATTTTTTAAGAGTTGACATAAATAAATAAATAAATAAATAAATAAATTTTAAAAAACTTAAAATATAGAAAAAAATTGTCATAAAAGCCTTTATAAGTTATTTTCTATGTTTTAAATTTTGAAAATTTTATTGAAATAAGTTCGATTTGACTTACACCGTTATTAAATGGGTTATACTATTTTCCAATTGGAGTCCAAAAAATCATGTAATCCAATCGAAAACAGTACAACTCTGGTATTGGAAAATATTTTGGTATATTTAAAACCTTAGAAAATCTTCTACAATTATATTCAAGTGGTTTTGGGACCAAAGTCATTGTAAACTCATATTAAATTGGGTAAATTTTAGAACCGGTCTTATGTTGTGTTAGATCAGTGTAATATAGAATTTGTATGCGTTTGGTTTAGAATGGAAGTGAAGGAGGAAAACATCAGATGGACAGCTGAGGGCATTTTGTTTGGAAAAATATGAAAAGAGGGTGCTCTTTGGATAATAGACGAAAATAAAAGATAAAATTAATAAATTTCATATTCACTCTTTAAATTACGTTTAAGGAAGTGAAAAATCAATATATGAAATCAATAAAAGGTATTTTAAATTATTAAATTTCAATCTTTACCAAATTCATCGCAAATGCATATATGAAAAAACCAAAAAAATTGAGTGATATATATAACAAAACTAAATATTTGAAAGGATATACATATTCAAGATTTAAATCAATGATTGAAATTTCATATCATACCGGAGTTTCGTGCTTCACTCGATACGATACTGTGTACTGAGCAATACACCTAATTTAGGCATAAAATTATTTGAAAATACTTGAAAATAAAAAAAAGATAGGATAAAGTTTTCAAGTTAGAATTCAATATAGTAATAGTATAAATTTAGCAAAACTAATGTAAATTAGGTAAAAATAGTATGATATATCTTTTTCGAACTTTGAGGAATAGTCTTGTGCAAGGTTTGTTTTTCGATCCGTTACGGATTGCTCTTCTATAAATATTGATATATCTACAGAAAAATTATTTGAATTATTAATTCATAAAATGTTGCTTTGTAAAGTTTACGAGAGTATAAATGAGTTTGAGGTTATTTAAAAAAATGTAAAAGTGAAATAGAAAATAAGATGAGTTTAAAAATGTATGAGAAAGGACTCCAACAATCATTTTGACCGTTGGAGCACTGTTACATATCGATAATGATCAATTTCGATTGATATATTGAAATTTCGATCGTTACCATATGATATATCCCCGTATCATTCGATATGAGACGATATTAAGCGTTTTGCCTGTAGCGAGCGATTCACGATCAATTTCAATTGATATATTCAATTTTCGATCGTTACCATATGATATATCCTCATATCGTTTGATATGAGATGATATTAAGCGTTTTGCCTGGTAGCGAGCGATTCACGTATTGATAACTGTCGGACCGATACATACCACACATATCGAACGGTATTATTCGAAATTAAAAACTATGATCTAAATATTTTGAGGACATACATACTATAGGCAAATATACGATCCAGAAAGAAAGGATAGATGTATATAGAACATTGTCCTCCATATGAAGTTGCAGGATTCAACGTCAGCTTTGAAGGTCATTTGCTCTTCGTAGATGGAACCAACAAATGGTTTATAGCAAAATCCGGAGAAAAACCTTATGGATTACAGCCAAATTAGCCAAAATGTCGAGTTCCCAATAGCTACATTTTATGGCATTCAAAGTCTACGAAAGAAGGGACACGACAGTCTGAAATGTCAAAAAAAAGGTTTAAGTATCATCATATAAAATGATCCACATCTTACTACCAAAAAATATTTGAATTGAGTTTGACAATTGCATTAAAATGAAAAAATAACCTAACAAAGGCACAAACAACAAATATCAAATCACAACTCGTTATATGAGATCAGCAACATTGGAAGGGAGTTCCTGTATAACCACATTGTAGAACCTCTGAATGTCAAACAACATCCTCTCGTCATCACGGGTGACAAAGTTTATTGCATTGCCCTTCCTACCAAATCGTCCACTTCGTCCAATACGATGGAGATAATTCTCTGGTTGGGTTGGTAAATCATAATTTATAACCATTGAGACTTGTTGGACATCGATACCACGAGCAAGGAGGTCAGTGGTGATGAGAACACGAGAGGAACCAGAACGGAATTCACGCATGATAACATCCCTGGTGTTCTGATCCATGTCACCATGAGTGGCTGAGACTGTATGATCCCTGCTTCTCATCTTGTCGGTTAGCCAATCCACCTTGCGTCGGGTATTAACAAAGATGACACTTTGAGTGATGGTCAATGTTTCATAGATGTCACATAGGGTCTCAAGCTTCCACTCTTCTTTCTCCACGTTTACATAAAACTGGTTGATACCCTCTAGGGTAAGTTCATCTCTCTTTACAAGGATCCTAACAGGTTTATTCATGAACTTCCTGGTAATCTCTAGTGCCTCAGGAGGCATTGTGGCAGAGAAGACACCAACCTGAATTTTTGAGGGAAGCAGCTGGAAGATGTCGTAAATCTGAAATAATACACCAATTCTCAGATTTATATGCAAGAATTACATTACACACATATGAATTTATTGAATGAATGAGAACATTACATATGAAAAGGTCAAAAATGCAAAAATAACAATATAGTAAAGCCTCGCAGCACGTGAAGTATAGAAGAGGTGATAAATAGTAAGCATGGCCACTAAGTAATTTATATTTTAGCATTCAATAAAATAACATTTTAATGAAAAGTTCATCGGCAATGATGAATAACAAGGATATCATAAATAATTTGAAAACTGTAAGGAAATCATATAGTTTGCATGGACATGGTAAAAAAAGTCTTTGATGAACTCCTAGCAAAATAGACAAAGCTCAGTGCCTATGACATCAGGGAAACAATTAACCCAACTTTTCTATTACATAAAAAACGCAAGCTCAATGAAGATTAGTGTTCATAGTGACAAAAGATGTCATATACTAGGAAACAGGCAGTACCCTGGGGTCTGAACTTTAAAAACAGATGAAAAAATGTACTAACTATAGGATAAATACCAAGACTACATTTGTGCTCGCAATTGCAACATATATAACATGAAATATCACAAAGAACATTTACTGATACAGTAATAAAAAGCTCAAAATTTGTTTCATCACAAAGAGAAAAAAGATAGGAAATATCGGAGAGAACCTGGTCCTTGAAACCACGTGAAAGCATTTCATCTGCTTCATCCAAGACAAACATTTTAATGTAATCCGGGAGAAGGGACTGCCTCCTCAACATATCAAAGACACGACCTGGAGTACCAACCACAACATGCACACCACTTGAAAGAATCCGTTGATCCTCACGGACACTAGTTCCACCAACGCAGGCATGAACTTTAACACCTAGATAATCACCGAGTGCCCGCATGACCTTCTCAATTTGTTGTGCTAGTTCTCTAGTGGGACCAAGAACCAAGGCCTGACATTGGACCAAACCATAATCAAGCTGTTGCAGAACTCCAGAACAAAATGTTGCAGTTTTTCCTGTTCCTGATTGTGCTTGCTGAATAACATCTAATCCCTTGCAAAAGGGAACTATCCCTCTTTGCTGAATTGCAGATGGTTTCTCAAAACCTACAAAGAACAATGCTCAACATATGTAATCACAATAACACTTCAAACATAGCTAGATAAAAGTTGCTGTTATATTTTCTTACCATAGGCATAAATGCCTCTAAGAAGATTTTCCTGAAGACCCATTTTATCAAAACTTTCATAAACATCATCATACAAAGTGAAGAAATCTTGTCCGTCAGCAGTAAGCCTGTGTCAAATGTCAACAATATTAAAGCAAGGTCATTTGTGAAAAAAAACAACAGAAAATGTGACAGCAGCCAAAGAAAAGGGGAACGATGAATTACAGCTCCTTCATTTTAGCATCATACTGATGAGCATCGAATTGTGACAATTCGGGGGCAAGTCCAGCCATGTCTGCAAAGAAAAGGATAATAATATCATACAAACTGATGACCAAAGAGTCTAAAACATAAGAAACGAATTTTATCATAATGTTATATAAACTAACAGATGGATTACCTAATAGGCTTTACCATAAAAAGATTAAAAAAATCACAGAACAACAAGACAACAAAAGAACTAAAGCTAAGGAGGAAGAAACATGCATCAACGATGAACTAACAATATAAAACGAATAAAAGTGTTCCAATGCTATACAAAAATGACAAGCAAGATCTCCATATTGAATGCTAT
The DNA here is from genome assembly GCA_001649415.1 of Musa itinerans. Classification (NCBI taxonomy): domain Eukaryota; kingdom Viridiplantae; phylum Streptophyta; class Magnoliopsida; order Zingiberales; family Musaceae; genus Musa; species Musa itinerans. The sequence goes on from LVTN01000258.1 coordinate 318,349, forward strand.
GAAATTTATCTACCGCTTCAACAAATTGCTTAGTGGTAAAAGATAGGACCCGGATAAATTCAAAGGTCAAGGAGCGAAGGCATAATCAAACAAATAAGGCCGTAAGAAAGAATCTGAAGACTTTGACTTAATAACGAGACACACAACCCGAATGATACAAGAACAAGAAATTTTAGCTATGACAACATCGAGCATGAAGAATAGACACCATATAAAACAGAAACTAGTTAGCAGGACAAAGAAAATCCAATGAAATAATATGCAAAACCTCCCATAGAATACGGCAAACAAAAACATCTAAATATCCTTCTGCATGCCTTGTAACAATGTGGTTGCAGGTAAGAATTGTATGCAAAACATTTAGGATCAACTTCGACTATAAGTTCCAAAACTCAAAATGAACAGGCAATAACAACATCAAGAATCACAAATCATAAACGTTGGATTCTTTTAGAAAAGAAAACCATAAGAACGAATCAGCACTGCGACACAGCATTAGCATGGGAAGGCAAAAAACCGCTCCAAGTAGAGCAGACCCGTATGTTAATAAAACGGAAATCGATTTCTGACCTTCACACCGCACATAACAACCGCAAAAAATTCATCAGTTCCAATTTCCAACCTGATATGCAAACATAGTATAGTATCTCCGTGATCGCCTAAATATACATCTAAACCAAACAACGATAAGCAAGCTAAATCCACATCAAAAAAAAAAAAAGAACACTTTCAAAAGTAAATCCGAGAAGACAAAGAAAGACATGACGATGTAGAAGATTCTAGAAAAAAAATAAATAAATAAAAGTGAAACGACCAAAATCACCTTTTTCCTGGATAGGAAGCGACGATTCACTGATTCGACGAAGCGGGGAGAATGAAAAAGCGATTGAGACGGAGGAGTCAGCGATTGAGACGGAGGAACCCGATACAGTGACGGCCGGCGCAGTCGCGACCGGTTCTTATAGGGCGGGCGCCGATCAAATGTCAAAAAGGGGAAAGAGAAATGAGTTGTTTTAGGGTTTCGATCAGACAAACAGGAAGCGGAAGCGCGGTTCGATTTTTTCGATTCTGAACCGGTCAGCTCGGATTGATTAATGCTCGAACCCGGTCTACCATATTGGCTTTTATTTCGTTAGTCAAAGGATTACATATTTTTATGGTTATAATTGAAACATCTAAACTAATGATCCTCCACAATCTATCCATGTGGGAGGTTTTCTTTCGAATGAATCAAATTAAGGACAATTCTAGAACTCGATCGAGAAGTATTATTTTCACAATTTAAGATTTTATTATTTCAAATTAGACTATTAAAATGATTTTTTTATTTTTTGATTATTTTTTATTATATATAATTTTAAATTTGAATTAGAAAATATATGAAGCAAACACATTAATTAATTTCTTATGTGAAATGGTCAATCAAAATCACCAACAGTTTGTTTCATGGCGGCATAATTACGATTACTCTTTATCTTCAAAATTATTTGATTATTAATGTAGAAAACAAATCGAGTCTTACATTCCTCCTAAGATGCATGAGCTCTAACAAAAACTAAATTAGAGCATAAAAAATCTATGAACCTTTTATCATTGTCAGTTTAAATTTGATTATTAAAATGATAATTAAAAAAATAATATAATTATGATACATATTATTTTTTGTTACAAATAACTCTCGGCATAAACGTAGAATTTTAGTCTGTCCCTATATTATTTTATAATTATGATATATCAATCCATGGGAAAATATATGAAACAAGCACAACAAAAAATTTATAATGTGAAAATGGTCAATCATCCATCACATATAATGGTATGATTTTTTTAAAGTTATTTTTCCTTAAACCCTAACTCTTTCCGCCTATATAATGGTATGATTTTTTTTTTAGTTTATAATATCATTGTCATAATGGTCACGTGAAAAGTATAAAGAAATTAGAAGGTCTATTTTTTTTGCATAGATTTATAAAGTATAAAGAGATATCCTGTTTAATATTATTATCAAAAAGTATATAATCTATTATTGATTATAATTATTTTATATTTTATTCATGATTGAATATTTTTCTGCATAATACCTTATATCCTTTTGCATGGTAAGATAAATATTTGATTTGATAGACTATCCATATCTCAATAATATATATATATATATATATATATATATATATATATATTTATTTATTTATCGGCTCACACATCACATGAGGTCTTTTATCTACTAACTAGTCCCATTATTTTAGAATTTGATGAATTTATGATCAAATGATATATATAACTATCTCTAATATATAATGATATCTCATAGTTTCATGATCCTTTATCGTCTTATCAAAAAGTATACTACCTCTAGAGAGATTATGATTAACTTTTAATGGATTTGACGCTCGATTGAATTTATCGATTTGTTTGTTAAGTTAACTATTAAAGATATTTTATCGAGTATATTGTCAATAAAGATTTATAGGATCACAATTCAATTATTCGACATTTATGACACCAAATTCATTAGTGACAAACTTAGGAAAGGATCACAATTTGATGTGAATCATCTTTCATGTCGAACAATAAATCAATGACTTCCACGCTAAGTTTAAGTTTATATTTGTTAGCATTTCCTTGCAAAAAAGGAAATATAGTATTTGTATCTCCTTGCTCCTTCACCAATTATACATATATATATATATATATATATATATATTCAAGAACTAAATCATAATAAGGATGACTAGAATCATATTTTAGAGTAAGATAGTATTTAGAAATAAATGGAGAAATCGAAATCATTTAGATATCGTTGGGCGATTCATTTGTTGTAAGATATTGAACACCTTAATTCACTTATGCATGGATGTTTATCGACCCTCCAGCCGATACCCACGTCTGACTGAACAGTCAAAGGAAATATGTGGAGCCCGCGTCGACGTTTCTCGCGAAGTGTGGTACATTGACACGCTCCCAGGAAAAGCGCTGTGTTAAATCGGAGATGAACCGAGTTCACATTTGACTCCCCAGTGTGGGACCCAAGTCGAGGCGCTTGTTTCCGAGCAGGTAGGCGGTTGGGTCAGGCATGAAACGCTGCGAATAGTGGTCCGTTAACTGAGACGAAACCCAGTAACGCCGTAAGGGATAAAAGAGTCATTTCATCCTCTTCTGTTACGGACGAATTCGTGGACTCCCCAAACGTGTCGTATATCTCACTTCACGTCTTCGCACCGTGCGAGCCCCTTTCTATTTCTTCTTTCAAAAATAAACTCAGCCTCCCTCCTCGTTTAGAAGACGACGGCGACGCGGCGGCGTTGGGGCGAAACCCTAGTTTGATCGGCGGCAATATTGCGCGATTTTGAAGCAGATTTTGAGGATAAGGAGGAGGAGAGGCGTCCATATCTATACCTGCCATGGCGAGGAAGGGTTGCACCCGACGGGAGCTCTTGGACCGGTGGAGCGCGATCCAGGAGGAACTCGATGGGGACGATCCTTCCCCCTCGAGGGAGCGCCGGATCCTGCGAACTAAGGAGGAGTGGTACTATTCGATCACCACCTGTCCCTCTGACTCTATTGATTCCTTTTTCTCTTAGTTCTATGAATAGACATATATGATACGGTTGTAATTCTTGGAATGGTGATCGAAGGTAGGAGTCCTGTAGGAGTGGAAATTCTTTATTTCTTCAATGGCTTTCATCGCATGTTCCATATTTCCGTCTCTGCGCACCTGTGCGTTTAATTAGTGGAAAGGGACTTTTAACCTATAATAGTTGTTGGATGCCAATGTGGGTCGCTTCTTTTGCCTAAATTTACTTGGTAGCATGCTTTGCCTGGCTACAAATGGAAATATCAATCTTGAACCTCACTTGATCCCGAAAAGGGATATTGTAAGTTGAAATGCTGGTCTTTTTACTGGAGACAGTTCCATCAGAATTATTTTATGTATGTTAATGTTCTTGAAAACAGAAGCTGTAATGCATGCCTCATTGTTAAATTTTGTATTTCTAATTTGTTTCAAAGGATGATTTGGGTTGGGGG
>LVTN01000258.1:322494-349733 GCA_001649415.1 Musa itinerans
GGGGGGGTGGCAGGTGGTGTTCGTGAGAGGGGAGGCCATCTGGCAGCATCAGCAGAGGAGGCCTCATTCACAAGGGAGGGAGGTTGTCGGGGCGATTAGGCATGTGGGGCATTGGGGGGGTTAGAGGAATCTGATCAAATGATTGGAATTAATTGATTGAACATAACCATTTGTCTCAGTTTGGGTTGTTGGGATTTGACTCAATCCTTTTGCATCGAGTGAATTTATCCATTTACATTGTTAGGAGCCTCATAGCACACCTGTTACAGATAGTATCCTTGACCAATCTATCTTCATATGCAGATATAGAGTTGGGTTAAAATTTGAAATGTGAGATTCACTGTATTCTTGTCTGACCTTCTATGAGCATGATTTATAATCGAATAGCTTAGCAAATGACAACTTGAATTTTCGTTGTCTTGCTTTATTGCTTAGGACACCAGATGTACAGAATTTTTTACTATAAAGTTATGAATAATTATATTTCTATAGCTGCATATTGGTTTATTAGAGGTATCTATCAATGTCAAACAACTAGAAATTTTGGCACAATATGATATATTGGAGCTTAGTCCTCCACCCTAAGGTTGATGTCTTCTGATTCTTCTTTATGTTTGGCTTTATTTAATTTCCACTCCATACTCAAATGATTGATTTGTATAGCCGAAGATGGATGTTTGTATGAAAAGAATACACGTACTGTTGTTTGGTACACTCACATCCGGATATTGGCCAGTTATTAATAACTCCTATGGTTTATCAATCTATAATAACCTTATAATTCAGAAAGCACTTTGTTAAAGCTGGAGTTGTATTTGAGCCCTCCAGAATCATTTCTGTTTGGAAATTTCAGGAAGAGTAAGTCGAGGGAGTATATTCTAATTATCATTGTGTAATAATGAATTTTCTTTTCATTTACCTTTCAGATTGCCTATGGCTATCCTACTCAGTATAGAATAATAACTGGTCAGCTGCATATGTTGTTGAGTCCTAGATACTATAAGTTTTATTTATTTTTTAGAAGTGGAAAGGTCAACCAAGAGTTGAACTTAATGGTTTTTATATTTGATCATGGCAAAATTATTAAAAGTTGATTACACATTCTATGTTTTACTATTTCATTAGATTTCGTGAGGATTGTCATTAGTTTATTGTCGGTAAAACTGTCACTACAGCCTAAAATAAAGAGTCACTCTGTATCAAAAAATTCTGTTATAATAGTATAAGGTCAATGATGCTTTTTCAACTGATCATGTGCAAAAACTATTCTTTTAAGGTAGAAAATATTACAAGGGTAATTTCTTTTGGCTTTTGCGTTGGTATGATTTATATTAAATTACTATTTTTGCATGCGTTATTTTAATGATTTCATTGTTCAGAGTTCCATAATTGCAAATGGCTGACACTAGACAGTTTGTAGATCACTTATGCCTTTCTAAAATATTGTCATGTTTGGTATTTGTTATTTGATAACCATATTACATCATTCTCTATGTATGACTTCCCAATTATCTTTTGCAGGTTTTCAGATTCCTTCAACTTTTTGGTTGATTTACCAGCGGAAAATCATATCTGGTGTGACTACTCAGACTTAATGGGACCTCTTTTGGAGACATTCCATAACTTTTTCAGAGATACAAATTCTGTGTCACCTCTTAAGCTTTTGTGGAAGCGGGTTTCTCGAGAACTGGGGCATTGCACACAATGTATATGTCAGCATCATCAGGCTCAAGAATATTACAATGTTGAATATGAAACAGATTCTGTTGATCCTCTACTGACAGTATTGCACCGTCTAGACGAAGAGAGGGTAACAGAACATCTTAAAGATATTAATATGCGAATTCGCTGTAAGGAGTATGATCCAGAATCTCATGGGACAGAAGTTGTTAGCGTGATGTTTGAAGTATGCTAACTATAACTTTATCCTTGATAAGCGCTTTTGGAACTATTAATTGCATGAATGGTCATTTGCTTCTCTCCTTGCTGCTTATCGTTAATGTTATCAAAGTTTGCCTAATAATTATCCAAGAGCTATGTTCACATATTTTGACCACTGAACAAGGTTGGCATTGGTATTTGTGGCATTGATTAATAGTCAAGTATAGTTTACCACCTGCTATCTCTAATCATGCATTGAACTCCATGTAATGAGTCTGTAACATCACATTTCCTCAGTTATGATTTTCTCTCAAGATATGTCCAAAAGTCTTTTGCATGACATATTTATTTTACCTGATTTGACATGCAGGTTATGTAGCATATTTAATATTCCATTTATTTATTTATTCTATTTTTTGGCTTTTTCTTCACGATGCCAACTAGTGAAGTTCCTCCTTTGTTCATTGTAAAGTCATTTTACTATTTTAAATTACATAAATATAATAACTAGTCATATTTTTCCACTGCAGGTGCTAATGTTTCCTATCTTATTGGATGACCAATCACTTGTTAATGAGTTTCAGTTCTTTATTGAAGCTGTTGATGAGTCTCATGAAGTTACTCTCTCAAGCAATCAACAGTATCCAGTAATTTTCTTATGAAATTTGTAATTCTTCTTCGCTGCATTGCCGCCTTGTTGTTTCTTTGTCTATTATTTTGATGGGAGTATGTTTCCATGTCATATTTTTTTTAATTGCTTTTTTACTCAGACAAATGGTTGTCTTCTATAGGGAATATATGCTCTACTTTTTCTTAAAGGTGGGCGGGCAAGGGCAGTTGGATTTCGTCTAGCTGGATGCATGGGGAAACTGAGGTACCTTTTTTGCCCTGATTTTTGAATTATCGATTCAAATTGTTAATTGGTATACTGATGGTCTAGTTAAAGGTTTCTGTTAGCGGAAAAATAAGACTGAATGAGGACAGATGGCTACAATATATCTGCATTCCTGATATGGCCATTATTTCAAGCAAAAGCTAATGTGTCTTAGCCTAGTTTTGGGTACAAACATGGAACATAAATGTTTCAGGTGCTTTTTTTCTGTGAAGTCGAGCTGAAGTAGAAACAATAAAGGACAATCTAAGATTCTTTTTAAAAAAAACCAAAATAAGAATATTGATGTGATATACTAGATTATGGATATTGCTGAAAACCTGAATATTCTAGTAACACGTGGAAGGATGGTATTCTATGTAATATGTATACTATGGCTAGTATTTTTAGACAGGCAGCTCAGAGTTATCCTAGACAAAACACATATATTTGCTTGTTAATTACTATCTTTCATAATGGCTAATAGTAGATGGAGGATCAACATTCTTACATGCAGTATTAAAATTTAAACTGCAATTCTACTTTTGTTTGTTCCTGGAAACTTCTTTATTGTATGTTACTAGGTATTTCAACAAAAAATTACATCTGAAAGATGATGAGATGACATCAATGTTGTTCTGCCAGACCCAAATTGTGACCTGTGACCTGTTTTGAACTGAATTTCATAGCGGGTTTTATAAAAATTACAAGCATCCTGACATATTCAATATCATTATGGTGTTTCATCTTCTTAACTATATAGATTCCTTGTCTAGTTCAATAGGTAATTTGTGCTTCTTTATGCCCTTGTCTATTAGCTCTCCCATTTGGCATCATAATGAATGAACTGTGTTTTCACCTCGCTATCTGTTCCTTTTTATGCTAGTGACTCACAGTTATCATTTGGAGCTCATTTCAAATAACTTTCCTTATTACAATTTTTTAGGAGAGCAACAGATCTGGAGCCCTTGCAACCTTTGTTGAGGAAATATATTGGCTTTCTTGAAGCGGAGATTTTACCATCAACTTCAGAAGTGTTAAGACCAAGAGTGCAACTTGAGCGCATAAATGTATGGAACGGGATCAAGACATTGTATGTGAATTAATTCTTTAGATACTAAATTAAGGTTCCACCTAGATTTCTTACCTGTTGTCAAAGACACAAATATGTTGTCATGGTTTCTTTTTGATGTGGAACCATTTAACGTATTGCACCTAACTGTAGACTTGGCTTTCTTGAGGCGGAAGCACTTGAAGATGGGATATTGGAGAAATATCCTGTTTTTCTGAGTTTTGTACTCAACCATGTCAGTGATGACACACCTGAATTCTCTTTTGCTGTTGCTTGTCTTAGGACATTATTTGAAATGCTTGGTGAGTGTTTGATTTTTTTCACGTTTAGTAACTTATCAGCTTGAGAAAGTAATTTGAGTTATTTTTATATCTAGGATGTAAGCTATGGTTGAGAACAACATTATCACCCAGTATGATGCGCAACACGCTTTTGGGACAGTGCTTTCACACTCTCAATGAGAAAAGTCATAAAGATATATTTGATCTTTTTCTACCATTTTTGCAGGCTTGTCCATCTATCATCCTTTATATAAACGTTTAATTTCTAACAAGCTTCTTCATTTTTTTTAGTTATTTCAGTTTACTAATGCTTATTTTAAAATTCTTACTCCAGTCTCTTGAATCTTTGCAAGATGGTGAGCATGAAAAGCAACGAAGACATTTTCTTTATTTTCTCCTTCATCAAGTAACTCAAAGTAGAAACTTCAGCAATTTAATGCGAAAAAATGCTTGTAAGGTTAGCTGATCTATAAGATGGATGTGACTGTATTCGTTTCTTGTTGCATACATTCGATTATTTGTTCTAACATATTTATCATTCTTATTCATGTTAGTTGTTTTTTTTTTTCAGATTGCACTTCTCATCATCCAACGTGGCTATTCAATGAATCCTCCATGCCCACCTTTTGAATGTGCTCACATGTGGTAAGCAATTATAAAAAAATAAAAATTATGTTTCTTTGTTGGGTTAAGATCCATTTTAGCTTTTGTGGTTTTGGCTATGGACCTCTTAAGTCCTTGTGGTTTACTCGTGTCTAAAATAACCCTTATATTTTTAAAAACGTAGCATATAAGCCCCTGCTATCAAGTCTGAGTTAACAGACGTTAGAGTCTGTTTATGTGACATGCTGACTTATAAATGTTCATTTTAGCCCATGTGGTTTTGGCCATGGATCTCTCAAGCCCTTATAGTTTACTCGTGTCTAAAATAACCTCTACATTTTTAGAAATATAGTATATAAGTCTCTCTCGTCAAGTTTGAGTTAACAAATATTAGAGTTTGCTTACGTAGCATGCTGACTCATAATAAACCATTAATATAATGACATATATAATTTAAGTTTTAAAAAACTGATAATAGGTGGATTTGAAAACATGGATTGACTATTTAATTAATTTCCTTCAAAACGAGCCTTTCCACGATTTGGTGGGTGATACATTGTCCTTGCCTTGACATCCATCGTAGAGGGAGGAGCCTCTTATCACTTGTGGCGGTTGAGAAAGCCACGATGGAGAGCCGGTCCCCAAGGCGCAAAGAGGAAACCACCAGTTGCATTGCGTGCTTCTCCCTTGTCATGCCTTAGCTCACATCCAGCGTCGTCACCAGATTAGTTGGGGTGCGGAGAGGGGTGAAGGATCTTATCGGTGGTGCTTTCACCTTGAGAGCCACCACGTAGCTTCGGTGCCTCCGCTCTTTCAAGAGCAGGGTCGCCTACGACATCACACTCACAAGGACGCCACCAGCCTTGGAGCTTAGTGTCAGCCAACGAATTACTCCTCTGTCAGTGTAGCTAGCAGATCGGGCACGAGGGGCCGCAAGGAGCCCATAGAATTCGTCATCTCTTTTTATGGGATATATTCATCAAAATTATTTCTTTTATAAAAGTGAGACCGATTGGTAGTGAGTCATGATAATATTGGGTGGATTTTACGGGATGATTTGGACAGGGTCTCCTTACTAAATGTCTTCGTAATGTCTTGTGAACAATGTTGCGAATGATAGAAACAAGCAAGTCAGCTAGCAATGATGATATGGAGGGTCAGAACTTTGGGAAGACACAAACTTACTAGGAGCTAAAAGGTGCCATGGTTCCAAAATGTTCGAAATACTAGACGCTCGTTAGAGAGAAACAAGTCATCACCAATATAAAATTATAAACAATATAATTAAGAAGATAATTATAAAATTATATAACATCATTGTCATAATTAAGGATCCTAAAACTTTAATGATAGTCCAATATGCTAGCAATGATAAATTTAGTCCTTAAACAATTCATAAACTCCTATCAACAAAAGTTAATAATTATTAACAATAATTAACATTTAAATTCAGGATTCAGGAGACTAGATGGGGCTGTTGGGGAGAGAAAGAAGCATGCTCCATTGTTAGCTTGAAGAAGCAGAGAAAAAGGAAGAAGGGGGGGGGGGGGGGGGGGGGGGTAGGTGGGAGGTGCTGTCGGAAGAAGTCAGAGAGGGCAACATGAGAGAATGTCTTGGTCGAAGATGACCATATGTGGGTGCCAATCCCCAGGGCAATGCTTCATATTCCTTCCATAATTTTGGAAGCCCATGTTTCAAAGGTTCTGACATTGTTTTATATAAAATGCAAGCTATGAAATGCATTCCGAAACATCTACGAATGCTGGTATATATGAGCTTGCTTTTAAGGACACCCATATTTGTTCCATCTGTGTCAGTTGCTAGTTTCTTTAATAAGTTTTTTTACTGCATAAAGAAAATAAATATTGTAACAATAATACCATTTTACTTATGTTTAATTCACTCTGACTACTAGTCTCCTATTTGTTTGACAGGGGGCCATCTTTGGTCAGCTCATTAAAGGATTCATCTCTTCATAGTTCTTTGCGTCAGCCAGCATTTGATCTCATCAATACCATTATAATTTCTGATGCCTCTGCTTTGATGTCTTTAAAATCAAAGTTCAATGATGCTTTCCACATTCGTGCAAACGCCCCACAAATGTCGCTTGATGATGAAGATGATCAACTATTTTCTTATGATGTTGAAGAGAAGGATAATAGCTGTTGGAGTGAATTTGGTATCCAGAACAAGCTTACGTCTCTTGTATGTGCAGAATGGGCTTGTATTCCCATGTTATGGTTTGAAGCTTTAACTAAAGTAGACCCCTCTATGCTTCCTATATCTTTTTCCAAGGCTGTTTTCTGGGCTTTATCTCATATTTCATTATTAGAGTTTGGTTCCATCATAGAATTCTCATCCTCCATTGAAGAGTTCCTGTCATTAAATGCTAGAGAAATTTTGTCATCATTTGGGTGGGAAATCCCTACTGGATCAGATGATGGTGGTGATGGAAAGGAGTCCAGAAACTCTGTTAGGGCATCATCCATGGCTTCTTTCCTAACAAAAACACTCAAGAGGTTTTACCAATGCCTTCTACCATGAGAGTTTCATTAGCAGCTTTGTTAATAATACTCTAATTGTGTGCCTTTGAAATAAAGTTTCTGCTTGTTGATATCTTTTTTTGATCTACCTGGATTTTCTTTATGTTCAGCACCCAGTAATTTCTGAAACTTGACCTAGGCTTGCTGCCCACTTCGTATTGCAAATCGAGCAACATGAACTTCAGAAGCAGTGGACATGGGAACCAAGAATGGCAGAGAGCTTGATACTTTTGATTATAGATCCTGATGATGTAAGGATTTAAACTTTTCCTTTTAATTTCTGTGAGTGGTTCATTCATTAGGCTACTAGAGGTACATTTTAAGTTGAGGCATGCTGGTTCTGTGCTGGCGTATTTATGATGGTTAGCAGTTAGCACAGATCGGCATGAGGTGTGTGCCAACTGGTAGGGTCTCAATGCCTGGCAGGTGCTATTTTTGGCATTGCATGTTTTTTTTTGAAGTTACCTTGGTGATACAGTATGTGTTTCTTGAATGGACCATCACCTAATCCATAATCAGAAGCTAGCAAATGAAACAAGGAAAAAACAATGGAAATTTATATGTTTTCAGAGTATTAACCAAATCTGTTAACATTTACATTTTGTTTCAGAGCATAAGACAAGCTGATAGAGTGATCCTGGAACATGTTTCAAGGACACGGGGTCTGACTTCTGGACTTCAGTTTCTTTGCTCTAGTGCATCTTCTCTGTCTGCTATGTTTTCAGGGTTGAGATATGCATTACAACAGGTAAGCTCTGAAACACAGATTTTTAGATAGTGGTACTGAAATTCCAGTTCAAATTGAATAGTCACTCCCATGTTCTAACTATTATAGCTTATTGGTTTATTTTTTTTTGGTTTTCTTCAGTCATCCTTGTGTAACTTTACTCTCACTTATTGTTGTTCTTCCTTGTTGTTAACACAACTCTTGCCTTAAAAAATAAAGAAATTAGACTAATCCGTATGAGTGTATATTGTATATTCTCTCCAAACTACAGGAGTGGTACTTTATAGCCAAGCAGAATGACAATTTATTCCACCAATAACAAAATACTGAATGATTCTGGTAGTGGAACATGCAGGGTCCTCTTTATGAGTGAATGACTAGTGATAAGTGTCAATATCAGAGTAAGTTATCATGTGTGCTTGCAATATCTTGAAAAAATTTCAAAGTTTGACAGGCTGTATTTTGATGTAAAAATTTTGATAGAACTTTGAAAATAACAAGCAAATTGCTGTTATTATTCAAAATTGTCAATTCCTTTTCGGAAACGAGAATTTTCTACCCACGTTTTATATAAACCTGGATCAGTGTGGCTATCAGTGACTTATATGATGTAGGCTTGTTAATCTGGGAACTGCACCTAGCATACTGAGAATTGATGAATTTGGACCAGTTAGGATCTGATCTTATTTAAATCAGCAGGATTCATGAAATATTTCTTTCTTCAGGGATGAAAAAAAAAAGAAAAACAGAACCTGCAACAGAAGCAATTTCACAAATGGTAAAAAAGAAGAAATAGCACAGATGACACTTGACAGATATCATATGTTGTCTGCACTAATTACAATTCTAAGAATCTGTTCATGGGTAGCCTGGATCATGGAGGTTAGAAATGGGTTATTTTTTTCTGGATCCCATGTCACCAGGAAGATTTTCTATTTCACAGATTTCTTTTGCCTCTTTTTGCATATGCAGGAACCCCTGGGCAAGGGTGTATGAGTTGCATTTGCTTGAGATGATTGTTACTAGGATAGAGAATACCTAATTCCATGGAGGCAATTGATTGCCTGCCCTAAGTATACGCTGGAGTATCTATTTTGATGAGTATTTTATGCATGTAAAATTTTTTTAATTATATTTCTTTTCTAATGTTCTGGATAAATATTGGTTACCTGTTATTGAAGAGTTGGAGAGGAGGTGATTGTTGGGTGCAGTCCTCAGGCTGTTATGTTATCTACAGGAAAGTGTAGTCCACTGGTGTTTTGAACAAACTAATGCATTAAGACCGTCCAATTGTGTTTGAGTTTTGTAATTTTTCTTGTTTGATGTTGGACTCTCTTTTCATTTACATGATTTATTTCTTTGTTAGCTCTCTGATAGTGGTATCAGATTCCTGAAGGACAGATTTATTTCTTAAATAGTACTCTGTTCTGCATGACGCATCTTTAATTTATTTGTTTGATTATCAACACTTGTCTCTTTTTACTCTCACACTTATAACTAGTGTTTAATATCTCATGATTGCTCCTATACCTTTTGCCAGTTTTGTAAAACAGTATCAAGGATATGCTTCTTTAGAGTTTAGACTATATTGTAACTCTATCTTGTATAACAATTTAAGTTCTAGAGTTCAAACTTTTTTTTGGGTCATTTCCTCTGATTTTGCTCTTTTTGTACTGTTTATTTTGTTGACGGCCTACAATGATGCTCTGTGAATGATCTGCTTAGCTCCAAAGGGGAAAAAGCTTTTCAGTTTTTGTAAATGCCTTTATTCATATGTTCAATCTCAGGTACCGGTTCATTTGCTCGTGACAAAGTTTCATAATCTTCACCACTTATTTTTCATCCTGCGCAAAGTTTTAAAGGAAGTGGTTACTTCTGATAAAAAATCAGTTAAAATGGATACAAAATCTACAAATCCTTTATTCGAGGGGGGATTTTTGCATCAACCCTATTTTGAAAATTTGCCAGACCGACCACCTGGAAGCTCAGGAACCATAGTGGATATGAAATCTTGGGAGAAGTTTAGTTGCTTTCTATCAGCAGTTGTATGGCCATCAATTGTACAATGTCTAGAGGAAGGAAAGGAGCTTGTCAATAGCAAAAATTGTCAGGTATGACCGTATGATAAATCTGTTATTGTTGTTATTTCATGTCTACAATTCTAACTTGTTTGACTTTTTTCAATCGTCTGTTATTGAGGTGGCACGAGATGTGGTTGTCCTTGATAGTGGCAGAAATAAGCTGCATTTTAATTATTTTATTTTGATTTTTGTGGCTTTTATGTGGATACTTTAAATTCAGTATACATTCTTCATCTTTTATTTTTTTGTTGCAGATGACATGTGTTCGATTGCTTGAGACTCTTCCTGTTGTTTATGAAAAACTCAGCTTCTCATTGTCTGAGTTGTCTGGCAATCTAGCATGCTTTACCCATGATATATTTGACTTAAAGTGGTTCTTGCATTTGGTGGAGTGGGGGAGATCTTCTCTTATCGTTGTTAGTAGACACTGGAAGCAGTGCATTCTTTCTCTGGTGAACTATTTAAAAAGTTCACACACAATTAAGACATCATGCAATCTTGGTGCTATTGAAGCAATTGTGTCGCATGGTTAGATTTTAATTTGGGTTACTCATTCATCTTATCCCCAACCCCCCAAAATGTGTGACACTTGCTTGTTCTTCTTTTACAGATACTGTAGCAGTTGATAAGCTGAAGGAGAAAGTGCTTCAACTTAAGATATCATTGGCTGAAGATGTTCAATTTTATGATCAGAAAGTCCTGCCGCCAAAAACATTACTTTCTGAGCCTTCGTATGTGAAGAAAAGTTCTGTTTCAGAGACTTATGTCTGTAATGATCAAGTTTGCAGTGGGGCGACATTGCCACCTCAAACAATTGGGAACCAAGATGTTATTATTCTTTCAGATGATGAAATAGAAAAGAAGGTTTCCCGTGACTTAGTTATTACAAGGGCCTTACCAGATAACCATTTAGACAGTACTTGTCTGTCAGAAGATGGATTGAAGAATGTTCCATCATTAAAATCTTCTGGGAACTCTCAGGTTCCTTCTCAAAGGGCAAATAAGGATGTGGTTATCAATAGCAGTGTGTCTTCGATGGTTGAGTCAGCTGTCTGTGAAGGCACAAGTAGTATGATTCTTCCAAAGAGCATAGAAACAGATGGAGTAAGTCAGTCATCTAATACAAGTGACATTGTCTCATCACTTAAAAAATCCAAGTTATCTAGCCAACCTTTTCTTCATCAATTATCTTCTCAAAATTACTCTTCGGAACTAAGAAAAGATGATGCTGTCATGAAGGAGTTGATTCGTCAAGATGATGATGTCTTAGAGCGTGCCATTGATAGATCTAGGCATGCAAAATTGCTGCCAGCAAAGCACAGCATCTCTGTACCTAAAAGGCAAATCGTTCAGCTTCAGTTGCCTACAAAAAATAAATTTGGTTCTCTTAATAAGACAGACTTGGGGGCTAGAAGACTTAAACCTCCAAAATTAGATGACTGGTATAGACCCATCTTAGAATTGGACTATTTTGTTCTTGTGGGATTAACCACTGATAATGAAGATGGAAAATCTGCTTTAACCAATTTAAGAGAGATACCTTTATGTTTTCAATCATCAAGCCATTATGTTGAGATTTTCCGGCCATTGGTATTGGAAGAATTTAAAGCCCAATTACATAGTTCATACATTGAAAATTCTGGGGATGACATGTCCTGTAGCAGCATATGCTTACTTTCAGTTGAAAGGGTAGATGATTTTCATCTGATTCGTGGCTGCCTTGATGGCACTGACACTGTTGCATCAAGAGTATGTGCTGAAAATGACTTAGTTTTGCTAACAAAGGAACCCCTGCAAAATGCAGCCCAACATGTGCATGTACTTGGAAAGGTATTATTTGGATTTGCTCTTTTACTATGATAATTAAGTTTTATGCCTAACAGGGTCTTGTAATTTGTTGGTTTCTATCTTTAGGTGGAGAGGCGTGAGAAAAGTGATAAAAGTCGATCAATAGTTCTTGTAATCAGGTTATATCTTCCAAGTAGTTCTTCACGCTTTAACAAAGCAAGAAGGCTACTTACAGAACGAAGTAAATGGTTTTCAAGTCGGATCATGAGTATGACCCCTCAACTCCGGGAGTTTCAGGCTCTTTCCTCACTACATGACATCCCTATGCTTCCAATCATCCTAAATCCAGTCAATCATTCTGCTGGACATCTTGCATCTAAAAAGGTTCAACTGGATAAGCTTTCTCGGTACATGCAGAAAATGTTTATATCATCATATAATGGCAGTCAGATTCAAGCTATAAGCACTGCCATCGGGTCATCGGAACCCAAGAAGACCTTAGAACTTTCCCTCATACAGGGTCCTCCAGGTTTGAAAATTTCTCATCTCTATTGATGTCAACAAAGTTGCACTTGTTAGAATAATTTGCACTATACAGGTTAAAGTTTTACTATGCAGGAACTGGCAAAACTAGAACTATTGTTGCTATAGTAAGTGCATGGCTTGCTTTACAAAAAGTTCATAAAAGCCATTGTTTTAAAACTCCAAGCGCTCATTCAATACATGACAATAATGAATCTAGTCATTCAAAAGGACTTATTAGTCAGTCTGCTGCATTGGCAAGAGCTTGGCAGGATGCAGCCTTTGCTAAACAACTGATGAAGGATGCAGAAAAAGATTCTTCTGTACCAACAGAACGTCCTTCACGAGGAAGAATTCTTATCTGTGCGCAGTCAAATGCTGCTGTCGATGAATTGGTATCCAGAATCAGTGAGGGACTTTATGGGAGTGATGGGAAGGTATACAAATCTTATCTAGTGCGGGTTGGAAATTCAAGAACAGTTCATCCTCGTTCACTACCCTTTTTCATTGATACACTTGTTGAACAACGTTTAGCAGAAGAAATGAACAACCAAATCTGCGGAAAAAATGATAAAGATGTAGAATCTTCTAGTTCACTTCGTGCAAAACTTGAAAAGGTTGTAGACAGTATAAGATTATATGAATCTAAGCGTGCTAAGATAGAAGAAAATGAAATGAACACTGGCAATTCAATCAATAACAAGCCTTCCCAGAAAGGCGATCCACTAGAAATTTCTGATGCTGCAATTGGTGCAAAGCTCAATATTTTGTATGGACAGAAGAAGGCAATTTGTGCTGATCTTGCGACTGCTCAGGCCCGAGAAAGGAAAGTTTCTGAGGAAAGTAGGTCCCTCAGGCATAAAATTCGAAAATCTATCCTCAAGGAGGCAGAAGTTGTGGTTACAACTCTTAGTGGGTGTGGTGGTGATATATATGGCGTTTGCTCTGAATCTGCTTCCAGTAATAGATATGGAAAATTTTCTGAACAGAACTTGTTTGATATTGTTATTATTGATGAGGCAGCCCAAGTATGTTTATAGTGTAGTACTTTTTTTTTTTACTTCTTTATTGTGGCTGACTGAAATGATGAAAATTTTCTGTTGGAATTTACTACTATAGGCTCTTGAACCAGCAACACTAATTCCGCTTCAGCTTCTCAAGTCAAATGGAACCAAGTGTATAATGGTAATGATGTTCGTTATGTTGTATATTTCTCATTGTAGAATTCTGATTACACTTTCAACCTGGTTAATGAGCTTTCATTTTGAAGGTTGGCGATCCCAAGCAGCTTCCTGCTACTGTGCTCTCTAATGTTGCGAGCAAATTTCTCTATGAGTGCAGTATGTTTGAGCGATTACAGAGAGCTGGTCACCCCGTAATAATGCTAAATGAACAGGTAAGGACGGGTTCATGAAAACAATAAGTCTGTAGCTTTACAACTACTTGTTATCATGACATATTGATGGCTATATTAATATTTAATTTATATAATCAGTTTTTCTCAGTTGACATCTGTTAACATATTCTAAAGGTAAATAAATCTTAAAAATGCCATTGAATTTTTCTAATATTCATATAATATCCCTTTTGTCATATTCAAAGCATAATTTTGTTTGGTCTGTGATTGTGAATGTATATAAGAGAGTTCTTGTGTGTCAAAGACACTTATTTCTTATATGATATTGAGTGTTATCTTTATTTTTTTAATGATCACTGGCTAATGTTTAATAACTAGAAGTATTGCTTAACGAAGTTTAACACATGCATGCTACTAGCATAAACTTATAGATACAAACTAATGCTGTTTTTATGTATTTGTTGTTCAACTAAAGTTATTTTGAGGGCATATTTATTTTATTTCCTGGCATGACTCTGTGATTTGCATTTTTATGCAGTATCGCATGCATCCTGAGATATGCAGATTTCCATCAATGCACTTTTATGAGAACAAGTTACTAAATGGTGCTGAGATGGAAGGCAGGTCAGCTTTATTCCATGAGAATTGTTGTCTTGGTCCCTACATGTTCTTCGATATTGTTGATGGTCACGAACATCATGGAAAGAATTCTGGTTCTGTATCCCTTTATAATGAGGCTGAGGTTGAGGTAGCAGTTGAAATATTGAAATTCTTAAAGAAAAGGTATACATGCTTCTCCTAATTCTTTGAGAAGATCTCATGGTAAATTATGCAGACAGTGATTTTTTGTCATTCTTTGGTTTTTTTTATTTTTGAATTAGATACCCATCAGAGTTCACCTCTCGAAGAATAGGGATCGTAACACCTTATCGGAGTCAGCTTTCATTGTTACGTTCACGTTTTTCCATGGCATTTCAGTCAGATGTTGTATCTGAAATAGAATTTAACACTATTGATGGTTTTCAAGGGCGTGAAGTAGATATTTTAGTACTATCAACTGTGAGAGCTTCTGGTTCTGAACCACCTAAATCTAATTCAAAAGGTATTGGATTTGTTGCGGATGCGAGACGCATGAATGTTGCTTTAACACGAGCAAAAATTTCTTTGTGGATAGTAGGTAATGCCAGGACACTGCAAAGAAATGTCAATTGGGCTGCTCTTATTGAGAATTCTAAAGAGAGAAATTTATTCCGGTCATTTGTTAGGCCATATAGTCATATCTTTGCTAAAAATTTATCCTCATACAGTGAAAGCATAGACACTTCAAAGTTGGCTTCACGTTCTACTCACCGAAAGCATAGTGAAAGGGATAACAATGTGGGCTGTGGAACACAAGAGGCCAGAACCAATGCCAAAACAGGCAGCAAAATAAAGAGCAAGCTTGGTAGGAATCTAGACATACAAACTAGCAGCAATTCACATGATAGTGGCTTGACAGGTTCTATTGGGTCTCAAAACTTAGGAGGCAGTTCTCTTTCAGCTGGTGAATCACCATTGCAGGTACATGCATGCTCCAAGGATATTATCTCCAAGAAAGCTTCTAGAAAGAACAAAACAAAGAAGCCTCAGAAGCAACATGAAGTGTCAGCTCATACTGAGAATATATTGCAGGAACAACCAATTTGTGATAGACTCAAAGACGAAACTAAAGGCAATGTACCTTTGGAAATGGATTCTTCTGTTGGATGTTTGATAAAGAAGGCAACAGCTGCTCGGAGATTTTCTGAACATGCTCCATCTAGTACTTCATGTCAAAGTTCAAATTCTCCATCTTCAAGGGAAACAAAACAGTTAACCAGTAAGATGGCCAAGATTAGTTCTTCTAATACACAGGAGCCCAAAGATTTAATTGCACGGAGGAAACGACAACGAGAAGACATTGAGGCTCTGCTACCTTCAGCTCTTATATCTTCAAAGAAGCCTGGTGCCTCATGAAAGCCTACTTCTATGAAGAAGGCATTTTCAAGTACTGCATAAGGCAGCTTCAGATTACAGAGATGGTTTAGGCAAGTTTTATGCTCATATTAGGGTGTTTTTGCACCAGATTTTCTTTTTCATTTGCAGAATCTCTTAGTTGGATTCATTTGGATATCTTTCTCTTATATCACCTTGTTGCTTATACCATATATTTTATAGCTGGTTTTTTTTAAAAGCAAACAAAAATAAATATCTTGATCAGATTTTAACTTATTAAAAGTTAGTTATTATTGTGATTATCAGGTTTTTTGGTTTTAGAAATGTTTCCGAAGGTTTGGTCAGTTGTTAACCATAGAGCATCTGTACCACACTGGAAAAAAGTTCTATCTCCATACAAGTGACTTGTGATGGAATTAGTCCAATCCACCTAGAATCCTGTTGTCTTCTTGAGTTTTACATGGTGAACCTGTTTTTTTAATCTTGGACTTGTTATATTGAATATTACTTTTTCAGTTCTGAATTTCTCATTTTAAATGTCAGAACTTTGCATGTGATTGTTGTACCATATGAGGATATATTTTCTTTGCCTTATAAATTCTGATAGTCATAGGGAATGCTTTAATGTTCTTCTGTATCTATTTTTTAATTCTTAAATGCTTATAAACAATAGGGAATTTCATATTGCATTGTATGTTGCGTACCCAACTGCACCGTACGAAAAAAGAAATTGAACCTGGTTCTTTAGTTTTATCATGTTCTTTGCAATGCAAGACATCTTTTAATTTCTTCAAACTACTTGATTGCATAGAGTGCCATTATATTCTTGGTCATTTTTTGAGAAGATAAAGGTTGTTATTAATGAGTGATGGCAATTTTGTACTTATTATTAGGAAATCTTGGGGGCGACATCACATGCGCAACGGAAGAATAGAAAACAAAATCCCCAATTCCCTAAGATATGTTCGTCGTCGTGCGAATATTGATGCGCAAAATCCGCGAAATAAAAAATCACGTGTGAGATAGATTGTGTTACCTAGGGAGATCGTATATCCCTGAATCTCTACAGATCTCTAGAAGAGGGTGAAGGAGGTCAAGCGCCCTCATCTCTAGCGGTGATCTACAAAGCAGGACTGCGATGACGCTCCTCAAAACTCTAAGCCTACTCTGAGGTGGAGAGGGGGAGGAGAATATGAGAGAACCAAAAGACTTTAGCCTATGAACCACTAGTTCTCTCCTATTTATAGAGGTCCCCTGTCAACTTAACCATAATAGTTCCTGCCATATTAGGTATTGAATCTAGATCCAACTACCTAAGACTCTTAGATTAGTAGATCTTTATCTAATAATCTCTTATGAGCTTTTATTAGATCTTATCCATAGGATCCAATAATTCAGGGGCTTATTGGATGTTCAATAAGATAGGGGCTCCGATGAATATCTCATATCCGAATCTCTACTCATCGCAACGCCTACTATATGTGTGTGACCCTCTAGGCCTAATATCGAGCTGGCCGTGAGTTATACACGTCAGAATTATTATAGAGATAATAATTTACTCGACTTATCGACTGCGGACGTACTAGGTCACTACGCCGCAGTCCCCAGACGATACAGGGGAATCCAATCCATTGGACCTGTCTGTCCTCAGTTACCGTGTACCTATAATCCCTCGTCCATCTAATATCCCAGAGACCGTATACCGGACATGGTGCTGTCATACCCATACGGTTTTTACTCGAGTCTCGCTCTAATCGGATTCTCCCGGATAACTCTTTCTCTCTCAATTCGAATGACCCTGGCTAGGAATTTGTCTGAGCAAGAACACATGTGACGTTCCTCTCATGACACCGAGAGTGGATGATCCTCTATCGACACTCAATAGCTCTCGTAAGGTTGACTACCACTCCTGATGATCGGTTGTGATCTGGGACATCCAAACCTATAAGTCCGGTATCAAAGAGTTGAGCACTCATACAAGACATCCTTGGTGTCTCAAGTCTAAGGACCAGATACACCACTGGGACTACAGAATCATTGTCTGACAATAAAGCATCATCAATCATTCAACATTCTGTAATCGGATCAATCAGTGAACTCATTCCCCAATGAGCACCTGTATTGTATCCCTAGTGTTCTCACACGAGCAACTATGAGATCAACTGCATCCATCATATGGAGGGGTATACAATACACCAGTCTGTCCAGTTATCTCGATGTCCCTCTCGAGTAACCTATGACCAAGATTATTTAGGATCTTTGTTTAAAGATGAATCGGTCTCATTATCGTGATCTCATCACGATCCGATTCCCATTGCACAGATCCAAGGACATCACAATATATATATGCATATATGCAACAAGCAATATAAAGTGATAAATGCCAAAATATAATAAGCAAAAAGATTACGTGTTAAGTCACACGTGTCA
Source organism: Musa itinerans (assembly GCA_001649415.1). Lineage (NCBI taxonomy): Eukaryota > Viridiplantae > Streptophyta > Magnoliopsida > Zingiberales > Musaceae > Musa > Musa itinerans. The sequence continues at coordinate 340,625 of LVTN01000258.1, forward strand.
TCACTCACGTGATTGGCTTGCAGGGCACATATGATTAGTACTTATGAATCTGTTCAGACGTTTGATGAGTAGTTTCAAAGGACAGAGATGGATGTAGTTATATTATCTTGTACTTTACCATAGTTACCAGGATGACAAATATTAACTCAGAAAACAGACACATAAGCATGAACAAAGAAACAACAGCTACGGATTTTCAAAAGCAGAAAACAGATAATATATATCAAAGTAGATAAAATAATGCATGGAAATCATCTTAATATATACATTTAGTAGCTAGTCTAAAATATACTTATCTTTTGGTGATCCAACTCATCATGTGTTAAGAAGCATTTATAGTTGCACATATAAAAGAGAGAGAGAGGATGCTTTTTTAACATGTGGAGTGCATGACATATAAATAAAAATAGTGTACTTGTAAGACATTTTTTCCTTCGAATTAATGCCCTTTTATCCTCTCTTTGATGATTGCTATTGTATCTAGCTTTCAGAAGTACAATGGCATGATTATATTTTGCTCTTGATGATTAGTCTGAATTGACGACATGCTTAGGTACCTTTGGTTGCTTTTATGTAGAGTGGTAGTGCCTCCTTCTAGTTGTTTGTGAGCCCTTCCATTTTACACAACTATCAAATATTTGTTATTTAGAACCAAGGAATTCAGACCTGGAACAGTTCATATTGATCAGTATTTACCGGAAACGCATCAAAGTGCGGACCACTCTTTACCCACGGGTTAGTCCATCTTTTTTAATCTAAACCATGCTTTTAGGGAATACATTGACAGAAATATCTTTTCACATATCGCTACTCCTCGGAGTTCACTCGTTGCACCACCCTCGCCCATCACCTGTTGCTGGCTACCTTGATAATCTCTTCCTGCTTCCTTCTCTAGCCTTCCCTTTTACTTCTTCCTTCTTTCTTCACCCATCCCCCCAAACTAGTTAACACTGTTGTATTACATGCCAACGTACTATGTGTAGATACGTGGACATGGACCAGATCCATACTGGTCAGACTGATATGGGCCTGATAATCGAAATTTAATTCCTTGTTTAGAAGTCCTGTAATAAATTGGGCCACACAACCATTTTTCCTACAAACACTGTAAGACATAAATTCATTTGCTAATTTTTATCTTCGTGAGAATATGAAGTCAAGTAGTAAACTGGTTCCAGAGGTAAGTATGATCACCGCACATGCAAATTCAGTTGTGACCACATAAATAGTCTTCATTAGCATGTAAATGCAGACTTATATATTGTATATTTTTCCTGCTAATAACTTTTCTTTGTTAGATTTTATTATTAAAATACTTTGTACATGATAAGTATAATTATTGCTAAATCTTTTACCCATTTCTTATACCACTTAATCAGTTGTTTACTTGAGTATAAATGTCATGCCATAAATTATTAATTTGGTTATTGCACCTCACTATATAAACTATATTATGTTTTCGTTTTTTAATTTATATATTGTTTTGACATTTAAATATATCGTTTTCTCCAAGTGCTTTCCAAAACATTGGTCCTAAGGTTAGGTTATCAATACTCGCTTTTTTGTTTCTTTCTCAAGTCATTCATTTAATTTATTGTAAAACATGTTGCACATTAGTAGGTCCACCTTCATGGTTAGAACATAGGATATGATAGCAGCTGATTTAGGTAATGTCAACCAAGGTTTGCTTTACCGGTCCGTACCGGTACACCGACCAGCCATCGGTACGGTACGTATAGAGGTGTATCGACATACCCTATGTCAATACGCTTGGGTGTAACGATATGATAGAATTATTGAAAATAGCGTAAAAACTTCTTAAAATTAGAAAAAAAAAGTTGGATTAGGGTTTTTAAGTTGAAAATAAAAATAAATTTAATATAATTTTAGCAAAAATAATCTAAATTAGGAAAGAATAGTGACGTCTTTTTTAGGTTTGCAAAGTAATTTTATAGTACATTTCGAACCTTCCTTTCATTAATATTGAATTATCTAGAAAGAAATGATTTGAATTATTAGATTATCTTTTAAACAACTTAAACTTTAAGATTCAAATGAATTAAGTAATCAATCAATGAATATACCTGATTTTACCACCAAAAAGGACAATGAGACTCCATGAGTGGTGGATCGAGGTCCTTGATTATATGTATCTGTATTTTAATTTGACATGTTTGTCGAACCCAATCTTGAAAATAATCCCACGACATAGTATACTGAGACACTGTATGCCATTGGTGCATTCATATGGTGATGGTTGTAGTTTGATTGTCATAAACCGCATGTATCCAAGGCAACTCTTGAGGCAAGGACGATTGTGTCATGTATTGTTGCGGAGCATAGAGAATGTCAGAGATTATACTTTCGTCCCTGATTTGTTGCTTCGTATCATAAGATTGATCATTATACTGCTGCTCGGAGAAGCATGATCAACTATCACCGTATTACTTTTGGTCGCAAGATTCTCCATAATATGATGGTTGTGAATACGATGAGCTTCGGTCTATGTTTACGTTGTGTAGTTTCTATCGCATTTGTTCAAAATCATCCATTGCCTCCTTTCGTGTATAAACTTGACCAATACCTCATTGAGCTCCATGATTTGAATCTTGGGTGACGTGTAAAATACTGCTCCTCGGTCCATGCTCCACCTTTAAATTGTGTAGATGAGGCCATCGACTCCCTGGCATTATCGCCATCATCGGTCGAGTCACTACTGCCCATGTCGCTGTTGTCTCTGGGCCGAGCGCTCATCACCCGACTTAATTCTTTCCATTAGTGCTATTGATGCAACTTCCTTCTCCTTTGCCTTTGCCTTTGTATGCTGGGCAGACGACCATGGCGGACGAAAGGGTTCAAAAGCCCTTTCCTATGGTTCAAACGATCAAATTGACCATTGGAAATAAGGCAATTTGAGCCCTTGATCTATAACGATTGAAATATGACCGTTATTGATCGGTACAGCTCGGTAACAATCGGATTTCAATCGTTACTGACTGGTACACATCTTGTATCGCCCAATACAGGGTCATGTAATGGGTATCGCCCTGTAGAGGGCGGTCCATGTACCAGTCTCCTGTCGGACCTGTATGTACCACCCATATGAGCAGTACAACTCAGTACGATGAACCCTGATTGCAACTGATATAGGTAACATTTGCTTAACATTGCTTCTTGACAAACTTCCAACTGCACAACAATAGCGCCATAAGGTCCCAAATATCTGGTTGGCTACATGGATGTTCTCCCACCATCAAGCCATCGGATTTCTATTTGGTTTTAATAAATATTTCTTTGGTTATTCCCCGTCATATCTTCTCATTCAAGAGACTTCTCTATAAAATTGTCATGTGAGCATTTCTTCACATGTTTCTCCCACAGATTTACTTGACTGCCATTAAAAATGGGTTGAAGGTATTAGACAATGGAGTGTTAGTTCTGCAATTACCATAATTTATGGCTTTGGTATTTTTCCAGGAGGTTAGTACTTAGTACTCTATCACGAATAGTTAGAGTTTGCTCTTCTTTTTTATCACTTACTGCTAAATCACTAATTCCTCTTGTTCTTGTATCATATGTAAAATTGTCAATGGAACCATCATAAACTACATGTTTTGTCTTTGTACATGATGAAACTTGCACCTGGTTGTTGAGCATGCATGACTACTGGTCTGCATATTTGGTCTTCTAACAACAACAATAATAACAAGCTGAAATGTTCCGAACATAATTTTGCTTTTAACCAGTTGGTAATTATCATGACTATACACAATCTCTCGATGAATATTTTCTTGCAAGAAGTGAGCCAGTTTGTTTCCTTTTTTTTTAAAGTTCTGTAGCAACTCTTTTCCAATCTGAAGTCTCTTGTAATATTGGTACATCTAAGAAATGTTCCTCATCATTCTGACATTGTACCATGCTCTGGATTTATGACAGCTCGTACTTGCACTCCAAACATTAGGCAAAGAGGCAACTGAGAAGCACTTCTATTCACTACTACAACATGCACCTTAATGGATGTAAAGAAGCACTTCTTGGTTGACGAGTAACTACACCAGAATGTCCAATTGCATGATGCAGTGATTGGGAGATGGTAAGAATTTTTTGGAGCTTCTCTCTCATTGATAAGGTGCTTTTTAGGCTTTCTGGTTCTCTAGTTTGATTCATTTTTTAAAGTATTTTTGACCTTTGTATATAAGCTATATCCGTATCTTACATATTCTGAAAAACATAAAATTTTGTAGACTATCAGGGTTCTGATTTTCTACTTCATGCAAGAGTGGGCAATATGCAAACCATTCTATTGCATCTTTTGGCTTTTGTCTATATGCTAATGTACATGTAAATACTGAACTGAGTGGCTGAAAGCTCCATCACATTGCTTTGTTTGGGAAAAAAAACTTTTTCTATTTTTGCTGGCATTATTCAAGATCGACTGTAAAAGTCGTGTATCCATTCAGGTATGTTAAATTAATTCTCAGTATTGATGTTTTTTCATCATTAAATTCCTCCTAACAGCATGCAAATCTGTGTGCAAGGGTAATATTTTCCAGAGAATCTACTATATTGTCAGAGTTTTACCTGTAGGTCATGTTTAACTTGCTTTATGCAAGTTCATTGAAAAGGTATGGTTTTGAATGAGCTGCCTGAATTAGTATGAGCGCGGAATATATTTTTTCCTTAAATTTATGATCTGTGGTTCCTGATTTGTTTTCTGCGGTTGCTCTATGATTCTTCAACCCTCATTATATACTTATGATCTACGTACTACATGCATTCCTTACTCCCACTTAAATCTGTTCTTGGTTCATCCTTTTTATATTTTCATTGGTGTCAAATTTTGTTTCTCCAAGCTTTCCATTTATTTGACTTGTACTACTTCTGTCTTGTCTGTTACACAGTGGGATATCTATCTCTTATGGCGTACTTACAGTGTCATTCTGTTACCTTGTTGACTAAGCGACTTTACCATGATGTCTTTTGCGTACATTGTAGAACTTTCTGTTAGTATATTGCAGCAACCATTTAGCCGATGTAACGATTAGTCTGTGATGATATATGATCCAATGGCTATTCAGTGTAGAATTAAGTAGGCCATGAAGGATCACGAAGAATGGGAATTGCATTTTGCTGTATGTTTTGGTTTATAATGGAGCTGATTATTGGCCTTCGTTTTCTAATGAAGCCTTGCTCCATTCAGGTGTTCACTCAACTGAGTTGGAGTCTCTACTTAAATGCCACTTAAGTTACTAAGCTTTATCATTTTTCTTGGAGTTTCAGTATATGCTGTTTTTATCTGCCTGATTTCTCTCACTGCTAGCGTTGCTTTTTAAAGATTGACATCAGATTACCTAATTAATAGCAACCAGTGGATGACCTATGCTCTGTGCTATTTGCTTGTAAGTTATTGAGATTAAGAGACAATGTGTTGTGCACTTACTAAATCATTTAAGAAATATTCGACAACTATCAGTTGGTAAATCATATTTCGTGCATTTTGGGGGTAGCCTCGTCAATTTAACCATCGTTACATATAACATTGACAGTGGCAAACCTTTCCTTTTCCATTTATCGTATTGTCTATGATGGCAACTTTAATGATTTGCAATGCTAATATTGTAACTTAAGCAGTGAACAAAGCTGCTTACTACTGGTATGCAATATGTTAAGTCTCATTAATGTCGTCTGGCCTCTGAGAACTTAAATGAATTTTATTTTCAGTCTCTTGTGCGGAAAAAATGGGGTACAACATCTGTGATCACTTCATTCCTAGTCTGATGTACCTTTCTTTTCCTCCGACGTTGAAGTCTCCGGAAATAGCACAGGTTTATTGACGCTATGCATTCATCACCTTCAGCTGGAACTTAATGCCGGCATTAAAATGAGAACCCAAATAGCTTCATGCTCTAATGACCGTGCGGTGTTCAAGGATGCCTTCTTGCAAGATGGAATGTGGAAGAAAGTCGTCACTAACGTGGAGCACGAAATTTCCAAACCAGATTAACAATTAACATCGCTTTCTACTTTTTAGATTTCTTTACGCAAGCTTTAAGTATATATATATATATATAGGGCTAATTATATATTATTTTTTAATGTGTGTATATATATCTAGTGTCGTCTATTTTACTAATAAATTTAAGAAAACAAAAGATAAAAAGATAATCTTAACGTTTTAGTTGGTGCTAGCGGATGATAACATTGTTGGGAGCTGTAAATGACTATTGTGGATGAGGAAAGTAACAATAAGAGGTAAGGGTTGTTTTGTATCTGTGTTGGTGTCGATGCAGTTATGGAAGCGACTCTTTCATCACTCGGTAATAGTGTCGACGAGCAGCACTACTCGGTAATTCATCGTCGATATAAATGTAAAGTAATATCGGGTAATTATAGTTACAGTGCGGGTCTCACATCTCAACGTCACAGTGACATCATCATCCGTCACCACCGACATCGTCGTTCGTCATCAACTAGAATATTAAAATTATTTTTTTATTTTTTATTTTTATGTTTCTATTGATAAAATCAAAGTGTTATAATAAATGGATATAGATGTTTTACTTTTATAATTATAAAGATGTAAATATAATTTTTTAAAATATAGGATCAAAATACTAAGGATAATTAATTACATGGGCTAATATAATTAGTCGTCATTGGTCATTTCTCGCTCAAATTTTTCAATTTGTTCATGTCTTTGCTGCACCAATATTTTTAACATTTTCTCAATTGTATGCATCATGGATATTGTTGTAGGTGGTTTACTCATCAACGGCTTGTCGTTGGTATATGAATCGTCTTAATTCAGTTAAACCTGAGTTTATCCTTCGTTTATTTGGTTTATTTTTTTATATCAATTTTGACTCATTTATATCAAATATTGTTCAATACAAATTGTTTTTAAGGAATTAAAGTCGTAATGGAATTAATGAAGACTAACAAATAATGACGATCGAACCTCAATATAACTCAAAAGCTTAAACTTCAAAGTTATAGATCAAACAAATGTATTTCATCTCGTTAATACATATAGAGAATGAGAATCTCCACGGCCGTAACATGAAATTTTCAAAAAGTAGATTAACAATTAACAATACTTCATATTTATTTTTACACTATTTGTGTTGAGCAGTTTTTCTTTTTAGAGTCTTTTGTTCTATTTAAAACACTGCTCTTTTCGCATGGAATTTTTTTCAATCTTCAAAAAAAATAAAAAAAAAATATACAAACCAGTGTCACTGAAAAAAAATAAAAAGTTTCTTAATCCATAACCACTGCTCTTTTCCTGGTGCAACTCCTGTAAACATCAAAATATACGCAAACAAGTGTCATTGCACCTCGATGATCCAATTCGTTCTGCCTCGAGGTCAATCGAATAACACGAATATAAATCCAAATATCCATTAATTTTTCGGGTTTGGATTCATCGTATATTCTCAAACCATAACCAATGACCTTTGGTCCTTTGAATTTTTATCTATCGGAGTCGGTTCGAGTCTTAAGTAAATCCGAACCGATATTGACGGATCCCAGGGTGACATCCGACCGCTTGATTGTACTGTAGACATCACCCTGATGGATCTCCTGGTGATTCGGTCGGTCCACGTGGATGCATGCCCCTCAAGCGAATCTCTCCCTTTCTTAAATCCCTCTCGCCTTCGAAAAGCTCTGCAATACAACAACAACAACTACAACTCCCTCTTTTTCCTCCCTATAAAACCACCCCCCAAACCACCAAACGAGTTTCTCACTTCTTCCTCCTCCCACTTCGAAGCTGAATCAACTGAGCGGTGCCATTAAGCAAAAATGTTGAGCATACGAGAGATCGTGCAGCTGAAGCAGGTGATTCGGCAGTGGCGACAGCGGCTGTCCGGTCAAGCAGGGGAAGAGGCGACGGTCCCGGCCGGGTACGTGCCGCTGTACGTCGGGCCGGAGGGGAAGCGCTTCGTGGTGCCGGCCCGGTTCTTGAAACTTCCGGTCTTCGTCGAGCTACTGAAGCGGGCGGAGGAGGAGTACGGGTTTGAGCAGGCCGGCGGCCTCGCCATCCCCTGCGACCCGGACTTCTTCCAGTGGGTCGTGGACGCGCTCCGCCGAAACCAGGCCTCGTTCGGGCGGCTCAGCTTCGACGAGCTCCACGACCTCTTCGCCCGCCACTGTGACGCCGGCTCCTCCGGCACAGAGGCCGGCCCCTGCAATGCCACCACCCCCGCGGCTTGAGTTTGATTGTTGTTTTGTGTCTTCTTTTCCTTTTACTGGGAAATGTAATGATAGATATGCCAATTAAATGATGGAAGGAAAAAATTAAAAAAAGGGGAGTGTAGAGTGGTAAATCCACCCATGAGATCCTAAACATTGGGATTGAAGTGAGATGCGAGCTCTCAAGTAACCTTCTCCTCTCCTTCCTCTCGTCTCTTTAGGTCCTTTATTTAGGGTTTTGAGGGACTTTGGGATGATATTGATGGCGATGATATCCAGAAAAACTTGAATTTTTTGACTGCTGATTTTTGTTGTTCCTAGTGTTCGAAGGCTTATCAATTTTGCACAGATAGATCGGTAGCAATGTGTTGTTAATGCTCATTTCTCATCAGACATTGCACCAAACAATGCCATGTGGAAACTGTCACATATATTTCATGCACTAGTGTGGATAATTATGGTAAACTAAATAATTTTCTTTCTTCAGCAGTGGATCACTTTGTTTTGCATTCTCATCTTTAATTATATATTTTGTGTCATCGAATTTACAGCATGTGTAATTTCTTCTGTTGATGCTGTTTATTCGTCACGAGTTATATCAAATAATAAATACCTATGTGGAAAGTATCTGCTCGTGGCGATTATATAAATAATTGACTTCCTTTGGTTCTCGATCATTTTCTTTTATTTTTTGGGATCTAGTTTATGTACAATCTGTAAAAATTCAGAATTAAACTTGTTCGAGTGTCATAGATTAATTTCATAAAAAAAATCTTTAAGAGAGATTCATTAATAAAAAATAAATTAAATGTGTATGAAAGGATAAGTGAAATTGATTATTGATTTTTAAAAAAATTCTTTGAAAGAGAATGATTCATTTTGATATAATTAATATAATATATCTTTGGGGACT